>VZZY01006542.1:30306-85610 GCA_013400335.1 Eurystomus gularis | reverse complement strand
GGCGGTGGGGGCAGCAAAAAGAAGCAATCGTTTCTATGTTAGCTTCTGCATTTTAATTTTTTATTCAGCCTTGACAAGTAGGTTTGCACTTAAAATGGTAACGGATATCTCAGCAACGGAAATAAAGCCTGCAATTCTTAAATTCAGATCAATGTATGTAGATATAATTTAACTGATGCTATCTTTAAAAAGGGAGAATATGCAGAAAAGGACGAGTAGCTGTTCTCTGATGATACACATGTATCAGCTAAGATGATGGCTACTTGAATTTGAATAGAGCCGGAACATCTATACCATCTCTGGAATGCTGGCACTGCGTGTTAGTTGTTATAGGAAACAAAAGTTTGTTTAAATTCTAGGCCTTTACTTAATGTAAATTTGCAAAGCAAAACTGACAACTGCCTACAAACAGGGCTTTTCAAATCACATCCATTATTCTCTTAGTACTTGATCACTAATACTTGTTCACAATAATGCACAAGAGACGCTGGCCTTCCTGTATCTTCATTATTTAGTGGTTTTTTTCCTTTACTACATTTCCTTCCCAAATGCAATGTCTGTTACAGGCTTTAGAGTAACCCATCTTGACTTAGAGACTTACAACCCTTTGAATAAATAAGTAGAAGAGAAAAATAGCTGTGAAAGTATTATGAAACCTATATTGTACAGCTAGCTCGGTCTCTAACTTTGATCTTCTAGAGCGGTTTCTGCTTTACAGTCACATTTTTTTGTCCTTTTCTTCCTCGTCTCGCTGCATTTTTCTCGTTTTTCTGCTTCCTCCTCTTCAGGCTCTGTGTTTCCTTCCCTACAGCTATTCCAGTAATGACTTTCTGTATTTCTGTCCCACATCAATATTCACATTTTTATGTCATTGTTAAGGCAGAGTTGCTTTCCTAGATGTAGTCTTTACAAGAGACCTGGGAAGAGCAAGCATGCATCAGTATAGTTAAAAATGATTTAAGATTTTCAGAATCTACTCATACTAAAAACGGCTGCGAAACACTTATCTAGAGTTTGAAGAGGTTCCTGTCTGAGTTATTCCACTTTGTCTTCAGACTCAGTGAGAGTCTTATTTAGACTAATTATACATAGAAACTTTTTGGGGGAGGGAGTTAGCAAGTCGAAACTTTTTCAGAGTGAAAAGTCCCAGGTTTGCTCTTAGTGGGCCAAGCGGTCTATTTAAATCCCTCGCATCATTTGTGTACGGTTTGTTGTTGGACATTCCTTCTGAAATCGTACTTGGACAGGAATTTTACTTGGTCTTTACTGATGAGTGAACCGTGTGTGCTCATCGGTTAAACTGCGCTGAAGTCTCGCGAGGAACTGATTGCTCTTAAGGTAGGCTTGAGGCGCAGCGCTTGCCAAAAGGTTTAAATCTGGTTCCTTTATACTATTTTAAGCTTATAAATGCAAATTGGCTTCTACCAGCTGTCAGAGAGAGGTTGAAATGTTTCTTGCAACTTCTTAATGTAGCCGTTCGTTCAGACACTAGGTGGCCCACGTCAGATGTTTAAACCTTGCCAGAACTTCCAAACTGTGGTCCCCAAGGAATGTGTGGTGCCGAAAGAGTCTGTGCTGCTCTGGGGGGTTTCTCTGTTCCTTCCACAGCTTGTTGGTGTTCTTTCAACAGAATAAAAAGCATGCCTTGCTCTTGAAATGCCTGTCCTGGTCAGAAAAGGAGAGCTGTGGATTGATTTAAACTGAATGTTGTCATTCCGCAGTAAGAAGGAAGGTGAGGTTGAATCTTTTAATTTTTTTTTTTTTGCAACAGCAATTCTAATTATTTGGTGAGCCTGTGGCAAGTGTGCTCCATGCAATGCCAATAAGGCACATAACAGACAAAACGTGGCTTTCAGGAGCTAAATAAAGAATATTTAATCGAAGTGCAGCCGGAGCTGAGTACAGAGTATTTAATCAAAGTGCAGCCATACAGACTTGGTGCACTATTAGCAACACAAAAGCCGTGTTAGTACAATTTTTAAGTCTGTAGCTCATCTTGCACTTTTTCTGTCTACCTGAATGCTCAAGCTGCTAAGTATAATTTGCTCCTCGTCTTTGCGTAGTGTAGAAACCAAAGGTTTGGAATTTGTTTTCTCATTTCTTTAGTAACAGTACAGGCAATTTTTGTGTTGCCTGGGAGGAGTGTCAGCAGGATTATGAAATGCAGTTCTGTACTTCAGCACTGCTCGTGACTCATATGAGCTGGGAACTTCCACTGAGAAATACCCAACTGAAGAACTTCCTTAAATGCGACCGCAAACAGAGAGAGCCATGCTCTGAAGCAGAGACGTAGCAGAAGCAGCCTGCAAACTGGCTTTGGACCCAGTGCAACATTCCGTATTCCTGGAAGTGGTGCCAATGGTTTCTGGAGGTTCACTACCCTTGTAAGAGGTTACCCTGCATGAAAAGGGAGCAGCGCGTGAACAGGCAACCCTGCGTGCTTGCGAGCAGTTAACAGACATAGCAGCTATTGCACCGATCATAATACGTACTTTTTAACGTGTTGTGGAGAAAAAAGCCGGGGATGAAAATGACACCAATAGAAAGCAGCAACAGCTTTGTAAAACAAATGCTGTTCATCTGTATAGAACGTAACCTCTGCTACATATAGAGGGAGTGCAACAAGATGGAGAGTGAAATACTTCTCAGAGAAGAATAGTCAATCCACTCCTTCTTAGTTAAGCTCCAAAGGAACTTAATTATGCAGACCGTTGAGCTCTGTTTAACTCCTATCCTTATCGTGTCTTTCCCCTCCAAACCACTGTACAGTGAAACTGAGTTTCTGTAGGACAACATAGGGAAAACACTTGGAAAATTCATTTTCTCTAGCATCAGTGCCTTTCTGCTATAGGAACAAGTATCCAGGAGATTTTACACATAAACGTTCATTTCTTAGACCTGTCAAACGTGAAGAAGTGAGATATTTTGATAACTACCTTACTTGGGCCTTCTCCCTCTGTTCCTTGTTAAAATTTAGGAAATCTTGGTGACTGATTTAGATAGAACTACGTTATATTCAGTATCTAATTTAAGAAAACTTGATTGATATAAGGAGCCTTTGCACTATTTGTTGAATGTTGTTTGATTCCAAGCCTTTACTCAGGCTGTCAGCGTGGAGTAAAAATGGAGGAAGTCAAAGAAGAGATATATTTTAAGTAACACATTTCATTTCTGAGATCTTACGACCTCTTTTACTCTTCTGCAAAAAGAGGAGCTCTGTAGTGCTGCAAGATCACAGATTCCGTGGTATTATTTTTGTTTCTGTAGTCTCATAAAATTCCAAAGTTTGAGGAAAAGGAAGAGACAGGTGTTGATGCCAAGTCACTAAGTTAATGGACCCGGGTTGGTATACCTATGGAACTTCTTGTCAAAACTGCTCAGGATGTGAAAATTTTGAATGTGCTCAAGGGGAGATTGGACAAGTAAATACTTGAGAGATTCACTGAGGGAAACTAAAGAGACAGGCAGTATCAATCTCAGGAAGTTCTCTGACCTGAAAATATCTGGCAGCTGGGAGAAGACTCTGAGGAAGTATTACATATGCTTGCCCTGTTCTTGTTCTTCCCAGGGCATTGATTTCTAGCCACCACTGAAGAGAAGATGGGTCTGAACCAAGGTGGCATATGTTCTTATGTTAATGACTTCATGCTGGTACAAATGTGTAGGAATTTCTCTACATTAAACAACCTCCTGTAAAAGAGGGATAGGGAACATGACTATTGCAGAAGCTCCAAAATACCTTGAAATATCCATTGAATAGTATTTCTTATTATTTTAGAATATCCGTTTGAAAGATAAAACCTTTGAGCAGGTTTACTAATCAGTGAATTTTACCTGGTTTCTGAAAAGACGCTATGTATAGTTTGATGGTGTTTACAGTTAAATTGTGATGACCAACAAATTAGCGGCAAAATATCATGACTTTCATTGTCAGCAGTCATTCTAACTGCACAAAAAGCTTAAGAGAAGGTATGTCTATGGAAATACACAGCGAGACAACCTTCTTGATTGGTGGATTCTAAACAGATCTTGAGAAAAAGTCCTCACAAAGAGTAGTGGTTAGAAATTTTTCCATTCTTCCAGTGGTGACAGCATCCAACCCCTTAATGCAGCTTATTTAGCGCAGGAGTTTTGAACTGGGTCTCCGTATACAGGAGTTAATGTTGTCCTCATTAAAAAACTGTACAATGGAATAAACTTCCCAGGCTTCTTCCTACAGTAAAATTTCTAGGGAAAGCCAGTAAAATGCTTTGATTCTATTTCTTTTTTTTTTAATGGAAAACACAAATCCCCTTTAATTATTTTACATGATGATAAGGCAACGGAAAATTTATCTATAGCTTCCCTGGCACGTGGAGTTGGTATACTCCCTTTCAACGGTATTTGATTCTATGTTATAGTGCAGTTTGAAAATAAATAGTTCTGTTTCTCTGCACAGTGAAAAAATATTTTGGAATGATTCGTCTCTGCAGTCTTGTTGGTATAGCTGCTCCAGCTCCTGGTAATATTTAAATTGTTTGAGAAATGAAAGGATGGCTTTGTGACTTCAGCAGAGTGCTTTCCTTACTCATAGTCATCCTACAAGAGTTTGGTGGGTCTAAGCTTGACTAATTAGAGTGTGGAAGACAAAAGAAGATGCTCAGAGGAGTGTTTCCATAAACCTTACAAAGTAGCATCGCAGTGAAGTTCTATAACTAAGTAAACCAAAAAGATTTGAGCAGTCATTGAGCAGTTCTAACTAAACTGCTCGAGTTCTAGCTAAGATCTCGTGGTATCTATATGCACCAAAGATAAATCAGCAGCTGTGCCTGCTGAATTTTGCGGTAAATCTTTCCCAGCTTTAAGCAAAGAAAGCTTGGAGCTGTGTGCTCTGTAGTGGCTTACAGCGAGGTGACACTGCTCGGTTGGATACGGCCTCACTGGCTGTGAAGCTAAGAGGACTAAAGGAATAACAAAAATTCAGACCAGCTTCTTGCAGATGATATCTGTTCTTCCCGTGCTGTGAACAGGAATATGCGTACCAAGAGATAAAGAAGGTAAAAAAGGGTAATTCGTTGTATGTTCGCGGTTCCAATACAGAAAATACCTCCCTGGTAACAAGTCTGACTTTCCAACAGAGTTGTCACACCTTAAGATTTATTCCTGGTGAAGCAGGGGGAGAAACACATGATCAATGAGTTTGGGCCTTTTTGCATAATTAGTGGCAAAACGCGCACGCACAGACACACACACACACACACGTGCTCACTTACTTCGTCTGGCACAGTTTCAGTCTTCTTATTCACCAGCTGCTAAGTCGTTTTCATATCCGTAGCTGCTTCCTCTAAGTGAAAACACACCTGCTCTTCTAGCATTGTATGCATTTCTTGTTGGCTTCCTGAAAGCAAAAGATGTAAGAGAATTCTGGCTTGTATCAGAGATGTGGATAGGCATGGGATAACTCGAACCTGCCACATTCTTATAAAGCTATTATGTGTTAATTTGCCTGTAGTCATTACTAATCCCTTTCACTAGATACGCATCGAGAGCCTAGAATTAAATGTTCCAAGTGTTCACGTTATTTTCTCTCTGTACCATTTGGAAATACACTTATTTGACTGGGTTTTGGCCATTGCTATAGTGTTACCACGTACCTGCCAGTGCTCTTAAATTGCACTGCAATCGGTTTGTTGTGCCTGAAATCAAATGGGAGAATTCTCCACAGAACTGAAAAAATCATTCCCTGCAACAGTCAGTAACAACTGCATTTTAGATCATGAAAGGGAGATCTGGCAAAAAGAACACTGAAGAAAGGCAACTCTTAATTTGAGGAATAAAACCAAGAAAGAGGAAGTGGTAGAAGTTGGGTTACTTGGGAATAAGACAATGAAGTACCAGAGGCCCTCCTTCCTCGGTGCTCAGCTTTCTCTCTCCATCCATACTCTGAGGTACAGCCAAGTCGATAGCTGTTTCTAAAGCTCTCTTTTAGCAGATTTTATCTACATGGTGGCTTGGACCTTGTAGAGGTGATCTTAAATTTCTTCTCCAAATTCTTCAGAGGCAATGGGCTGATAAAGTATTGTTCTCGCAGTCCAACCCCTGATAACCTTCGCACGCACAGACATATCCACTCCTACTTTGTTGACAGATAGTAGAGTAGCTAAAGGCAAGAATAATGAAAGCAATTTAGGGTTATGGTACCAGCGGCTTCGTGGAGGCTGCTACAGCCACCAGTACGTAACTTACTTCCTACACAGAGTATGGGGCTTGCTGAAAAGCAATGCTTTAAGTAGAGCTGCTGTCTCTGGGTAATACTTTGTAGTCCTGAATCCTTTCTAGTCATGTCTCTTGGAGAGGAAAATTCAATTTTGCATGAACAAATTAAGGCAGATCACAGAGATTATGGTTCTTCAGGCACATGGCGACAACGATCTTTGGGTTCTAGCCTCCATTCTAACAACGTTTGCACGTTTTATGGCACAGTGGGCAGTAGGTCATTCCCACTTTGCTGCTTTTGACAATCAGCTTTACTGACTGATTTTCTATTTTACTGGTGCCTAGAACCAGCCCTCTGAAGATACCATCCTTGCCAAAGGCAGCATCAGCTTTACCTAAACCATTTCTAACATATGTTTGCCTGTTTTGAAGATCTATATTGGTGATAAAGATTTCACAGCCTCCCAAGGGACCTTCTGTTCTTTCTTACAGATTTTTTTTCTAAATCTCTAATTATTCTTCAGTTGAACCACACTTTCCACAAGGTACAATGAACAAACTGGACAACATGCTCCAGCTGAGTCTCTCCACCATGGTTTTCAACAAATATGTGCTGGCTGTTTCATAGCCTTAAAAGAGGACAAAACCATAAGCTTTTAAACAGACTTGTTCAGTGATTTGCTCCATTTTTTTTTCTCCAAGTAGAGCAGAACAGTATGTAATTCCCTGCTTTCTTCTGTTCTCTCCTCTTTAAAGATAAACATGACGTCTATCCTTTTTCATTCTTTTAGAAGCTCATCTGTTCCCCACAAGTTCTCAAAGATCATTGCTAATGGCTCCAAAACGTCTTTATTCTCTTCTCTAAGTATTTTGAGAGTAATTTCTTCAAGCCCGGTTGGTTTGAAAATATTTTGTCTAAGTTCTCATTGCAGCCTGCGTTCTCCCCCCTTGTCACTGATACTAATTATTTGAGCCACCTGATTGAGGTTGATCTTTCTAGTGAAGAACAGTAAAAAAGGTATCAGCCTTTTCAGTACCACCTCTGATCAGCCTTGCCCTCCACCGAGGGGCAGATCTCTTTTTCCTTTGAATTGTCTCACTACAGAGATATAGAATTCAGATATCCTACCGGAATACAGCTTTTTTCTGCCTTGCTGTTTATCCCATTTTGTGCCTTGACTTTACATCATTGCGTTAGTCTTTTACACTCCTCAGTAATTTAACTTAGAGCATAGAAAGTACAAACTGCACTGAGCTTAAGGTAGTTAAAAAAAATCTGTTATTTAGCATGTTGGGGTTTTTTAAAGCACATTTCTTATCGCTAGCACTGGGGTGGTTTGTGTTCTCCTCTCTTTTTCTAAAGGAGACGGAACATCTCATAAACTCCTTTATTTATTTTTTCAAGGATCATGCTGATGTCTGCATACTGGATTTATGCATTTAAAATATATGCATAGATCTAGTCCTGACCCAATTGCCGGAAGTCCCGCTGGATGTTTACGTTAGAAATGGGTCTAAAGCACAGAAGTGTCTTGCTCTCATCAATTGCTTCTGATTCCTGCCTCATTTTTGTTCTGATTAACACGGGATTGTTTGGTTAATATCTGATTTGTGTAGGTTTATTTTCTGCTAGCAAATTGCCTTCCTTCCCAGCCCTTCTTTGTGTGCCCTTCATTGTCCTTGTTTATTTCTACATTGTCTTGGGGAAAAAAAAAAAAGAATGAAGGAAAGAAAAAAAAGTTTCAGTATGTATTTTTCCCATCTGGTTAGTCCAGCACTCTTCTTAATTAGTAAAATGCCATCCTGTCAGATTCTCTCCTGCCAGGAAGTCATTCAGCTACCAAATCACTTCTTCACCTCCATCATATAGTTTAACATTTGAAAACAGCAACACTGCAAGGTACCATATTCTTCCTTACAACAGAAAAAAGCAAAATCAACGACAGCGATGCTAATTATGTGCAGTTTAGGATTAATCTGAGTTTAACCCAGGCCTCTTGGGATTTCAGAGCATGGACCCAGAGTGTCATAGAATACGTAGCAGCACTTCTCAATTAACGTCCATCTATTTAGGAACAAGGAAAAGCAGCACAAATAGGCACAACCTGTAGCCTTGCTCTCTCCCCAGCAGTTTGTGCTCTGCCCAGCCTGCTTGCCCTGCTCTTTGTTCCAAAGGCCAGCTCCTTCTTCCATCTGAGCAATACCAGACTGCATCAAGTATCCCTGTATTCCCTTGCTTGAGTCTTAAACCTCTTTTTCCATTATAAAGCCACTTAACAACAATGTATCGTCTATTAAAGCATAAGCCTTATAGTTGAATTTATCCCTTGGGTTGCAAAAACATCATTACTGGTTTTTGTTTCCATTGTGCCAAATGGAATGTCAGCCATTTTAAGATTACTGTATGGTTTAATTAATTGATTTTTTAAATTCTTGTCATAGCAATGGAAAGATTTAAATCACACTATCGTACTGATTATAAATTTAAAAGTGAATAAATGCTAAAATTTAGTGTTCTTTCACAAAAAAAAAGGACAGTCTCAAGGAGAAACCTAAACTACATCTGGATTTGGAATATATAAACATGTTTGAATGGTTTGTAAGCAATCAGGAAACGTAGGAGTAAAATACGAAGTTACAAACCTTCATGGACAGATTTTGTAGAACTTGCTGAAGAGGAATTCAATATGAGAGAGTTTGGTATATTCGTATCATTGATGGAGATTGTAGCATTTTTCTGCCTTTCTTAATTTATTGTTACTGCTATACAATATATAACAAAATCTGTTTTTCTTAAATTCAGTAGGAATTTTTGCTTTTACATGTAAGTAATTCAAAAAGAAATTTATAGAAAGAAAAGAAATTTATAATTACAGCAACTGGGTAATTCTCCCAAAAGACTTCTGCTGTGTTCTGACTCCTCTGTGGTGTGGGCTCTTCTGTGTTTTCTGGCCACCTGGCAGGTGTGTCGAGTTGAGCTTTAAATAAAATGGAGCAGAAGCAGGAAGGGTGAAGTAAACCACTCAGAGAATCTTCTGTGCTTCCCGAGGCATCCATTTCTAGTTGCTGCTGGAGTCTCTGCACCAACAAGGGCGTTTTGTGCAGGACCTTCTACTTCTGTGGATGTAAGCAGGGAAAGACGAGGTGGTTGTGGCTTCGCGCTGGGTACGTCTGTAGGTGTGACCGTTCCAAGGTGTGAGGAGCTGGGTAAGCTCATTGTGTAGGCATCTCAGGTTTTGGGTTTTAGCACTAGTAGCCCAGCAGAGGATGAAAGCAATTATGATTTTTCTTCCATGGTGTAGCTTGTGAAAAGTGTTTTGTGTGAATGGAATGATCATAGAATCATAGAATGCTGGGGGTTGGAAGGGACCTCTGGAGATCATCGAGTCCAACCCCCCTGCCAAGCAGGACCATCGAATCTAGGGCAGGTCACACAGGGACGCAATGATGCGAATTCTCTTTCAGTAAAGGCCGTGTCCATAGTATGCAGCCAGGCTGAAATGCTGTGCAAATATAATGCCAAATGTCATGCTAGTTCAGCACAATTCTTAGTTATGCTGAAGATGCCCAGGCATCACTTTAGTAACTGAGCAAATCTTGCTTCCAGCAACACAGCCGTGCAGCGTGTCAGCACTTCAGCCAGTAGGCAGAGACCCTGTGAATATTCCTCGGTTCCCTGAGGCTCTCCCTAGCATCCTTACACTGTTCTCTCAGACTGGATCCACTCCAAGAAATAAGTATAGCAAAGCCAGTATTTTAGAACGTGGAAACAACCTCCCCCCAACTGGTCTTTATTAATCACTGTCTCTTTGAACAGCATTTTGCTTCCCTAAGTGTTTGTCAGATTTGTGCCCCAGCCATGAGTACTTGAGAAATACAGTTTTATTTGGATATTGAATAACATAATACATCTCATTAGTAGTAAGCTGCTTTTTCTAACAGAACATCAGACTTATTAAACATGACTGTTGGGTTCATTCAGTGTCTAAATAGGACCTTGCTGCAAATCCCAATCTACTTGAGCCGACATATAGTAAAATACCGCGGGAAATGCCTCATTATATCATTAGGAATAATGACAATAAACAGTGATAATGAATCTCTTGGCCTCTTTTATATGAAAAGAAATGAGTGTAGTGTCTCACACTACAGAAAAATAGTTGGATCATAGCCCCTCCATAACATTCAGGGTAACGTTCAGATTGAATCTTGAAATCCACTTAGCATTCAGGGTGTATTAGATTGGGGTTTTAACCAAATTGTTGTTCTTGTTGTTTAAACCTGTAAGTTTTCAAAACGAATTGACTTGGAAGCAAACATCCATCTACATTCTTGGGATGTCTGAAGGCCCTGCAAATGTCAGTCTGACAGCAAGGTTAATAAATACACAATTATTATATTACAGATCCATTTCTTTTATCAGATTTACTTCTCTTCCTTATATCCAGCCCTCTTTCATTTTGACATCTGTCTGTGTTTGACATTAGGGTCATGTTAAAAAAAAACCAAACCAAACAACAAACAGCTTGGCTAAGTTTGATTGAATTGCTTCTGAGAAAACAAGAACTGTCTTGAACTTTGTGTTTTTTTAAATAGGGCATTTACCTGAAGCTTATCCAGCTCCTTTGGGATTTTTCCTATCTGTGCTGCAGGTACCATTTCCCTATTATTTTAATTTTTCTGTTGCTAATGTGTGAAGATGAGCATGCATATAGTGAGCATCTCAGCTAGCAGCTACATCAATAATACAAAGCATAAAAATAGGTTACTGGAAAATAAAAAAGCACTCAGATTTGAAATGCTGTCAAATACAAAAGATGTTTTGGGAAATTATTAAAAATGCTGTCCTCTTATGACCTTCATTCTCCTATTTTTTTATACGTGTGTATAATAAACCAGCATGATTCATTAAATACATAGTTTGGCATTTGGGATCACCGTATGTTTTCGAATATCAAAATGATAGAGATTCCACCTAAACAATTTTTTCTTATAATGTTCTTTGAAGAGAACATTACAGATGGCACTGCTTGATTGCTCACAAAATTTCAGGTTCGTATTTTAATCAGATTTTGCAGGTCTTGCAGCTTGGATTGTCTCTTGTCCATTCATAATTTCATGGATCATCCCTACCCATTCACAATCCCATAATTTCCTTTTGGCAACTCAAGCACAAAACCAAAGCGTCTAGGAGGTGTGAGCACAGACAGGCTGTCAAGGAGGAATATTGAAGCATCGCTTGGGCATGCAAAGATGGAATTGAGGAGACCAGAGCTGAGCTAGAGAGGAAAGTGAACGGGATGTGAACAGCAAACAAAATGCAGCAGAAGGAAGACCTGGGAAAATGTTGCCCCTTGATGAGTGGGGCAAGCAATTAGTCCTCTAATAACGAGGATGAAGCCTGACACCAGTACTGCCTTTGTTTCTGTCTTTAGTGGCAAGGTCTGCTCTCAGCCCCGCAGGTCTCTTTCTGTAGCAGCAACGTTCAAGGGAGAAAGTTACTGTCCACAAAAGACAACTGGGTCAGAATCAGCTTGAGTAAACTGTCCGTGGGACTGATGGAATTTAACCTGCTGGTGCCAAAGGCCCTGGTTGTTGTTGGTGTGAGGCCTCTCTAAAAGTCTTTTGAAAAGTTGTGGTGATAAGGGAAAGTTCCCGATGACTAGCAAAAAGACAAATATTATGTCCGTCTTCTGAAAAGGCAAAGAGGAGGATCTAGTGAACTACAGACCTGTATTCCTACCCAAGTTATAGCAACATGGTATTTATAAACATGCAATTTCTAAAGAGATAGGATGATTTTTTCTAAGCCATAGATTTTCGTAACTCTTTGTTATTGCAATAGTAACTGGGTTTGGCCCTTGATTTTCTTTCTATCATCCTTTCTACAAAACTCCCTTTGAAGATGTCTCCATGCAGCGGTGGACTTCCACATGGAATCTTTTCAACAGACCATTGATGGCCAGAGACTACAAACTGAGGACTATTAGGTGGGCATCAGCGTGGATAGAACTTGCACTTGGAACTGTGGATTCAACTCCTGGCGTTGTTCGGTAAATCATTTGCCTGGTCTAGAAGAAAGTTGTACAATAGCTAGCAAAGAGAGAGAGCAGGCTTGACTTCGGTTCTAAAAGAGTTGTATTTTTCCTTTTACTTCAGAGGTGATAGACCCTGGTTTACTTTGTCTCCTTTTCTGCAGTCTGCATTTTCACCAACCAGAATTGGTGGGTAGAGCGGCACCTGCAACCTCAGTTTAGCTTCATTAAAATGCTGCTTCCAATTAGGATAACTAAGAATTACCTGACTCTAATTAGGTTCCTGTTTGCTTGCAGATCAAACACAGGCTTGATGGCTTCACGATTGCCAATATAAATATGTCCTGAACGTTTCTTGCGCACAGAAATGTGCGTAGATTCTACTTCCCAACAACTAACACCAAAGTTCTCTATTCCTCTTTGCTTGTTCTGTTATTTTTTTCTGCTCTTGTATTTTAATATGCAGCACTAGACAGGTATAACCCCTGCTTTGTACCATACTCTGTCTTGATGCTTGCTACGTTCTCTGCTTTCTTTGCCCGTGCCCAGTCTATCAGTGTTGGTGATGGTAACTTCTCCTGGGCACATGGTGAGAGAAAGGTCCGAGGTTTATTCACAAGGGAATCAAAACATTCTGAACATTCTGTTCACTGTTTGTCATCAACTTTTTGACCCTCTTATAAAGAGAGAGCTTTTACTAAGTCCCCCCATATCACTATCATCTGACCTGCACCTCTGGTACTAGCAGGGAGACCTTCAGGCAGATCGCTTCTGACCTGCTCTGGTCTTTTTTCTTGGTACCCGTGAAGCCTACTCAAAAAACTCTCCATCACAACTTTGTTGTAAATAAATGTCCAAGCCAGGATGACTGACTTCACAAGATAGGTGATAACAGTGTTATAAATGGATTGTACAATAAGTTTGCCTGCTATGTGCAATCTCTTGCTGACTAAGGTGCTTTTGAAAACCTCACCAAGCCTCAGATTCATCTTAAATATGAATTACACCGTAGAGAGAATTCTACATGTCAGTTTATAATTTCTCCTCAATGCAGCAATTCATCGTATCGTTTTATATTTTGACATTTAGGGAACTGTTTTGTTATTTGCAAATACCTTTCTGTGCACATTACAATACAGGCTCTTACTGATTATTCGTTACATGCCCTTGGACACTGCTGGCATTTCCACTACCTACTTTTAAAGCCAAACCTGTTATTTAGAAGCCACGGGGATTGTGACATTAACTAAAATATTAAACAGTCTAGTTCTATTAAAGTGCTCGATCCTGTGGTCTTTCCCAGGTGAGTCATTCTTATTTATATGCTTAAGCTACATGTAAAAAAATGCTTCTACATCTACAAAGCTGTGAGCGATACACACGTGTATTTCTGTTAAAAGAGAAGAACGCGTGCATGACAAAACCTACGGTGTTCTTGCCTCATCTGTCATGCACTAGTTTGTGCTTGGAATGTTAAAACTTTATGTACCCGTTTTTCTTCAGGTTCAATGAACTAAAGATTTATAGGGTCCTCGGTAATACAAGGGTCACGGGGGATATTTTACAACTACATTTGTGTGTTCTAACTCAGGAAACTCTGGTGTGTACTGGTATTTCAGAGATTGGACATCTTTCTTATTTGAAGTTATATTGCTTCCATGAATCTCTGCTGGAGCTTCTGTCCAGCTGAAGCAGTATCAATGTTTCAGGTGTGAAAGTATTATTATAAATGTACCGTTAATATTATAAATGTACAGTCCTTCCATATTAATTGATAATTGGAAATAGGAGGAACCATTCGCTGTACATTGCATTGTGATAGACTCTGAATGAAACAGTTAATGGCTAATTTATTGGGTTGGCCACAAATCTGAAAGTTTGTTGGGAAGGAGAAGGAGACTTCTCAGATTTGACTTTAATAAATATGGTGAATAAAGTTTAGCTGTTGAAAATACCAAACCGATACAATGCAGAAATACCTAATCTGTCTTTAAACGGTTGGGTTTTAATTTTTTTTTTTTTTCCCTTAGTCTAACACTGTGGTTTAGGGCAGCGAGTATTTGAAAAAATGTTACTAGCATTGCGAAAGTTCCTTTTTTTTCAGCACAAGTAATGCAGAGGGTGGGTGATTGCAGCGGGAGGTCAGATGTGTGGATATGCGCTGAAAGGAGCGTCTCTGGAAGAGATGCGGTACAGAGAAAACCTGTAATCCCAGCACGTTTGCACAAAGGCAATAATTAACAGAGAAAGGTTCTATGATAAACCACATATTTTCGTAAGAAGCTGTACTATTTCTTCAGAAATGGCATGTCTCTCAGTACCTTTGTTTCTCTACTTTGAGTGGAAAGAAAATGCTAATATATTGAAAAATGATTTAAAAACCCAGCAAGCAGAAAGAGCAAAAAGAACTGAGGTCCTGTAAGATACAAGCAAGGTTCTATGTCTGACAAAAGAAGTGAAGAGAAAAAAAAGATATGTGGTTTTGTGATGGCCAAGTGTCCTCAGGTCAGGGTCCCTTTTTTCTCAGTGATGTGCTCAGGTCAGGCCTAAATAGCAACATAACCTGGCAGTTCACTTTGATACAATAAAACGCTGCGGGATCTCCCCTCGTTCCTCCCATAGCAACTTACTGGATCGGTTCAAACTCCTCTACTTAGATCTGGTAGATCTGGCATATGGGCTACCAGCTGCCTCTAAAACACTGGCTAGCCTCATTTTACAGCGGGAAGAAAACCTTTTTAGTTCAGCCTTAGAGATATATTCTATCAGCATGCCTATTTCTATTTGAGTTTCTCTCTTATGTCTCAACATATTTAGCTTTAGATCATGAGTTTTGAATTGTTTTGACCTAAACAAACGGGAAGTCTTTGCAGCGGTATGCTGCAGCTTAAGAAGAGGTTCTGTTCTGACCTATACCTGAGGGATGTTTCTCAAACATGGAGTGAGGACGGGATATATTCAGAAAAAGCTGACTGACCAGAAGTATTGGTAGAAGCTGAGGATTACTGGTTACTACTACTGTTTGCACAGCACTTTAAAGCCAGACAACCACGAGAGATTTAAAATCCCAGCAAGTTTTTTGCTGTTTCTTGCTAATGTGGTTCTTCTGGTGCTGGTCTCTTCTCCTAAGTAACTAACAGGACAAGAGGTAATGGCCTCAAGTTGTGCCAGGAGAAGTTTAGATTGGATATCAGGAAGAAGTTCTTTACTGAAAGAGTGGTCAGGCACTGGAACAGGCTGCCCAGGGCAGTGGTGGAGTCCCCATCCCTGGAGGGGTTCAACAAACGAGTAGATGTGGAGCTTCGGGACATGGTCTAGGGGTCAGGGAGATGTTGGGATGAAGGTTGGACATGATGATCCTTGAGGTCTTTGCCAACCTAAATGATTCCATGATTCTCTGACTTCTTCAGTGATGACCATCCATAGAGTCACTTAAAAGTCTGTTACCATTTCTAGAACGTATCTAACAGAATGAATAATACCAATCCATTTTCATTCTTCCGAACTGCAGAAATCTATGTACAACTCATTACAGATACAAAACTGTAAATCTTTGTGTCCTCTTCTACTGTGATGCAATCATTTGTACTATCAGATGTAAAATTTTGAGTTACGTTTCCTGTTCAGACACTGTTTAAAGTTTCAGAATGGCGGACGGCTGCTTTTTAGCCTTACAACGAGATGTAATAAGCAGCAGTACAACGCTCACTATCAGGTTTCAGTACATTTTTACTACTGAAATATCAGTATCTATTCATTGAATTTGTTCATTGGCATCTCCACAGGCCGTAGATGTCCTTGGCCTCTTTATTTTTTTTACCAGATGGCAGTCACCACTGCTTTTTTGTCCACTTGTTCTGTATTTATATATTTCAAGCTGATTTTTAAATGGATTTCATAGCCTAGTGTGGTAATTTAAAACTTTGATATTATCAAAAACTTTTCCCCCTCATGTTTTAAACAAATAGAAATAAAACGTTCTTCCTTAGCTAATGCATTCTTATGCTTTTTTTCTTCTTAATTGTGTGGGATAGATTTTGCAGGAAATTATCCTCTGGATATCAGACCTTCAGAGATACATGGGCTGGAAATGAAGAACAGAACTGATCAAGTCAACTCTCAGGTTCCTATTTTCTCCTCTAGGTGCGGGAATATTAACCAAGAGGACCTAGCCAAAAAGATGAGATATGATAAAAAAGGATACGCCTTTGTAGCATTATACTTAGAATCACAGAGTAATTTAGGTTGGAAGTTTTAGGCTCTGAAGATCACTTAGCCCAACTTCATGCTCAAAGCTGGGTCAGCTTCAAAGTTCGATCTGGTTCCTGAGGAACTCATCCAACTGAGTTTCATCTGAAGATGAAATGGGAGCCTTCCTGTCCTCATGAAGAAATACATACCATTTCTGTAGGTGTAAAATTTATTTTTGAGATGTAAGGACTATTTAATTGGGTTCTAGAAATGGTCCTTTGTTTCTTCTCTCACAATTCACCTTGTATGTAGCTTCTAAAAGCGTTCGGGAGATTCACCTTAGAAACTACATAGGAAATATAATCAGTATACCACCAAAGTCTTCAAAATAGATTTGCTTATGGATAGTAAAATGGGGACAGGGAAAACATTATAGGAATAAGAAAGTTCCATGTTGCAGTGGTAGAAAAGGAGCAGAAAGGCTATTGAAGTAATTGTATAATAAGTTATTAAAAGAACTGCTATGGTGACAGATGGAAATAAACACTGCTGCATGAATAATAATCATGTTTTTCCCTACCCAAAGATCAACTCTAGACATTCTGTCTGAATTAATTTTCCTTTAAATTAAGAGAAAAAAACTAAGCAGAAAACAAAAGAATTAATGAAAGCCCTGCATATGTCACCTCCGTAATATGCTGTATTAAAGTTCTCTCAAAAATGGGCAATATCCTTGTGTGTGGAGCATTTAGAAGTGTACATGTATATGACATAAAAAGCAGAGAGAAATAACATACCTCATTACATCAGTAAGAATTCAAGGAATAATTGCAGCCAAAAAAAAAACCCCTACCAACCCCCCCCCAAAAAAAACCTAAACAAAAAACCTTTCCAAACCCTGTCAAAAAAGGAATTATTCACAAGAAATTAATTACAAGAAACAGAACATAGAAATTATGGTCATATGAGAATAGAAGCCACATACGGATACCTTTATGTGGACTAGTACTCCCCCTCTGTCTGTATAAATAAACGACCCTAATTTTCTTACTCTCTTCCTCTCCTCACAGATTCTTCACATCAAATTAGGCTTTTTGGGCTGGTCAGTATTGTTTCCTGTGTATTTGTACAGCACGAGAACTCTCAAAGTCTGAGACCTCTAGTGTGCTGTCATGACAGAAATAAGAACTGTAATTATGCTGACAAAGAAGGGGGGCAATTCTGTAGTTTTTACATAAGTGTAATTCACATCGATTTTGAAATAAGTTCTGCCAAAAAGTGATGAATACAGGAGTAAGCAGGTGGTAATTCAAATTTTCAGTGTCAGCTCTTCTGTTTTCCAGCTGCCAAGGTTTATGTGTTGTGAGGCCTTTTTTATTTTCCATTTTGTAAAGCACTAAGCATATTCTTTGGCCTAAATTAATGAGTTCTAAATTAGAACTGTCCCTCAGCCTTTGGCTGTCAGAGACATGCACCGATCTTGTTTATATTACTAGATGGTTCCAGTCTGATTTGTTGTATTGTCATGGCTTTAAGCCTGTGGGGTTCAACGCCTGAAACAATCGTAGTCTCTGAATTGAGCAAAGCTATTGCCGGTGTCTCATGTACCCAGGGCTCTGAAACAATTCGATGTCTTTGCTAAGTAATTAGCATGATTTTTCCTGTGTGGCATATGGCAAGCATACGTGTAAACATACCCTGAGATGCCCTTTTTATTGCCCTGTTCTGAACTGAGCTGTGATTTCATATACATATACCATTTTTATATGATAGCCAATATAATGACATTAATATTTTAGTATCACCCATGACAATACCCATGATCTGAATTCGCTCTGAAAATGTTGTCACACATATTCCGTTACAGCTTGTGTTCGGCTGTAGGTGTGTAGTCAGACAAGTTCAAGGTGGGCAGAACAGCTTTCTGAAAGCACGACCAATACAAAGCCTTTCCTGACCAGTCTGTCACAGGGAAAGATTCACACAGGCTCTGCTTCAAGTGTGGGTACAGCAAGTGTGCCCGGGTTTGTTCAGAGGTATGGCTGAAGAACAGGCATCTGTGAGAAATCAAAGTGAGAATCCCTCTGGGGACAGACTAAAGGAGAACTGGATCCAGTACGTGTAACTGACCCGCGGGAGATATTTTGCGCTGTGCTGAATACCAGCTGGAACCTGGGCACTAAACTGTGAGAGCTAGGTATTAAATAGATATAAGTTGCTTATTCATCTTCATAAAATCGTAGAGTGTTTCAGGCTGGAAGGGACCTCTAGAGGTCATCTAGTCCAACCTCCCTACACAAGTAGGGACATCTACCTAGGTCAGGTTGCTCAGAGCCCCATCAAGCCTGACCTTGAATGTCTCCAGGGATGGGGCCTCCACCACCTCTCTGGGCAGCCCGTTCCAGTGCTCTATCTTGCACGAGTCTTCCTCTTCAATGCAAGTTTCTCTGGACATCAGGAAAAAGTTCTTTCATATGAGGGTGGTTGATCACTGGAACACATTGCCCAGAGAGATGGTGGAGGCCCCATCCCTGGAGACATTCAAGGTCAGGCTTGACGGGGCTCTGAGCAGCCTGACCTAGTTAGAGATGTCCCTGCTTATTGTAGGGGGGTTGGACTAGATGGCCTTTAGAGGTCCCTTCCAACCCAACTCATTCTATGATTCTGTGATTCAGAAAGCAGCAGGAAAGTCTCACACTGCTTTCATGCATTGTAAGGTTCAAATGTTGAATTTTTTAGTCAGTTGCTTCTACTTCAGTGAGCTTTTCAGAAGAAAAAAGAAAGCTGTCTTCAACAACATTCCATTAGGTAGTCCAACAGTTTTGTGGGTAACTTTTATAGATAGACATTCTAGGGATGTAATTCTGAGAAACGAGGAGCTTAAATAGTCACACTGTCACCGCAGGCTATAAATAATCTCTTTTTTAAAATAGGAAAAGTCTTCATTGCTATCCAGCACCAGGATTAACTTGCCATGTGACCTTGTAAAAATTATTTTTTCCTCCTTATCTTCCCCTTCTTCTGCTTTTCCTCTGGCTGATGTTTCATGCTTAAACTCTCAATTTAATCTAGATAGCTAATTCTTCAGTACCAAATAATTCACTCTGTACTGCAATGTTCTTTACACATTTAAAGCACATACACATGATGAATTATACTGTCATCTTTCATTGAACAGTGGACTTCTAGTTGGTATACACAGTACTAATCAACATTCTCTAGGTTTTATATTGAAATCAAAGGGGAAAATCAGACTTTTAAATAGCTGCTTTATGAGGAGAGAAACCTCCTGCACCTGCAATAGCTGTAGAACATAAAATATTCTGGCTTGGCTCCAACTACTGTGAGAAAATCCTCGTCTGTAGCTCTGAATGGTGGGAGATCAGTATACTTCAGAGGAATTGATTTACCTTTCCCTCCAACTCAGAAAATCCAAAATGATCCCTTCAAAATTCAAATCCCTTCAAAATGTAATTTAAGAAACAATCTGTATTTTAGAGCTTGTTCAGATGAGCTTTGTACACATAGAAGCCCCAAAGAAGGTTGAATTGTGAGTAATTAATCAGTTCGCTGGGGTTATTCTGTTTTATTTTATTTTACGTGTCTGTGGAGGAAACTCCAGGGAGTTAAAAACCTAGCAGCTCAGCCCATCTTGGATGACAATCCCTTGACATCATGCAGACGCCCTTGACACCCCCCCGTTTTAGGATTGCCCCACATTTCTCAACACTGCCGGTTTCTGCAGTACATTAAGCCTCCCACCGCTATTTTCTGCAGAACACAAAATTGCCGTCAGTAGAGGCACCGTGACTTGAATGATCCATTTGTAATTAAAGTAGAATTCTAATGCGTTTCCCCCACCTCCCACATACCTATTTCTACCACTTCCCTTGTTCTGACTCACAGAAGATGGGAAGTGCTGAAGCCCTGCCTGACATCCAGTGTCCCCAGAAACTGCTGCCCTCCCGCTTGGTTTGCCGCTGCGCAGGAAGCACCGTGCGAGCGAGCTGCTGCCGTCGCCTGCTGCGGACCAGAGCGGGCCTCTGCCCAGGATCCCCCTCCCAAGAGCAATATTGTCTCAGTCCATTATCCCATGTTTATGCTGATGTATCATTCCAAGTAAAAGTGCCAAAGGAGAAAGGTTGTCTAAAGATCTGTGTGTCTTGACATTTTAGGAGTTTCGCTCCCACACCACGTTAGAAGATTAGATAAAGTTCCTAAAGTCCAAAGTTCCTCAAAGAAACTTTCTTTTCTCCCATTTCTTACCTCCCCAAGAACTTATGCTCTATTTCTGTGTTTTCCTGTGTGCAAACACTGGAAAAAGAAGCAGTCCTGCAGACCAGAGACCTGAGTGCTGGTCTCCCTTCTCATCACTAGTCTCAAGTCAGGTTCTTGCTTGTAAGTATCTTTACTGGCTCCTCTAAATTTGTAGTCAGCAGGAATCATGCAGTAGCTCAAGCCTCTGTGCTCAAACCTCACAGATACTCAGCGCAAATGAAACTGGTCTGAAGTAATACTCCTGGAGGGGAAGACCCACCATCTTGCTCCATTTCTGATTTCTTTTCAGCCCTAATTGTAGAGAGGTTGGACTAGATGACCTTTAGAGGTTCCTTCCAACCCAATACATTCTATGATTCAATGATTCAATGACTCAATGATTCTATGATTCTATGATTCTATGATTCTATGATTCTATGATTCAATGATTCAATGACTCAATGATTCAATGATTCTATGATTCTATGATTCAATGATTCTTAGCCTGGAATCCGAGCTCTCACCTCATATTTTACCTTTGATTCCTATGGGAATCATCCTGTCTAGATCTATTCCATTTCTGCCTGCTCCTCATCTTGTACTCTTCTTGTTGACTTGACTCGACTCACTTCTGTGTATCTTTTTGCTTTTTCCAGTTGGATCAATGAATGGGGACTCTCTAGAACTCAACCCAGGCTTCTTATTTGCCCTTGACCATTCTTTGCATTGAAGTGCTGCTTCTCTTGTTCTCTCCAGTTCCTGGCTTTGGTTCACCCTTACTGTTGAGGATGGTTTGTGGCTGGATATCAAATCCAGCCCAGACCTAACCATGGATATGGTCTGAGAGTCCATAACAGCTAAGCAGATAGGCTGTATGGTGCTGAAGGCATTCAGTGGACCTGGGCAACAAGTCTTTCGTATTCACATACGAAAATATATGCTCAGATTTATCTTTTTACAAAATTCTTGTTGAGTCTGACAAGTGGTAAGTGTTTCTTATCAAGCCAATATAGAATGACATTACAGACATTTCAGGCAACTTGAAAAGCACATGAAAAAATATTAGCCGTTTCAAGCTAATAATGCTTTTGAAGACCAACTTGATGGAAACAGAGTGAACTATACTCCAAAATATGATGCAAATTGAACCGTGAAGTAAAGACTGTCATTTCATTAATTTAACAATTAATTAACTCATCTTTCTTTCTAACTATGATGTATCATTAATTCTAATTTAAGTATTTCTTCTCATTAACTGATGTCCATATGTATCATATGCCTATTCAGAGGATTCTGGACAAGAGTATTTAACTAGTTTTCAGATATGGTGCAGAAGACCCCAGTCTTGCATACATTCTAAATGTAATAAATGCAAAATACAAACCCAAATAACTAAGAATGCCCTGTATTAAAGGATGTTTTTGACCAGATAATAGATATTAAATTTATAATATCGATTTTTTCTATAGAAATAGTTGAAGCTGAATTGTGTTTGCTAATAAGTTGCATGAATACTGAACTTCAATGCATTTTTTTTAGCTCTTCTTAATGTTACAATGAAATCTCTTTGATGGAACGTCCAGCTTCTGTACTGAAAGAGCATAAAATATACCAAGTATGCAAGGTTTCTATCTCACTGAATGACAAATGCTATCACCCACATTAAGGGGCAAATCTATTCTGTTACTTCACAAAGAAAACCAGGATTACTGCGTCCTAATAGTTTCTTTTGAAGGCTGGGAAGGTCTAGTGTTTTGACAGTGAAGCTGGGGAACTATACGTGCACTTTTTGGGAAAGGGGAAAAATATCCTGGAAAGAGCTGATGCAGTAGAGAGCTCCGTCACGTTATCAGAGCAGATTTTGAAATATAGGGCTCTGGTGTTTGGCCCTGCTCGTGGAAGAAATTGAGGTAGCCTTAAAGATACAGAAATATTTAAAAGCCAGTTTATGTCGTCACAAGGATTCCCATAGGAACTGTTGTCATGTTAGTCACCAAGGGGAAGAAAACCTCTAACATTAAGGTGCTGCTGTGGGATGTACCTTCCAGTACGGCCTCACTGAGGTCACACAGGGTCCTACTGAGTAGCACAAACTCTTTTCTAGTTTAGTGAAATACCACATCTTCTCTAGAGAGATCAGCAGTTAAGGGATTATAGATGAGGTGGGTCACTTACATCTGGTACGTTTGGCCTCACGGCAGAGGGGTTCTACAACCGGGTGCTACACAAGGCTGGATGGAGTGGGACATGACCAGCCCTCTGAGTCTCCCTGTCTCTGGCAAATCTATAGCTCTCATTATTTATTTTGTGAAGCCTCTGCACTGGAGAGACAAAAATCATCCTTTTCTTCAAATATATGGGCCTGACGGTACTGGCCTAATAATAGATTTCCCCAAAAGCTTCCTGTATGTGATCTATTTCTACCTGCTTATAATTTTTCATAATCTCCACTGCTACTGATTCAACTATTAGTCACTTAACTAGTGAGCATCTTCTTCATCCTAGATTTTCATAGCTGTTAAAGAAAAAATTTCCAAAGAGCATTCATTTCTTAGAATAAATCAAGAGGAAACGTACATCATTTGCTCCTTCTAAATTGAATGGAGGAACCTTGATGCTGAAATGAACCAGGAATTAAGGCAAGGACTGAGAACGTGCCTGAAACTCTACTTTTTGACATAGATATGCTTTTGTCATTCCTCTGAAAATCCTCCCGATTCTGGTTTATTTGTAAGCCCTTGAAGTGTTCTGGCAGGCTTAAATATTTGAATACCTCTTAATGTAGAAATCAGTTGGTTTAATCTAGAAATAAGCTCAATCAGTGCTGACACCATGTCTCTTGGTGATGACCAGACCACCAGCCACACAAAAGGACTATGTTGCAAGGCAGTACCCCCTGGACTGAGATGAGCACACTGTCTTTGTACTGACTGCAGCCAGCTTCCTTTTACGATGTTTTTGGTTCAGAAAGAACACCTACTACCCCCATGAAAAACAAGGGAGGAAATACTGGATGAAAGCTTGAGTGGAAAAGGAAGCAACAGCTGGAGTAAGTGGGAGAGTTGTGGCCTGGAAAATGACATGTAATGAGAGTAGGAGAAAAGGAGAGCTGAGAGTAGGAGATGGGGTGGCAAGTGGTCCACCAAAATGTTGTACATCTCCCTCTGCGTTTCTTACTTAGGGAATAGAATGTTCTGTCAAAATTTCGAATCACAACTCACATGACTTTGTGTTTCTTTGAGGGGTGAAAGTAAGAGTGTTTTTCTTGAGATGCTGTACATGTATTGGTCAAATTCTGTGTGAAGGCTTGAAGAGGAATTCAGAGCTTATCTGTATTAAATGGAAGTTATCTTGTTATTATTAGTAGTATCCTTTGTTCCTTGAAATTTTTGAGATTACTGAGGCTTGGGTAGAGACTTTCCTCCTCTGGCATGTCAGAGAAGTTGAACTGAAATGCTCTTCCAACATACAGGATTTAAATCCTAGCTCTTAATGAACATCTCATTTATATATATAGCAATGTAAAATTAAAAAAATTATTATTATTATTATTATTATTATTATTATTATTATTATTATTATTATAGATAACATTGTTTGCCTATATGTGCAAGGACTCCATGTCCCGTGTGCTTCCTCCTGGAATAAATGATGCAAGAGCTGTACATAAACTGCAGAGGAGAACGTAATCAAGCTCGCACGTGTTACTGCCCTTTCGAGCCCCCAGCCCGAAAGTTTGTTTTGTATTAAGCATGTCAGTCTTATCTTCTCCAAAGGACCTGTCAGGAACTGGAGAACTGGCAAAATGCTGATATCACAGCAGAGTGACACTGGAACAATTAAATGAAGGAATTTTTAGTTGCAACGTACTTTTTGTCACTTGAATAGTGTAATCAAATTCTGTAAGAAGTCCTCCAGCAAAATAAAAGATCAGGAGGTAGAAACACAGGGATTTTTTTTTTTCTCTCAACTTTTTGTCTTTGACACGGAAAGAAAGAAAACCAAAAAAGGAGCAATTTAAAATGCAGATTTTAGTTAAAGAATACAGCTTTCTGTTCTTGTTTTGTATATTAACAGCCTTCCAAGATCTGGCAAGAGTCATCCTGAGCTTCGAAGTCGGGTTTTAACAGCAAAAGAAATAAATCCAAAATATCCCCAAGCACCTAATCTTTCAAAGCAATATGATGGGTATAGCTGTAATATTTCAATATTTCAAAATTGCTTCCTTCTGAGGTGGCTCAAATGCATGACTTTCAAGTGGGCACAGGGAAGAGCAGAATGCCTCTCCCTTAATTCCCTTCAATTCTGAGGTCTAATTGCCCAGCCTTAGCTATGTAAAGCCCAAAAGGCGAAGAGAATTTACGACATATACTGAAAAAATTCTCAGCACAGAGCCCATCTTTCTTTGCCAACAGATTGACCTGAATTTTGCAGAGCTGTCCTATGTGCCTCTGGAATTCAACAAAAATAACTGCAATTAATATTTCTTCTGCCATATGCCATCCCACAGTAGAAGAATATTTTATTATTACCTTGTATAAAATTAGTTTTTTAGAATGATGATCTTTTAGAAAATAAAAACACTTTTCCTAACTGGCAGGAGGTGCATAAACAAATGTACGAAGACCAGTTGCATTCAATTTTAAGGCTTGGTAACTCTGATAATTATGCAGAACTAATTAATTCAAAATCTGTTTATCAACAGTAGTCTGTAGCTCCAGCATTTCATCCCAGAGGCATTAACAAAGGCTTATCACCTGCTTCCTTGTTGCGTTTTATCACAAAGGCAAATCAATAGGCAGAGTATGGAAAAAATGCCATTTCCACGACTAACAGTTTACAGAACTTGCAAGAACTTTCACTATCTGTTACCAATTAGTTTTCCTGGCTTCAATGAAAATCAATTCTAAAGGAAAATGGGATGTGTTCAAACATCAGCTTTTCTACTTCTAATGCATAGAAAAGCTGTGTGAAAGGGAAATCTGAAATACAAAGAAATATTTGGAGAATTTAAATAATTATTTAAGTATTAGGCTATTATTCTTGGCAAAATATTCACTGTTCGGTACTTGTACAGGGTTGTGAACGGATTAAGTCTACCTGTTGAAGAACTGTGCTGATGCTGGTGCTTTTATTACTCTGCTTCACGTTCTGTTCTTTCCTATTATTTTTCTTACATTCTGCTTTGAGGCCCAGGTTTTCATTCACTATTACTTGTACTGCAGTAGGAATGTTAACTAACAGAAGTAGATGTATACAAACTGCTTCCCATGGGTGCTTTTTCCCATTTTCCTCCAATTTTGTAGCATATTCTAATATGGGAATAGCTTGATCTCTAGTAAAGTATTCAGAGTGAGGTCTCAAACATTCACCAAAGAAAATGGAGTTCTGCACCTGAGAGAGTTGTATCATCAATATACCTAAAGCATTAGTACATGAAAAAAAAATTATAAATCCATATTTTTATAGGTCTAAGCTGCAGGATACCAAAGTAAGCTGACTTCAAGATGTCCTTGTGGAGTCACTTCATCAAACGCAGTTCCCGGTGTCTTTCTAAATACCAAATTCTGATTGAACTGAATTCTGATTGAGTGGCTATGACTACATAAATACAATAGTTTCTTATAGAATCTGTAGAGGAAATCCTGTTCCCAGTGAAAACAGTTACACAGAGTGATTGCAGCATGACTCAGAGGCCTACAAAAGGTGGCTGCCACCATTCTGCAGGTGTGGACAAGGCTGGAGTCACTGCCGCGAGACTATTGTGCTCATCATTTGAGGGTTTTGTCCCAGTCTTTCACTACTTTTTACACCTGTTGGGAACTGCTTGTTAATAACTCATTCCCTTTTTTGGAATATATTCCCTCTCTGGAGACAACAGGGCTTATGGATGTTTGTTAACAAAATTGCGTGCTGAGGTACATTTCTATTAATATTGTCAGATCGTATTTAAACAGAGTTTTGGAATAAAATGTAATTGTTTCATCAGTGTATTTGAGTTATTGATCAGTAGCAGAGGAGAAAGTCCAGTCCAAGGAGACAGAAACACAGAGTAGCTGGATTTTATTGCAGGTATGAAGCACATTCTTTTTTCCAGATAAAGTTAGGTATGAGTCATACCTTTAAAATTTATGGAACGAAGCAGAGGAAGAATTGTGCACCGTGTTCAGTGTAGTAAAAAATACAATAAATTCAGCAACAAAGGAATTCGATAGTTCCCAAAGCACACGTTGTATTGCCTGCTCGCAAGAAGCTATAGGTAAAGAGAAGTGACAGTCAAGGGTTAAATTACGAAATTTTGCAATTTATTTCTTATCATTTATGAGATTGTTAAATGTCAGAAAGTGGATTTTTTTTTTTTACTATCAGTATAAAACTGAACATACTGTGAGACATAAGGTAGCAGGTGTCTTGGCTCTAAACTATCAAGTCTGTGGGCATTCTGTTATAACAGGTGCTCCAAAAATTTGAACAGATTTTAACAAGAGCTGTATGGGCTTTTTAATTAGCCTGGTTACTCAGCATGTGGAGAAAGCACTAGGTATGTGCTTAAAACATCATTGTATCTTGCAAACAAATGTTTCACATACCCATAGTCATTCTCGCGGTTGTTATCTTCAAATTCCTTTCTGTCTGATGCTAGGATTTGATCCATGTATTCATTCCTTTTCTACCTGAAAAGAATAATCATATTGAAAAAAAAAGTGGTGAATAGCGTATTATCTCTTCTTTGGAAGTAAGCATTTAGAAACTTGGATTTACCTGATGCTTAGCTGTGATTTTATGTGGCATTACGGAACTAGGAAGGCACACAGCAAAGAAATTCTCTGCTCTGAATCTCTCGGGTTTCTCTACAAGTGTCTTCGCTCCCAGTTAAGCTTTTCCCGTCACTGTTAAGCACATCACAAGATTTTTTTAGAAGAGGCAATGCAATAAGCAGTAAAATCTAAACAAAATAATTAAAAATCTTGTGATTTTATGATCAACATGATTGATTAGATATGATTTTAGAAATTCATGTAAGGGCATGACTATGGCATGGAACATGAAAATAATGCCATATAAATTCATTTGTGCTATAATGTTGATTTTAAAAGAATAAGCCAAAGAATAAGGCACCTTACAGGGGGGGGAAAAAAGGAATAAAATGATAGCTTGCGTGAGATTTTTGTGTAAACTTTCCTGTGATGAAAATTAAGATTTTAATTTATAAATAGCTGTATTTTCACTTAAAAATTATTTTACCAGTTGTGTCTGTATTATGGATGCAAGGATCTGCTGCTGGTATTCATCTGGAGATCTTTGCATGTATAATGATTTTGTTGCCATAAAGTTTAATATTGCACGTCTTAAATTGCAAAAATCAGTTCTTTTAACTCAGTAGAGATTGTTGAGGTATTATGAGGAGGATTTCACACTTGAAACATTCCTGTCAAAATATCTTTAATCATTTGGTCTAAGATTAAAAATACCAAGACACATTTTGATCCATATAAAATGCATTCTTTAAAAAGCGTGCTTAATTTAAAAAATGCTTATATCTGCTTTTTTTTTTTTAAGGAACCTCTCTCTTACATAAATTAAAGTGCCTTTTATGATTTCACCGTGAATTAATTCTCTTTCCTTATGCTATCGTTCCCCTGTTACAAACCAGCAGCTAGAAACACAAGAGTAGTCAATGATCATTTATTGCCTAAAGTAATCATAATTCCCACTCTTACTGTATTTTTTAAAATTTAGAAATCCCAACCTATTCATGAGCCTGATGGAAAACAAAGACGGGGACGTATTTACGCAGCGAAATGAAGGCAGGACTTGTTAGCATAGACGCTGGTCTGCAGAGGTAACAATAGTGGTGAAAACGCAGCAGAACAAGAGGTAGCAGGTGGTGGCCACCCAAAATCCCCACAGATTTTGTGTTCTCTGTTCTGCTGGAGGACAGGACCCTTGGCACTGCATTTCTGTTAGGTGACGTAAGAAAAGCGGATTCCAGTAGTGCATATTACCATCCCAGCTGAGACTGGGACTTGAGCATCCAAGTCTTGGGCCCCAGTACTAACTGGATTTCTTGCTCCTTCATCGCGTGCTCCTGCTTTTGCTTCTGGACCACACACCAATCTCCCAGTTGTGCCAATGGAGGTGATTGTGGTTTACATAATACGACAACATTTTATTACGTGGGTATGTTAAGCCAATAATGCTGCTGATTATAATGTGTTCTCAAGCGATGGTCTCGTTTGGCTGTGAAAATATAACCTACATACAAATTAAGTCTGCTGGGAGTCAGCAGCAAATCCGAAAACAATTAAATGGACTCTGAAATGAGAAGGAGACTTTGAAGTGGTAATAACCATATTTTTTTCCTTCAAGCAAGCACCTTCATTTCAATCGTCCAAGGGCTGGAGAAGAATAACCCCTTCAGCATAGTGTTCTAGATTCATCACCACGCTACGTTATCTGCATAATCATGAGAACTGAAATTAGAAGTATCACCCCTGCCGGAGGAGGATTTGCATTAGTGAAGTGCCACGTAGGAAAATCTGTAATGAGATTCAGGTAGTAATGGATGAAAACTACGGCAAATGAAGCGGTGGGAGGATAGCAATTTCAAGTTAGAACTCATTACAGTAATAGTCAGTAATGGCAGTTATGAGATGAAACCATACGGAGTTGAAGCGACCCGTTTCTGAATTTGATAGGGCTGGTCAGGTAATGATCAGAATAGGACAAGGCATTTTTTAGGTCGAGACTCATAAACAAAACTATTTATCAAAACTGAGCTATGTCTTAACACAATGGGCTTTTTTGCAAATGTGGAAGCTCTAATTGGATTGATTGGATGTTTCATTAAAATAAAGGCTAAGTCCAAATGATAATGTAGAATGGGGTCGGAAGGTGCTAAGTACATTTTTCTAAAGTTTCTAATTGCTACCTTATGTTAATATTGATTTCGTATGACACCGATGTTTGTACAAGCTATAAATACATAGGTTAAAATAAATATAGGGAATTGGTCATGCAGAATAAAGGCAGCGCTAAGGATTTCATCTGCAAGGGAAGGCTTGAAAAAAGGTTTCAGCTTTTAGAAGTTTGTCCGTGGAACAGCCATGGCAGATGGCTTTGTAATGAAAACCATGCAGCTGGGCACCCCTTCGAGGTAGCTAGAAGTCTAGCTCATCCGTTTGCCAGCATAAATTCTGTGTATGGCAATTCCATTCATTAATATTCAAAATATTACAGCTGTAAAACTTGTAAATGTTTAGGACGCAGTCATGAAAAAAATTACACTTCTTAGTGAGGTTACTAGTTGCGTTAGTTTCTGTAAGCATAGGAGAGCAACATGGAATGAAATGAATGCATTCATGTAAATATTTGCAAGAAGCAGCTCTTGAAAATATCACTAAAATGATCTAACTGGGTAAGAAGATTGCATTTTCAAATAGAAGTTAATAATTCCATAGATCACTGGAAGCGATATTAAATTACGTGCTCCACAGTCATCACTGTTTATTTCCCACTGCATTTCACCAGCCCACTGACTGCTCCTTTTCAGGGACGCATAATATACACTTGCTAAAATCTGCCCAATCTTGGAAAATTTCCGTCCGAAAACAACTCTTAGGGGAAAAAGTTGGGATTGTGAAGAGCAGAAAAAAATTAAATTAAAAATGAAGAGCTAAGCCATTGATTTCAGTTTCTTTTTTCCATTTTCAACATTTACTTTGGCAGTTCTCGCTCTCTGTCGTTGTACAGTGTCTGAGGTCAATTAGGATTCAGTTGATCTTGGAGCCAGCTGACAACGCTGTTTATAATTAGACAGAGGAAAGGGGAAAAAGGTTGATGTTTTCTCTCTTTTCCTCATAAGGGCTGACTGATGGAGCCAATTTTACTGCTAGCTTAAAGGCATTTATGTGACTGTTTCCTAAAGGAATTGTTTTGCAAAACGCTGTTGTCTTTTTAAGGCTACTCCGTCATTAGGGCAGAGAAATGACTCTCACTAAAATTTTGAAGTCCGCAAATCATCGCTTTGGTAGACAAAGAGAAGCATGGGAATTATTTTACCTTCCACACTAACCTGGGAACTCAACAACCGGGTTGAGTTTTGCAGAACGGGAACTAAAGGGGTCACAAAATGAAAACCAAATTTAGTCTCGAATTTTTACCTTTAATGGCTACCAAATAGTACTTCCTATGAAGTCATGCAATTGAGGTGAATAGTGCCAGACCTTTAAAATATTTGCCTGAAGCTCTGCTGCTTGGTGGTTATTTAATAAACGCTCCTGATAGCACTAACATAAATGTATTGAATGACTGTGTAACATTCTAAGGAAAAGCAGTTAGCAGGCAGAACAGCCTTGAAAGGCATTTTTAAAATTTGCTGTGCATTCTGTAGCGATATAATAGAAAGAATCTTAATTCATTCATGTATTTGTCATTTTAGTCAAAGTTCTTTTGTTAATATTGCAGTATTTGTTGCATGATTAGTGCAGCATCGCCTCCATTAATATTAAATTAAAGGTGGAATGGATATTACTTTTCAGAATATTTAGTACAATGATTTTATAGTGTTTTTACTTTATGACTTTGAGTAATAAACAGCGCTTATACATTTATATAATGCGTATTATATCATACATTATAATAAGACTAAGAGAAGATAAAAGAAAGCAACCCTCTAGTTATGTAAGTGTGACCGGACATTTGAGAGCTCTGGAGAGAAAAAAAAAAACCAACAAAAGAGAAAAGAAAGAAACAGAAACTGCAAATGAAACGCGAGGGAAAGTCCCAGCAGTTCTAATTAAAGCTATTTCAACGTTAGAACTACAGCAGCCACCCACATGTCATTCGTGCATGGCGTGTAGCAGATCACCCGTTCTGTCTCCCTCGTACAAAATAATTCTTCCTATAACTGTTTATCAAGAAGAGCAAAAGGGAGAGTTGTTGTGTCCCCAGAAATTGTGCAGGAAAGCAGCAATTACAGGAAACCTGCCTGTAACCACAACGCGGTTGGTAAAGTAACTTTCAAGGAACTCTGCCAGCCATGTGTTATCTGGCATTTTACGTCTGCGCTGGTTTCCTTCACCAAGTAGGAGGTAACGGAGCAGCCCGGAGAAGGTGACTAGCTCATTAAATATGTAAAAAACATAAAATGCATGTTTCCTTTATTTCATTCAAAGAGGACAGAAGTGAGAACAAAAAGCCAAGCATATTCATGACAGTGGCAGATGGTGCCAACCTTGCACAGCTATTTTCTTTGATTATTGGCTACTTATACTTTTAAAAAGGAGAGACAAAGCCAGAAAGCTGTAGTTCTAGAAGAAGATAATGAAGTCACACTGACACAGGTCATTGTCCTGAATATCACATACAGATTTGTTTAGGGTTTCTATAGAATTTTCCTCTATTTCTCCTTCCACTTTGTATTTTCTCTAAACTGAATAGAGATCTCATTATGTTCACGCCAATGCTCGGCAGAGTTTGAGATTAGGTGGAATAAATTTGGCTGTGCCATTTTGGAACGCATTTAATTACTGCAGTCTTTAAGAACCGCCTTTTTCTTTTTCAAAGAATAATATTAACTCACGGTAGTCGGTATTGTTTAACCCCTTCCAAACAGTGAGTGTGGAATTTGAATTTTGAATATCAAGTTCTGAGAACTACATTTACTCTGCAGAATCATACAGAAATTGGCACAGCTTTGAAAAAATTAATGCTGGATTCAGAATGGAGGCATTTTTCAAAGTGCCTGAGTAAACATCAGGATGTTGTTGAGTCTTTTTATTTTTTTTCTTTCCTGCTCAGAAGATTCGATTGCATAGTATGGTCACAGTTAGAAGCGTGTTTAATGAAAATAAAAACTGCAGCCAAGTTAGAATGAAAGAGAAAGGAAAGCTTACCAAGGCCCAGTTTCTGACTATTGATTCTAACACACTTTCAAGCAAGAAAAGGCCAGTGGAGAAAGCAGCATCTTTGCCACCGGGTGAATGAGTCCCATTGCTTTTGCAAAGGATCTAGAGAAGTAAAAGGAGAGTCTGGGGACCAAACAATGAGACCAAATGAGGTTTTTCCTACCCAGGAGTGTGACCAGTCAGGCTTCTCTTAAAGAGTAAATTTCTTTTGCCAGCAGTAGAAGAAAATTCAAGCGAATGTGAAGTGGATGCTGAGCTCAGAGAGAGCCTTCACCCATAGAGAAAAATGTATCGCTGTCATTTCCAGAGCAGAGGGGACATTAGAAACAAATCAGGTTAGTCTAATAATGAGGTCTGAAGAGCTTTTTATTGCCGTGTATGGCCACTTGGATTTGTAGTTCCTGTGCCTGGAGCGGTGCTTTAGTGCTAACCACATGCTAAACCTGTGTCCTCACGCTGGTGTGACTGCGTTAGAAAGGAGGCTATTTGCAAATAGAAACATCAGGTCACTGAACCTACGATCCTTTAATATTTGTTTCAGATAATTATTTCACAGCTGGAAAGCTCTGTGAGTTGTTTCACTCCTGTATTCTAAAGGAGTTGCCATTTTAGATCGTGCATGGTCAGGGGAATGAAACAAGGTCTTAGAAGTGATGTGACTTCTCAATAAATGGTAAATTTATCCCATGCCATGTATCACCTTCTAAAAAACTGCTGCATTGTCATAATTCCAGTTCTAACAATCCCAATTTCCCCCTTACTAAAAGCAATACAGCAATGAGCTTTTAACATACGATCAGAGATCCTTGTGCTGCCTCCTTTCCTCGAAGTTTCTTTGAACTACCTCTAAAAAATCCTCAACGTACAATTACTTTCTAGCAAAAAAATGTAATCAAGGATTCAGTTTCCTATTCTGGGGCTGTGCTGTGCTCTAATTTACTCTTGTGTCCCTCTTTCCTCAACTGCTGTCACTCTTCCTTAGGAGAAATACCAGCTCCTTGAAGTAGGAGCGTATGGAGAATCGACTTGCCCTTGCTATCCTAGTACTGCAGCATTGTCTTTAGGTGCTTGGTAGGCTTTGATGGCACAGCGGGAAGAGTGGATAGAAATCCTCTTGACTTTACAGTCTGAAGTTATAATAAAGCAACACACAGCCCAACGTGCAGTCGTTCTGACTCCTGGACAATCAGTAAAGGTTAGCGGTACCTATTTGTCATGATATACCTATATCATTCATTATGATATACCTTTTTTTTTTTAGTTTAGTATTATCTCTACAGTGTATTTTATGCAATGCTCTTGAAAATGAATACATTCATTTAAAAAATTATTATAATCCACTAAACCAAGAGACGTACACATGCGAAGATACAGTATGGCAGAATTATCAGAAAACCTTGACAACAAATCTGCCAGTCTGCTCATCCCAAACCTATATCGAATCGACTTGACGGAGATGGAAAAGGCAAGATATGTGACAGCCCAGACATGCAGAAACACAAGTATCTGTTTGAAAAGTAAGGACACATGTAAGCCTTAACACTATCAGGAACCTAGTGCATTTTTCTGCAGTTTCTCAATATCCGTCATTTTATGCCTGCTTGTTTTTGTTTGTTTGTTTGTGCTATAAATTTCTTGATTCTGTCTTTTGGTATGTGATTGTACAAAGGCCAGCAAACTGAGAGGAAGAATGCTTTTAAAGCATTTTTTATATATAGGGTTGAGTTTGGATTATAACACATTCTTCCTGAGTAAAATTACCAAATAGCTGTCCTTCAGCTATTAAATTTCAAAGGGATGCAATGTTCGCACAGCTACTTCAAATTGAAAATGAAAGTTTCAGAGGGAAATAACAAAAATTAAATTTTACTGAAGGCTTACAGAGAATACATTCTGGAATGCGAGGAATCACTTGTGAGTTCTGCTGGTGAAAAAGGGAAGTATGCAGAATTAGGATCATTTCTATTGAAGAAGGTGGGATAGAAAGGGTGGTGATCCGCAATCCGTCAGCGGTGAGGTAATGAAAGATGATATATTCACTGAAGAACAATGACTTTATGTTAGACAGCACATGACGAAGGACACTTGCTGGGCTTCTAGTTCTATTTTTGAGGCACCCAAATACTTATTGATTTGCTTAAGTAAAGAAATGCAAGTGCAGACCCTGCATTTTCCATGCTCTTTGGTTCACGCCAATTTCCTGTTAATTCCCAGTGGCTTTGGCTAGGCAAGCACACACAGTCTATCTCTGTGAATCACAGAGTCACGCTTTTCATGACTACACGGCACTGGATGATGCATAAACTGGTCCCAGTCCATCCCCCCGATACAATCCACAAAATTGCTGCTAAAAATTAATGAACCTCACCTGAAGAGCCATTTTTCCTTTCAAACAATATAGCGGATCTAGGCAAAAGATAAAACTCACAGAAGCTTTTATGTATTGAAACCAGTGCCAGCTGGCTGCCTTGGTTAGGGTGAGCAAATGCCAGCAGAACCCAAATCTTCATTTGCTTTGAAGACCTCATGCTGAATGAGAAGCTGTTGTTGAGACAAGGATACTCTTTGCAAGCATTTTCATCTTCTTCTTTTTGGACTCTCAAGAGAAGAGAAAATCTAAGCAGTAAAGTATGCCTGTCCCTTGGAAAAGCTCACGGTGTGCATACTCGGAAGAATTGTGGTTGATCAAACTGAAGCACTGAAACTGTGGAGACATCCGACCCCATGAAATACTTCACGGAAAACTGCCCTAGGTACTTCCCCTTGCACAAAGCAATAGCACATTTCTTTGTAGCTCTGTGCTGCTCAGGAGGTTGCTCTGCACGGTCGTTGATGAGGCCGTGGCTTGGAGCCCTCGATGGGTAACTCGAGTAAAACCCAGCAAGCGTTTCTCCGCATGCCTTGCTAGCCATCCTTGCCGAATGCAGGTGTTTAGAGATCCAAACTCTAGCCGGCACTGAGGTTTCTTCATTGTGCAGAACTGTGTCACCGGGTAGGGATAAAAGAAACGAGAAGTGATTGTTCTTGGTAAGCTGGTATGTAAAAATATTGCCCGAAGTGTGTATTGTGTTAACTATAGTTACCTCTGTAAATAGAGCTGGACTTTTTCTGCACCAGGAATTTATTCTAATACTTTTATACTTTTGCTTCCTTAGCAGTATAATAACTACTGTGCCATATATATAGAAATTACTCCCAAGAATGTAACAAGCAGGATTCACACATTTAAATGAATTTAAAAAAAAAAAAAAAAAAAGCTGAACTCTTTCCAAATTCTTCTATCCAAGCATCACTTAAGAAACTGTTTGTTCAGTTCAGTTTCATCTCTGCAGCTGCCAAAGCACTTCAGTCCTGCCAGCTCTGCTCTCTGATTGCAAAATAAAGGGTGGTCACTTCACAGTGTATGCAAGAAATATTATAATTTTGTGAAAATTATGACATTTAAGAAATCCTTTCAATAGTAAATTGCTAGGCTATCATGCTACATGCCTATTTAGGAAAAAAAAAAGAAAAGACAATTTTATATTCACTTCTCCATGCCTTCGTATAACACTAGTGAATATAGTATACTGGGTTTGCATTTTCTAAGACTGGTGCACTTTGCTGCAGCTTACATTCATAAATATTTTTGTAGTATAATAGCCTGTCAAAACAAATCTGTTTTCCTCATTTGTGTGTGTGCAGAAGGGTGTCCTCACTGCTTTTTGTCCATCTCTAAAGAAAACAATAGGACAATAGTGATTGCACATCATAGCAAAGCTTTTCTTTTCTCTTTTCTTTTTTCTTTTTTTTTTTTTCTCCTCACAAATCAGAGGGTATGTGAAAAAATGAAGCAAACAGCCCCTTATTAATTGAAAAAATAGTGCTATGTAAATGCATTAACCATTTTCATAGCTCATGCCTGAATCTCGGAGTCTCCTGTGTCCATACAAAAACATAATACATATGAAACCACAATCTGTTTTATTAAGATGAGATGCAGATAATTATGTTACCTTAATACTTTGTTGCATCCATTTTTTGCATTTTCAGAAAATTAATCTCAGTGGTTCGCTTCTCTCTAAATGAAAAGTCTCCACTTGAAGTAAAGTAAAATATATAAATATCTCATATTGCTTTTAATCTCAGATACAATTTAAAGCAAAACAGAGAGGGAAAAAACAGAAAGCTGCTTATTGATAATTTTGCTTCAGTTCTAAGCAGTTCTCTTCATGGGAAAATAATTTCCCTCAGCTAAAGAAGAAATTAAAGTGTACTTAGAAATAATGAAGGAACAGAATATTAAGAGTTTTGTTTTCATAATTTTTTCCTTGATAATAAAAATATTTGAGTATAAATGGGGATACAGAGAAGTTATTAAAAATAGCAACATACCAGGATGCCAATTTCTGCAACAGAGAAGCAAAAAGGAAGGAACTTCTGGTGATTTTTTTAATGGAACAAAGGTAAAAATGAGCCCTGTGACAGCATTATGTTCTTTTCCCATTACTAGCATTTTATCTTATTCAGGCTGCTGTTTCTCTCAGATCACGCTCTGTGTTTTCCCCATGCTGACCTGCGTTTTGCTTGGTGGGAAATCTCATTCTGCTCGGAGAGACTCCTTACGGGGTGAAGATTCCTGTCGAGGACCGCTTTTTGTTCCCCTGCATTAGCACCGTGAAGTGCTACAACTGCCTGTAAGGCAACACTAAATCAAAACGGCAGTGTCCTGCACTCATTTTCCACTTACTGTGTCTTGTAATTTACATTAATCCTGAGCTGGATCTAATATGAATAAAAAAATGTAGAAATAGGTAGAGCAAGTTTTCACTAAGGAATATTCTTGAGAGGGACAGTTAATTTCTTTTTCTTCATATTAGCCTCAGATTTAGTACTTGATGTAAGTATACCCACTGAGAATTAGAAGTGGTTCTAGCACGCCTCTTACACGGGATATTATTGAAATAGCATTTGTTTGTCAAATACTATCTTCACGTAGACTTGTGCAGACCCACTGAGCTGAATATACGCGCGGAGAGACGTCCTCTCTCAAATCCCCAACCCAGAGAAATCTCTCCTTTGCAGCGCAGCTTCATGCCAATCGCCACTTCAGGAAACACTGCCACATCACCATGACTGCTCTCCAGGAATTAGCAATGAGTTTGTTTATAATCAAGTTTATCAATATTTATAAAGTACTGTACTTAAGGGGATAATATATTGATAAAATACAGTTCTAAACCGCATTACATTTCCACATTATATTTAATGGCTAAAAATACATGTAGTGGGTGTGGAGTAATAGGGGCCATACCCCGCCCCCACAAACAGTTTCTTTATCACCCCATCTGCTACCCCAAATGCTAACTCTCAGGAACACCACTGCTTTGCAGCATGTTTTATTATTCAAGCTTTGGTGGGAGGAGAGCTGCAGAAAGAAAGTGTTAACTGTAGAGAAAGGGAGGGTCAAACCAAGACCCAGAATAAGCGCTATTGCTCCACTAATGCCAGGACAGTGGCACAAACTTCCGCTGGACCTGAACTGGCTACAAAATACCATTAGATTAGATTGAAACCTGCTAGAAAAAAAAAGGAACAGTGAGAAGGAGGTCTAAACACATTTGTCAAAGAATTAATAAAGAGGCTAAAGGTATTTACGTAGGCAGGGAACATATGGAAGAGGAACAAGGCAGACTTTGAGAAGAAATTATTTAGCTTCATTAAAAAAAAAACCCAACAAAGAGAAGGCTGGGGAAAAAAAAAAGAAAGTTTACGCTGTTTTCCTATTGCTTTTCTATTTCCCCAAAAGGAAGCGGGAGGTTGGGGCCTGATCCAAAGTGCACAGAAGTCAAGCAAAGATTCCTATTGCTTTAGATCGGGTCCTTGGGCAAGCAAGAAATGCTGCTAAGTTAGTATCAGATACTGATGAGTGTTAATGGGGGTTTAAGAGACAAAGCGTCCAGTTTGAAGCACTTATTGGCGATGTCTACACTATCACCACTTGCCAAAAACATTTCCATCATTGTGCAATGGTTGAGCTTTATCACTGACTTCCAGCATTTTAATGTAACCCTGCTCAGTGGAGGTGAGGAGCTGGCTGAATGCAACTCATCGAGATGATTTTGGGGATGACAACATTGTTCATAGATGTAAGTCAAATTAAGTAAGCAATGTCACTTGAAAAAAATGAGTTGGGAGAAAGTGAGAAAATGGAAGCGTTTTTTTGATATATTCCAAGATCTAAAAATTTATTTTTGATCTTAGTATTTTTCTTTTAAATTATTACAAGGCAATAATCCTGAAGCAGAGCAAAATATTTTGTTGTAGGACAATAGAAATTGCTTTGGACAACAGAAATTTAATTATTTCCCTGATTATGCCATTCATCTATCAATCTGCAAATTCTATTATTCATAGAAGCATGGAATCATAGAATCATAGAACGTTAGGGGTTGGAAGGGACCTCTGGAGATCATCGAGTCCAACCCCCCTGCCAAGCAGGACCATCGAATCTAGGGCAGGGCACACAGGAACCCATCCAGACGGGTCTTGAAAGTCTCCAGAGAAGGAGACTCCACAACCTCTCTGGGGAGCCCGTTCCAGGGCTCTGGAACCCTCACAGTCAAGAAGTTCCTCTTCATGTTGAGGTGGAACTTCCTGTGCTCTAGCTTGCACCCATGTGTATTCATACAGCTCCCAACGAGGCAGTACACGTAAAGCCAAATGACTAGACGGTGTTCTGGGTCTCATTAGCACGTACCTATTACGACGTGAAGCTGACCCTATGAATCATGTTTTCTTTCAAAGAACCCCATTGATTTACAAAGACCACACAGAGATCTTGACCTCTCCAGAGCAAACAAGATACAATTTCCACAGTCCCAGTTGCAAGCCAGGCAGCACTCCCTGAAGGGATATCCTATTTCTCCGTTACTGGTTTGCCGTGGTGGGTTTTTTTGTTGTTTTCTTGATTGCTTTCTCCTGTCTTAGGTGTTATGTAGGTGTTCATGTTTATAGACCAGACCGACCTTATGCTAAAAGGTGCAGCGTGTAGCGATATACCCAAAGGTCTGTATGTTTAGTGCAAGGAAACGGTAGTTCCTGGCCCTCCAGTAATTGTCCATCGAACTGGGAGGGTGAAGAATGAAAGCATCGTAGCAGAGGGTGTATTAGTAACTTTCCCATATGCAGTTCTCAGCTTCTGTAAAGACTCTGATGAGTCAGAGAGTCAGGCTCAGATGGTGAAGAGTCAAGGTGACGGTTTGTTTCTACTGTGCTCAAACAGATCTCGGGATAAAATAGAAAATCTACATGCGGAAGAAACACAGGTCAGTACGAGAAAGTGTGGAAGGTGATGTCTTGATGTTAAACTGATTAGTGTCCTGTTAATTTATAGATGCTTCAGAGCCTCTTAAGTTTTCTGGCACCGCATGATCAACTCCTAGTATAATCAAGTCGGTTTTCAATTTTCCAAGCCAAAAGATTCCGTGCAGTACACTCAACAGTGATCCTTTATGAGGTACTATAAAAAGCCAAATTCTGTTTTAACTCCGTGGCCTTTCCTCAGGAAAATTTATGCTCTCTTGCTGGTTGGAATGTGTTAGCTGACACTCTTCTTCACCAGAAATGGCTGTGGACTGAGTCATGATCAAGGATGGGATGTCTTATCTTACGATGGCTGCAGTAGTTCCCTACCCACACTGCGGGAACAGTTCAGGCACCGATGTAGCAGCTACAGAATTGCAAATAAGAGCTTGGCATTTGTGTAATAAACTTTAGCAGTTCAACTACTGCTTTCCGAGGAGCAGAGCCAGCTCTGTAGTCAGGGGAGAAATCTCGAAGAGAAGCAAGAAAAGAGGGATGCGAAATACTGTAACTGCCTCCATTTAAGCCATCCCCACTTGTGAATCAGATCCCTATGGTGTCTTGGCTGTTGTGTGTATCCGGCAGGGCACTTGGGAATGAAAGTGCAGTATGAATTATATTCTATTTTTACTTGCATGAACCGAAGTTGGAAGAAACAGCTATTTATTACTCTGCATACAATTATATTGCACATAGTCAGAGACTCAAGTCCAATGGAAAGTAAATTTTATGATATAGGAAAAAAAAAAGCCTTCTTACGGCTTCAAAATTAAGGAAAATAGCAGCGCATTGTCTCAGAGAACAGTTCTGTGTTTTTACGGAAAAGGGAATTAATCATACCGGACACAGTCAGTTTTAAGTATGGCACAAATATAGCTTTGCAAAATGTCAGAGTTTTTTCTGACAGCAAAGACATAATAACTCCAGACAATGATTAGAAAGAACTAAAGCCTCCCTGGTTACCTGGAATACTTAAGCATGACATTCCCAACTCAGTAGGGAAGGACTGAGACTTACAAATTGTCTGCTTTCTAATTGTCTCTTGGCTCAGCTTGGAAAATGCAAATAGAACTAGACTGCAAAAATTGGTTCAAGAAGCCCTAACAGAATATCAAGCACTAAGCAGTATACAGCAGATGGTAAAAGATTTTTTAAAAAGCAAGCTTCTTGAAGTTCACAATAGTCTAGGGAGTTAGAAAATGGCAGGTGGAGCAGGAACTATAACAGGTTATGAATTGTCAATAATTTCCTTTTCAGTGGCAGTGAAACTGCTCCTGAAATCACCAAAAGGTTACAGAGAGACACTGTAATCAGAAGACAAATACCTCAAGTGAGAACTGACACAAAGATGTAACAACTACAAGAACTGCCGAGGAAGAATGTAATCTTCTGAATTAGCATTTACGAGCTAATACAGAATTATGGTCAGTCCAGATAATCTTGGACCTAGATGCATTTAAATGAATACACCAAAGAATCACAGGCTGTAAATCAAGAGAATTAGGCAGCCTGAATCCTTAGTCACATATTCAGGAGCTATTATCGAGATTGTAAGTGTCCTTCCTTAGGGTACAAAGTTTACAAACAAAATAGATACTGCAGCATAGAAATAAACAGTGTATGTGGTAGGAGGCTGCATTTGAAGAGCACACAGCGATGCAGGGCACACGCATGTGTGTGCAAACAGCTCTGGGTTTCTACCTGCACTGGATACATGTTTTATTTACCAGCTACCTCTACTGACCTCCTTACTCTCCTGTAGAATACTAAGGAAATTAGAGGCATGACACTCACCAGCATACCAGTTGTAAAAAGAAACGATTCCTGACAACAAATAATACCTGTTAAAAACGTTGTGGAATTTATTTTCCAGCCCCTTCTCCTCTCACTATGGTAGGCAGCTGGCTACTTCCCCTGTGCTCTGTCTCTGGTAGAACAAACATACTGACAGCAGAAATTAAAAAAGAAAGTGAAATTACTGTTGTCAATCTGATACAAAGCGAATGGAGGATGTTGTACATTCCAAGGAAATGGAAAATAAAATGAATATGTAATTATCTTGGTTAGTCTGCGTTCAGATGGCCTGAAACAGTGGCATCAAAGATGGATGTGAATGTTCCCATTCATCTTACTGGAGCACTAACTGCAAGACATAATTATGACAACTTTAATGCTGATAGTGTTAACTGTTCCATTTCTGAACCAGATACTGGATATCTCTATTACAGCACTACTTCTTTCCTGCTGAGCTTACTTGATACATACTAATATTTCATTCATCTTAAATGATTACTTAGAAAAATATTGCTGGAGCCCACAGAATATCCAAAAGCGGAATGGCACAAGGCACAATCTCAGAGTCAAACATAAAATTGCTGCTTTCAGACCTCATTCCTAGCCTTTCAGCTAAAGAGCTCGCTGATCTCTGATGTCTGTCTGTCATAATGTTGTTTTTCCACTGCAGGAGAAGTCTGATAGCTTCCCTGTCTCTGATGCTCTTATAAAGAACTCTTTAAATATTTATGTCAAAGTGTACCAGTTAGAAACCAGTTTGGGACTTTAAAAAAAAAACCCAGCAAAACTGGTCTGCTGGAGGAATGTCACACAGCTGTAGGCTAGAGAGACAAGGGTGAGAAGACCACAAGCTCAGAAAGGTGAGTGTTAGTAACTCCGTGGGCTTTCCAGAGTGGGTCTGTTTGTAACAGCGACAGCTATGTAGTAACAGAAAAAAATTCAGTTCTCTCACATCATCTCCTATAATTATAACAATCGTAATGTATAAAACCAGTTAAAGTCTTCCTGCTCAATGAGCTCATGCACAGGAGATAGGCAGCTTATTCCTACTCCTTATTTTATAGGTAGCCGTTTGCCTTACTCTCTTAGCAGGTGGCAGAGTCCAAAGCCACAGGTGGGTTTTCGACTTTCATTTAAAACGACTGATCATTTGGACAAAATTCCTGCAAGCCGAGTCAAAAGAACCTATCCTGCAGCAACCTCAACACGGCGCATAAAGGAGAGAGAATAAACACTGGTTATTTGGAGCGCTGGAAGAAATCCCACGTGTGTTTTCTTGCTGATAACCCAAATCATAGAGAAAGAGATGATGATGTTCAGGAAGCAAGGTCTCTCCTGCCCAAATGAGTTGGCAGGGAATAGGTGACAGGCCATGTTAGTGAAGAGAAAATCTTGGGTGATTTCTTTTGAAGTCGGTGGTTTCCTGTCCTTTCCACAATGTAGTGTCTCCCTTAAAGACCACTTTTATATATGTGTGTGTGTACATGTATATATGTATTTATACACACACATATAAGTACAAGTAAATGTGTACTTCTTGGAGATTCCTTGACTCCTCCAAAATTGCAGAAGAAAACCAAGGTGCTTGGATTTAGTGGGTGGAAATTGGGCTAGAAATAGGACAGTTTACCAAATTACGGTGGTCCCATCCCACAGACTGTTGTCCTTTCTTTGCAAGCTGTATAAATTCAGCCTTCAGCTACATTTCCAACTTCGATTCCTTGTCACATTTCTCATTCCTGTCTCTCTGCTCAGCCAATGACAGCAGTGCCAATCCCCCAGTTGTTAAATCTATCCGAAAGCTTCCCCCCTCCTACTTTATATCACCCTAAAAGTGATTTTTGCAGCCTCTCCTCCAGAGAGAGTGAATTTGAACACAAAGACAGAATATTTGAGCCAAGGAGAAAAGTAAAAAGAGAATCCTTGAAATCTTTTCTTTAACTTATGTTATCCTGTGCACACTGGAGGAAGGAGAATGTCCCTTTAAATAGTTTGGGAGCCCTCTAGTGATTCTTCCCTGAAGAACTGATGAGATCCTCCCCCCCCAGCAGTGGAGGCAGGTGGAGGGGCCCTTCTACATAGCTAAAGGACCCAGTATTTGCCATCCGTGACGCCAGGCTTAGTTCCACAACCCCTTACTGCGGCACAGAGCACAGTGCTTTTCCTTTCCTCACTCGTCCCCGTTTGTCCATTTTACTCATCCCGTAAATCCCTTTTTCGCGAAGTTGCAAACTCTGGGAGATCAGAGACTTAAACCTTCGCCCCGGTTTGCAAAGGACCTTCAGGGCAGGACCCCGAGTACGTGTGGGCTTGTGTGTGCTGCAAACGCTTCCTTCGGAGTTGTCAAGGAGGAGAATGAAAATCCCGAGCCTTCAGATCGTGGTGACAGCTAAACCTTTGCTGTTCTACCATTACCAACCATAAGCTCTTAGAAAATATATTTTTAGGAGTCCTATTGAATCGCACAGTATGTAGCATAATGTAATCAATACAAGAAGCTGCATATAAATAATCTGTTTGGATTCTCACACATTTTAAGATGAGAGAGGGCACCATTCCCAGCAGTACTCTCCCCCCCCCCCTCAGAGTTCACACCTTTTATGGGGGAAAATGATTGTAAAGTATTCATTTAAGCCAATAACCAAAGCTTATGTTATTCATTTCTCGGTGATATACATAGTGCTCTTTTTGTATACTATTAACTGTGGACATATGTTTTTCATTTGACTATGTTACTTACACACACAATTCTTTTAAAAAATATGTAAAATATAACAGCTGCTGTAAAAAAAAAATATATTTTTAGATCTCTGAAAGTGCCTAACGAGCTGCAGCGCACAACAAAAATGCTTTGGTCTTTCTCACGTGCCGTAGTAAAATACCATGGAAGAGTTTAACCCGCTTGGTCATCTCCCTGGGAAGGAGCAAACTGACACTGTTCAAGAGGCCAGTGTGCTTCTTGGGGGTGTGTTCCTTGGCGAGAGCAGCAAGGTCTTGATCATTCACTGCATCGAAGCAATGATACAAACAATGGATCAGCCAATTTTTACAACAGCAGTATAAAAGCAATTGTAAAGGCACCAACTGTATCATCTGAGCTCTGCTTTGACATTGCTGTTTTCTGATGGCAAAAATATACCTATTTCCTGCCAGTGTAAGTGAGAGATTAAGGAGTAAATATAGAAAACCTAAAGTTTGCTTTGGATGAGAAGTTTTTTCTTTATGAATTATTGAATAAATCAAATATCCTTGGTTCTCATCCCAACAGAGTGTGATGATTGCTAGCTTGAAAAAATGTAGCAAGAGCAAACGTTGGCAAGAGTGAAGCATTATAATGTGATGTCTACAGAGATTCAGAGATAGGAAGGGTTGTCAGTTACAGTCAATGCTATCAATGTTGGTAAAAGATATTTAAACTGTAATTCTACCTAGATTAAGGTACTTGAAAACAGTGTTCATGGCTTGAAAACAACCTGTGTGAGCCTCTCTGAAGGAATGAATTCCACCGCTGGTTAATACATGCAGATTATTCCGTTGCAACACTTTTGGCTGCTACCATGCGAGGGAATGGCAAGCATGGAAAACTGCCAAAACCGACTGTCTTCTTCCTTCTCTTCCAGTTGATAAGACAGGAGAACTAAAATGCGCTTCTGAAATCGGTCATGTGGTATCTGGAGAGTAGGATGAGAAAACATCTTCTTTATGAAGATCCCAGTCATGCAGTGGTCGAGAACATACTGGGGAGGATCCAGCTCTCAGAAGAGCTCTGACATTCCCTGCAGCAGCTGCAGCCCCGTTTGGCAAATTTTCTGCTGCCATCTGATGAGGAGCCATGGTCTTCACTTGCACCAGGTCCTGCTCTGCCAGGTTCTGCCAAAGCACCTTGCCTCATCCAAGTTAAATGTCTAGACAGTGCTTCTTATTGCTTTGTTTCTCCTACATTTTCATCGTTTTAGTCTTGGTATTTCTGGAGTGTTAAGCCCCATGTGTCCAGGGTGTTCAAAGCTGTGTAGGCAGCGTCACCGAAGCACTTCCATTGTGTTTCAGAGGTGTCCGGGGTGTACAAAGTCACAGAGACAACGTCCTTGAAGCACTTCCAGACAGCTTTTTTTGTCACAGGAAGTTGCAGTAGCGGTATCCAGCTGGCTTTCCACTGGTTTTCAAAGTGCTGCTTTTACAGCAACAATTTTCCAGTGTTAACTTGGAAATTAGCGTGTTCCAAAGTTTTCGCTTGGTTTGTCGTGGATGTCACAATTTCCACAGCTAATTTGACATTTGAATCCTCATCCTATAGACTGATGCTGATGCTGCCCTGGAAGGGGTGCAATCAATCACTGCCAATTTTTAGAATGGGAATATATCTAGGGAATTTTGGGCTTACTTGTAATCTGAAGGCCTGTGATCATATTAAGGATATTTTTTTAGGAAGAATGGGTCACTGGTTTTGCACTTTTCACACTGTATTTTTCAATAATATGAGCAGCCTTGACAATCTTCCTCAAAACAAGTTTCGATGCCACCAGGATCTTCTTTGGTATTGGAGAATGCTCCATATCATCAGAAAAGTTATCTCTTATTTTAGCTGTGTTTAAGTAGGATTTAGTCAGTGACGATGGTGGCATAGCATTTCTTGTGCAGCAGTAATCTTGCTGTATACGGAATTTTTCCATTGGGCAACCCAGTTTGTTGATCACTGTTGATGTAACAGTGAAGCCACTGTCAGCTTCTCCATTATTTCCTCCGTAATTACAGGTCTACAGCGCAGATAGCTAATCCAGGTTTCCTTAAAATGGCTTTCCTATTAAGAAAAAAGCCATTTAGTGTTGTATGAATTTCATATTTGGTGACTGCGTTGTCAGACAGGGCGGTTCTCGACTTTGGATGATCAGGAAATGTCTGCATGATCCTGCTATGTTCCAAGCTGTAAATTTAAAGGACTTAAAGGGAGGTTCCTCAGGGGGTGTCTGTGCTGTGCAATTAAACGCCGTGCAGATAGCCCTGGACTGGTGCTGAACCATCTCCACGCTGACCAGCTGCATGAGTATGATTTTGCACGTCAGTAAAATCTTTGACTTGTCAGAGGAAGCCCTGGCTGCATCTCAGTGCCGTGGTGATGCAGACACGCTGCTTGTGCTTCCAGAGCAGGAGTTTGATCTGCTCTGCTCTGTTGTGTGGGAGTCACGGAACTCTAGCACGGCTTGTAGCTGACGGAAAGTCATCTGTGATCCTGAATTTCTTGTGAGTGGATTTAGTGTTTGTAACTCCTGTTGAATCCATCCGTACCTATAGCTTTGCTGGGATTTTTGTCATCTGAGAAGTCTGAAAGAATGGTAGATGAACTTTATTTTGATGCCAAACAGAAATGCGATAGCAGTATGACTCACCCAGATCCAGTCACAAGATAAGAGGCAAAGAAGATGAGGTAAAGCTGGCTGTGATATTTGGCTACAGTTCCTGTGGAATTTGATAAACGTGCCAACGATTGAGTGCGTGCGTGCGCTTAAACTGCATGGCAAACTGGGAACAACTGGATCTAGGATGACCTCAAGCTTACACACTTGTCTGCAGGTATCTACTTGCAGCAACAGCTCTTGGGAAGAGAGTTTCAGCTTAGGGGTGAATATCAGGGATGGGGTTTCCCTTTGCGGATTGCAGCTGGCTCCTGAGCTAAGGAACCAGCACGACTGCGCTATGCTCAGAACGAGAACACAGAATGGCTTGGTTCTGAAAATGATACGTCCGTCGCTATTTTGATTTTGTGTTTTGTTTCGGGGAAAACCAAATTGTCCTTCAATTTGAAGCGGCTTTTGGATTTATGTAAAGGAAGCAGAAAAGTAGGAGAGAAATACTTGTGTTCACGGGAGATTTCTCAGCTCTTCCATCTCATGCTTACAATAGGCATCGAGGTTTTTTGCTGGAACGAAGCCAGACAAAGGGAATTTGGGATGAATCGCTACCAGCAAGTGAATGCGCTTTATTCTCAGTTTAGCGTAGAGGACAGGCAGTCGGTGTGAAGACAAATTAGGGTTTGAGGATTGAGAGTGACTGTAAAAATCTGCACTAGAGGGCAGGCAATAACTGGTGTCTGGATCAGGGCTGGCCCGTGGCTCGCACCAGCCGGCCCAGGAGATTCGTGTACTGCGCAGCTTCTCAGGTGAGCTTTGCGCTTGCAGAAACTGTTTAGTCAGTGCTGCCTTTCCTGCCTAAACGTACGAATGAAAAGGTTTTGCGTGATATTAGAAACCCGGCACATGAGAGCAGTGGTGAGCTGCAGTGCTACAGAAAGCTGGGACAAAGAAATCGCCTCTTAATTTTAGCAGCAGTACTCTTCTGACTCCAGGCTTTGTCAAGAGCTGCGTTTGAAAGCAAGGTTGCTGATTTTATTTTATTTCATTTATCTTATGTTTGTTTAGACAGAGTACGTTTTTCTAGGGAAGAGGAAAGAAAGATGAAATTTAGCTCGTCGTCAAACTAAGCAGAAAAACGACAGTCATCAAGCAAACGAGAGAATTTTTGAAACCTCTCCTTTTTAAGGTTGCTATTATACTAAAGATTGTTGCTTATTGCTCAACTTCTCTGTCAGCAGCACATGCTCGTGAAATGACACTTAAGGTTTTGAAGTGAATTTACCTAATCCAGCAGAACACTTAGGTACAGGCCGGGTATGCAGGTAGGAATAGGAAGCTGTAAGTGCACTTCAGATTCAGAGGTTCAGAATTCTCATGGAAAGAACATTTATCTCAAGAAGGGAGGCTGGGTTCCGTGATCATCTGGTAGACCTACCTGTGCTATGATTGCCAATCTGAGTGTTACTTAAGGAAACTGTAGTGGTTGCGAGCGAGCTATGAGTTTTGGATCACAGTAAGAAATCAGAAAAAGTCCTGGTCAGAGAGGGGTTGAGAATATGGGATAAACTAATGGATACTTGAAATCTGCATTGGATTTACTTTGCAGAACAGAGCTTCAGCTCTCAGAAATGAAAAATTTATTTCCTGGTTTTATCCAAATGAAGGAAGCTGAGGCAGGGGGCAATGTTACGCTTCCAAAATGTCACAAAGAAAACTGGAAAGGCTTTTGACAAAGGAAGACAGAAAAGGGCTAGAAGAAGCAAACATTCCAATGACACAGCGTGCACCAAAGTGTGGAGCCCTTGCTAGGATAATCCTGCTGGTTTTGCTATATAGAGGGTGAGGAGAGAAAAGCTCCTCTAGAATCAGAAAAAGATCTCCACTTCTACGGGAGGTTTTAAATTTTCCAGTTATTAAAAAGAAAGCCCAGGAAGATCTGCCTAGCAAGGGTGATGTTTGATTCTTTATAGTACAAGAGAATGATTTGATAATTTCCTGTTTCTATAACATTCCTTCTTTCTTTTCTTCCAATATCTGGCACATACCTCACAACAAAGCCTATGTAGAGCCTGCTGGATTTCCTTAGCACACAAATACGTGGTATTTTGTGAATTTCAGATTTTCCCCACTTTTAAAACCTCAGAAAGTTATGGCAATGCCCAAACCCACAAGATCACCATATTTTCACTTTTGAAGTGATATACTCTAAGAGGAACAGATTTAGTGTCAGTTTGCATGATTTGTTTTAAAGTAGGGTCCTGATGCATAAATGAGGTTTTGAGACTGTCTTAGTGTGAAACAGAATATGTTTTGCCCCTGTGAACCAGAATATTACACCCGTACCACGTTACCAGCACTGTGCACTTCAACGTGTAAAGCTGCAAATTATTTGCTGCTCGTCTCCTTAGTCGAGCCATTGCAGTTGTAATCCAGTGAGACCATCCTAACTGGAAATTTGCTTGATGGAGTTGATGGGTGGTAGGGAATTTCACACTTCTGACATTTGATTTCTTCACATGCTTCTTGAGCTATAACCATGTGCATTTGTTTGTGTAGGTATTGAAAATGCCGGGTTTTTATTCCCTCATCATTGATGTGCAGTGGGGGGGCTTCGCATTTGATGGGTCAGTTATTTAGCAGTATATTCTGAAGACTACCAAGGGCACTCGGCGATTTAGGCAAGCATTTTTATATCACACGGCACTACAAATCCTGTACAACCAAGTAAAAACGCAGCAGTGGAAAACAAAGAAAAAAATTTGCTCTATAAAGTATGAGAAACTGTAATACCACTTCCCACTGGCTGTCTTCTGCCTGTTCTGATCAGAATCCGGCTAATGCTTCTCATCTCTAGCTCCACTGTGTATTGTTTTTAGATTTATTACTTGCTATCACCATCTGTGCTACTCACGTTTCGGGTAAAATTCTAGATCTGCATATTTTAAGACATGAATTTATAGCCAAAGTGCCTGAGAGTCTCAGAGTTACACCAACATTCTCTCTGGTTTTGTGCCGTATCAGCACACATCAAGAAAATAGTCCCTTCCCCCCAAAGCTAAAAGCTCAAACCTGCAGAGAGAAAGGAAAAAATTGGAGAAAACAAAGAAATAAGATGACATTATAAGTGAGGTGGTTGTCAGTTCACGGGTGTTGATCTATTTATAGGCATTAAGAAGAAAAGAAAGCTTGGAAGATGTAAAGCTACTGAGGTGCTCTTATCACAAAATAATAATCTGTTATTAAATTAGAACTTTGGTGGATATGACTCTCCTTCTGCACATAGCATCATCATCCCTGTCACCACTGTGCTTTCTGCAGAAAGCACGTTGCTATTTTACAACTGTGAAAGTTAAAACAGTGAAAATCCAATGCCCTGATCTCTATTTTTTGACTCTTGGTCTTTTTGGAAGAACTTTCAGTCACAGTTGAGTAACAACAAAGATTTCTTCAAACTTTTTGTTTCAAAACCCGATCTTCTGGCTGATGTAAATCTTAGGAAAAGATCATGAGAGAGGGCAAGGAAACCTTGGAAGAATTCACTCCTTTTTCAGCAGAGAGCAGATTGAAATAAGCTATGCCTGGCCAGAATTAGGTGATTTTACTAGACACTGGCCTTACAAATGTTTTCGATAATGTAATTCCCTCTCACATACCAGCTACATTAGAATCAAGCGAATATAATTTTAGTAACTACTTCAGAATTGTTTAGTCTTTTTCTGCTAGCAGAATCACTCTTTATGGGCTCTGATTTTGACAGATTTCTATAAACTGAACTGACTGGCAGTAACTTACTTTGTATATTAATTGCGCTGACATTCCCTTTTCCTATCTGGAGCACTAAATAGTATAACCAAGAGGTCTTGACGAACTGATGAGACATCAGAAGTATTTGACCATCTTCCTTTCTGAGTCAGGCATGGCCTGATCTTCATTCTTGAAGAAGATGTGTTGCTTTAAGATTAACTTTATGGACCATATTTAAGTTTTCTTCTCAAACATTTTGTGCGTTGTTTTAGGTTGAACTTGTTTCTGGTAGATGGAGGCCAAATGCAAGCATGAATAAAGAGTTCTTCAGGCTCTACGCAAAGCACATTGGTGGCACTAGCACAGCTTTGAGTTTGAGCTACTGGACAGTGTGCAGCTTGGACTTGGGAACACGCCGATGAGGTCACAGGGCCTTGGGATCTGACCTGACTCCTGGTTTGCTGTAAAATACAATAACTAGGCACACGAGGCATTTTCTAGATGATAAGGAAAACAAATTCTCTTCTTGTTTCTATTCTCCTGCTCAATGCTCTTAGTATCATTCATTCCTCATTGCTGCTCCAACTGTTGAAGACACTTCCAACAAACAGTGCAGAAGGACGCTTCCAGTCCTGGCCATTTGGGTGAGCAGAAGGCTTGCTCTGGTTTATGCTGACTCTCCTGAATACCTGAGATCTCTTGAAGGACGGCATGAGCCAACATCTTCTTTTGGTTCTGCCTCCTGCTGGTGGTGAAAACCAGGCGGTGGCTTTTTCTGGGCTTGTGTAACCTCAATCTCCCAGCTGCCTTTGGGACTTTTGTCCTGTTAGAACGATGCGACACATTCCCTACACAAAAATACAGCCTTTTTTGAACGGCTTCTCATACAATTCTTGTTGATTTGTTCTAGACCACTCATTAAGGTCTGAGTGGTTAGTGTTCCTCCCTGCCCATGGCAGGGCGGTTGGAACTAAGTGATCTAAGGTCTCTTCCAGCCCAAACCACTCTATGATTCTGTGATATCGATGCGTTGTAACCAGTGCGAAAGTTTGGCTGGTCACATGAAAGCCCAAACTTGCAAGATTTCAAGGCTGCGTTTCAGAGCAGAACTTGATTTCAACTGCCAGGCATGGCTGATTACTAGCTTCCAAACACCCATAGCTCTATAATAAATATATAGATTTTCACGTTTTCCTAATAAATGAATGAAAATACCTTTTGGGGAATGAAGTGATATGTTTTAAAGGCATTTGTTTACTTTTTCTGTAAGCTCCTGAGATGGCTAACATACTAGTTGTTAATCACACCATCTGTTCAAGCAGTGTTTGACTAAATGAATCAATTCATACTTTTCCTTCTTAAAGCAGTTTTTTACAGAACAATATGTTTGTGTCTATTACCCCATCATTTGGCAATGTAATACGAGATATTTTAATTTTCCTATTTATTGTGCATGGCTTTTCCATCTCCAAATATTTTTTTTTTTTTAAATATGCATACAGCACAGAAAAGCTGTGTCTATTGATTCCTGTAGCATTGCAAACAGTGGAAAAAATCTGTTCCATTCTGCTGTCAAATTTCAACCATCTGATTATATTTAAATGAGTTGTTTCAACATGTTTCGTTCGAATGAGTGTCCCAGAAGCGATTCCTCCCTTGTACCGAAGATGGCAGTGATGCACAACCTACCCAGCCTGCGAGAGCTGCTCAGACGGTGCTTCCCAGCTCCAGGAAACAGCAAATTAGTGGGGAAAGATGCTGCCAATGGGCATGGCAACCTTTTGGAGTCAGGGTGAGCTTCCATTCACATAATTCCAGTCAAAAGTCTAGCTAAATTAGGAAACTGCAGGTTGAAATAAATATAAATCCAAGCTTAGAAAGATTGTGACCGACCTGTTTTAAAATGTGTGTTCACGTGCGCTTCCTAACTTCAGCTGAGACAAAAAAACCAGCAGCGTCTCTGCATCAAATCTTGAGCCTTCCTGAAACCTCATGTGAAGGGCTGGAAGTTCCGTGTGACTACGGGTCGTTTCTAACCCCACAGAAGCTTTGCACAAAGGTGCTTTTAGAGAAGTTCCTGACTCTTAATTTGCCTTAAACCAACGTTTTGAGGTTCATCCTAACGGAGATTCAGAGGGGGAAGGCTGGGCTGAGCACGGGGGAGGATCTGACAATTAGTAAAACAGTTTCTGACTAAAAATAAGGGCTGAAGCCACAGTACCACTGCATACGGATAAACCACTGCAACTACCGGTGCACACAGATCAAATGAAAATAAGTAACAGAATTCCTTCAGCATGCTGTAAAGAATAATTCTGAAGAGAAAATGACTGAATGACTTCCTAGTAATTTTTTCTTTTATTGTGGACTAGACGTACCTTGATACTACAGTGGAGTCAGAGTTAGTAATTATTTTTAAAAGCTTATATCCCATTTACATGGTTGCTTAAGAAGCATTAAGTGTGTTTCCTCACTGCGGCGATGCCACTGTCCAGACAGTTTGCTTTATAAGAGAGGCAGCTGTGTCCTCAGAGGCAAATACCTGTATGTTAAAGACAAAAAGTGTTCTGCAGTTGCGGCTCATTCATATTCTGTTTTTCAACCCGAGTCTTATTTGCGGAAATTCATATATAGTCAGTTTACTTGGCCAGACTCCCTTCTGAAGGGTTGCATGCTGTAATAGAAAAGTGTTGACTAAGGAATGTTGCTGAGGTGCTCTTGGTAGAGACTTCATCACCCCTTGGTTTGTCTGGTTGTATTTATTCATGGTTTCCTTTTTTTTGGTTAATAACAGAGAGAGTAAAAGAGCAAATGTGTCTGTGAGCGATGTCTCAAAATATTCAGGCTGTAAATGGTAATCAGTAGCGTGTTATGCCAGTGGAAGACAGTTCATAGAATGTTAGGGGTTGCAAGGGACCTCTGGAGATCATCAAGTCCAAGTTGACTTGCTGGATCATGAACGGAGCAGGAGTCTGTCAGCAATGCAGGCGCCAAACTGGGGAATGTACTAAGGAGTAGGTTCATGGCCTGGGACTGGCACTGAATTTGAACTGGAAGCCAGTGAAAGGTATGAAATAATACACATATTGTTTTCTCAAGTGTCCTGGTAAGGTGATAAGCTGCTGGCTTATTTTATAGAAGGTGGAGATTTTGTATTTCTTCTCTTTCCTTACCAGCTACCCTTGGTCTGCTCTGAATATATTGCATGAGTCATTGTGAGGTGACCTCTCTAAGCAAAAGGATTATTTCTTGCCGTTCCAAAGACAAAAGAAGACATCCTTTCACCCTTCAAACCCTTTCTGACATTGAAATATTTAGTGTTTAACAAACTTGATCCACTGTGTTGCTCTGAACCACAAAGCTCATTTGGCAGTGGAGGAGCCTATCTCTTCAGGAAAAGAAAAGGACGGTGTCTGGATTAATCTCGCAGCTTCAGGTTTAGTTTCCAGTTCTAAAGCCTTGGAGAAGTCCTACTGGCAGTTTCTTCCGAGTCCTGCTCCATCTCCTTCAGAAGTATATGTAAGCTACACCAAAGTATTTTAATTTGTCTGTGTTGTATCTTATTTATTTGATTATCAAAACCTTGACTTTTGACTTTTCAACAAAATTTTCAAAGCTCTGTGTTCTCCCCACTTAAGGGGTTCTGGAAGCTGACGTTTTACAGCATACTGTTAAATGTGGGCGTGAGGTAAAATCAGTCAGTCAGCTGTCACAACCGATCACTGAGAAGCTCAGGTAGAGCTGCGGCGTCGGTATGAACCTGCTCCTCCACTGCTTTATCTGGTTAATTAAGAAGGAGATCTGAGGGGTTCTTGTCAACTTGAATAATGAGGTCTTCTTTCCGTACATATGAGAATTCTCTTTGAAAAATCTAGCAAATAGCACTGCCACGTTGGGATTGTAGATTTTATTCAGCAGATAGATCGTCTGCCATTTTAGAAGGGGAAGATACGTGCTTTTCTTCAAAATAAAAGCAATTCTACTGAGAGAACTGAATTTACCTTGACATTAATGATCTGGGAGATTTGACTTCCTTACCATTTGTATCTCGTGCAGTTTTCTTTTTCACCGGGTGGAGTTGTTCCTTAAGAGTTCGAAATGCTCTCAATCTTGTTGATTAGGCAGAACTTTTACAATTATCTAATCTTGAAAGCATAAAATCTTTCAAACTGTAAGCTGATCTCCTTCTCGCTTTTATACACTATGGGCTGAATCGGTGCAGTCCTTACTCATAAATAAATCCCAGTGACTCTGTGGGATCATGATTGTAAATGCCTGTAAGAGGAAAGGAGATAATATGTAAATTTTTTTGTATGTGAAAAACTATCATGTGAGTGGTTGCTCTTTTATTGCAGAAGGTCTCTCGTGGATTCGTTACAGATGTTGTCTAAAGATTTGCAATAATGTGTAATTTTCTTCTCTAAAATGTCAATTTACTTGAATATAGCCCTTTTGAGTCCATTATAAAATATTATTTTATATTATAA
>VZZY01006542.1:0-30155 GCA_013400335.1 Eurystomus gularis | reverse complement strand
ATAAAATATTTTAAAAGCTTTTAAAGATTTTTAAAATAAATTAAACCCCACAATTTTACTGAAAATTTCATCGTACTAGATGACAATTTTAATTCTTTCACTTTTTGTAAATAAAGGCAAAATTAAAATGAACGATTTTAGGAAAAAAAGAAACAAGGGCCAAGGTGATATATTTTAAAATGTTGAGAACTTTGAATTATTTAATATACTTACAAGACTATTTGTTCTGGGTTCCTGTTACTGTCAAGTTAGAAACCAAACTGCATCGATTATATACAGCAAAATTATTCCATCTGCACTGAAGGAAGTTGTCATCAGTCTATGCAGGTAAGAATAAGTTTTCAGTATGTTTATTTTGATTTTTTTACTGTAGCTGACTGGGAAGTGGAGACAAAAGAGGAAAGACCATCTAACTGCTCTTAAGGAAAGGCAGCCAAACAGAAGAGGAATTTTTAAATGTTTGAGGTTAACGCTGCATTGAAAGCTACAGGGTTGAAGGCTATTTCTGTTAATCCACCTCCAACTCTGAAATGTCGGAGCTTGGAAGTCTGTGTCATTTCTTTCTGTATTGATGCAAGAGCACGAAGCGTGGGGAAATACATTCGCTATGAAACGTGCCAGTGGGACTGATGGAACCTCTGGTGTTGGAGCAGGAACAGGACAGAGTTGAAACTTGTAAGGTTCTCAATGATATGTTGTTTTTTCAAGCTCCGAGTTCACAACAAATACGAGTTGTTATTATGTCTGTGTTTAGCCTTTCTGTCCCGTGTGGAAGATGCAGTACTTTTTGTCAGTAGTAGGGTCATTGTTATTTAATCTGGATTTTTGGTAAAGAAAAACATTTTGAATCCCTCACCCCCCCAAAAAAAGAAAAAAAAAAAATTGCAAAAATCACCCTAAATCTGTTTTGGCAAAAAAGTTGTGTCCTTCCTGTCCACCAATAGTAGGGACAGATTTTCCTGAGTTTTAATAGAATACCTCCTAAGAATCATTTGGTATCAGATCCCCTTTACCAGAGATTACGCTTGGTAAAGAACTCACATTCTGATGAGCTTTAAATTAATGTGTGGACGCTGTTTACTAGCATCACGCTGCTAATTCACTACACGTCTTCCACTTACCTGTAACCGGTGCTTAGAGGATAAACTAGAGTTACGTTTATAGCAGATTAGAGGGGAATAAGGTGAAGGAAAAGAAAGGAAGGAGAAGATGAGCGAGACAGAGAACAACCGCTTCTCTGATGGTGAAAATGTTGTATCCGTTAGGTCCGTACAGCGTCTGATTCTCCGCTGTCTTCAGGCCTTACGTATCTGCTCTTCACCGAGTCACATACTTGTTCATTATTTATCATTCTTTCTGCCTTTGCTCCCCCAATTACTTTCCTCTGTAGTGGTGACAATGCTCTAGCAGCTTGACAGTCTCTAACTTCCAATTTCCTCCTATTTTAAGGAAATTTTTGAAGCACAGTGGAAGAGAGAGGATTCGATAACGAGCCAGTACTAACTGCTAGATACAGCCCCTACAGATATTGTTAATTCTGTGGATTTTTTTTCATAACAGAAGGAACTACAGTACAGAAATACCACCGAGAATGAAATCCTCACAACCCTATGCACACAATTTTTTCAGTTAGTTGCTTATTCCTGTATTCGTTTTCTTTTTCATTCTGTTACAGGACCTTGAAGAAGCAAATCTTTTATACATTTTATTGGAACATTGTAAAAGCATTCCATTTGCAATTTAAATTCATTACACCTCAAAGCAGAGAATAAAAGGAAATAATGATGACAGCGACTTGTTTAAAAAAGACGCTGCAAATGTGGTGGTGTATGATTCAAGGACAAACATTTCCTTTATGCGGTGCAAGCATCTGAGGAGCTCCAGAACACTGTCAAATTACTGCAGCAATCATGTTATAGTTGTACAATCTCACCTCTTCTTGGTGCACTTGCTTTTACCTCTTTAACCCCTGTCTTTATTCATTAACATAGAAATGGAGTCTCTCGTGGACTTGGCATAGCCACCACCACTCCCTCTATTTTAAAGCCACTTGCCGACCCTTTCTAAGCACTTAAGTGAATCTTGTACAGGAAATGCAACAACAAGACTCATTCGGGGTAGGCCAGATGAGAAGACTTTTTATCCTTCTAGACCCCTCCAGTCTGGACGAGAGTGAACTCAAAAAGAATGTTTCAGAAGCGTAACAAACAAGGACATTTGGGAGCAGGTGTTGCAGTAAAGAGTTATTTTCTGGTCTCGCTAACGATGATATTTGTTAGAAAGTAAGAGGTATGACAACGGACTCATCATTTTTACCAGAATGGAAGCAAACCCAGCTCCAGTAGACCTGAAGACACAGAAACCCAATGTTGTGCTGGTTCAGCTGTCATCATTTGATGCTGCCATCAGTTGCCTGATCACACAGGCCAACGCTGACCTCAGCAACAGCCCCTCAGAAGTCTTCTTGCAGACACTCCTGCCACAGGTTCCTGTGGGCCCAGCTCCTCCACTGCCCACTGTGGTGCCAGCATCATCTGCTGTACACAAGGGAAAGAGATGGCTCCTCAGTGGCCCTTCACATGGAAGGACACCACCATGAGAGCTCAGCAAGATACAACCAGCCCCAACAGAAGCCACACACAACAGAAAGCTCTTCTAACTAATTGGCTCCTGGTTGATATAATCCTGGCTTCACCCACCACCCCAACCATGACCACCTGGGTGAGGGCAGAGCCACAGAGACACAGGTGGGCCAGGTTCTGCCTCTGGAACATGAAGCCAACAGAAACAACAAAACATTCTGCTGGGTTGTGACTCATCCACAGGTCAGCTCCAACTTGAGACCCACAACTCAGGCCCCAGCACTTCACCCAACTGCTGCGATCTCCTGTGGCTGTTGGCTTTTCTCTTACCCAGTTGACTGTTACTGTGAAATCCAAGACCTCATGCCGTGTTGGGCAATGCTTCAGCGTTCACTCTTTACCTATAAAACTCTGAGTAATCTGCTTTTATGTAGAGAATTGAGCGGAAAGGGACTAACGCTTTCCCACATACTTACTGAAAGCTTCTCCTGTGGGGTTTATATAGTCCGTAGAAAATGAACATAAAATTCAGGTTAGCTATCATTATGCATCATATGAGCAACATCCTCTAGGTCTTGATTTAGTCAGACATTGTGATAATTCCTTCCTCAAAGGATAACCTAGAAATGGGGGTGTATCTGCGTTCAGGGTGTATAAATATAAATTACAGATGGCAAAGCACTGAATTTTCTAGACTCAGAACACACGTATTATTTATTTGTTATTTTGTGCTTACTTCAATTGTTTTAATAATAAGTATTTCTAACCACTTTACACTTCAGAATATACGATCTGTATGATTTTTAAGAGCATATATTTTTGCTTCTGTTCTTTTCAAAGCAAAAGGTTATGGGGAGCCGGTTTGGTATTATTACATCCTCTCAAGGGACTTAAGTAAAAGAAAAAAGATCTGTGAAACATTGCACTAAATCACCACCAGTCAATGAGGCCACTCGCAGTACATAAACCTAACTGTGTTCAGAAGTCTTTTCTGGGTCAGGGCCGAAGAATGTATTCACTTGCTGGTACTGCCTTAAAGACAACTTCACAAACAAAAGAATCAAGCACAACAAGAAAAGCATCATTCTTGTGAAGACACTTGACATTCCCTGAAGCATCCACACCCAAAAAATCAGTCCACACCTGAAAGGCAGACTAAACTAACAGTAGTTAAAATATGTTCTGGTAGGAGAAGTTCAAATATTTGCAAATATTAAGCAATTGTTCTACGTACTTCTAATTCGGTTGCACTAAGCTTGAAATGCAACGGTCTCTTGGTATCACGGAGAAAACGGAAAACTTGATAAGCTCTGAAACTCACTGTGTGCATTTAAAAAGTCTAACTGTACGTTCAGTAAGTCTGTAGTAATTCTGAAGATGTTGTCTTTTCATACTTCAGCTTCCTCAGGCTTCATACCCAGTGGAATTAAGCCCCAGCTGAGAACAACCTCTGTCATTCTTCAATGTAGGAATTCTTTCAACGCAGCTAACGTAGCAAGTGGAGAGTATTTAAATATTGTTACAAAATGATTTTGTTTTGCACAGGTTTTTGTCCTCCAGAGCATACTAATTGGAAAAAAAAAATCTATGCACCAACATTGCCAAGTTACAGGTTGAAGCATTAAAGATATTTTAAAAATGATTTGTAATGGAAATGCTGAATCTAAAGAAAGAGACTTAAGTGGCAGCTTCTCTCTGTCATTTAAAAAGTAACCGTATCTATAGAACTCCATCTGTTTTGATAGAGCATTCCATACATTCAGCTTAACCACGGAAACTTTTGCTATTCTGTAGCTGTTGTCACCATTGTGTTTTATATATTTTGTGGCATTTAAAGACCCGCTTCTATTTCTGTTGTGGCAATTCCGTGTAAAATCCGTTGAATTGAGTATAGGTGATATTTTTATATTTTACCTGTGTAGAGATTTCTTTGATAGTTTCTGTTGTATTCAGAGTGTTTGCCCTTGATTCTTTCCCTCCAATTCTCCGCCACTTATCTGTGACACAGAAGCTCACGTTTATAGAAAAGCGATGAGGAAAAGTTTCTCTCGTGTGGCAGAATCGGGGTATAATCCTGTTCTAGGTTCAGCTTGAAAATTCTCCTCTCTTGGCTATCCCTGGCCAGCCCCTGTGCCTATAGAGCCAAGTCCTCCTTCCCATGTCTGCCTCTCTGGGGGTGTTGGCAAGTGTATACGAATAGAACACATTTAAATAACATTTGAAAAATATCCTTGCGACATTTATACATGTATTGGAGAGAAGCTAGTGGCTCCAGACCTGTTCTGACATGGTTTTATAAATAAAACTTCACTGTTCCCTACAGTATTTCAACATTTACTGTCTTGGGTCAAGGTAAACCAAGCGGAGTATTTTTTTTGTCTTGGAGATGATAATATTCTGTTTATCTTCTTTAAGTAGAAGACAAAAAGAAATGTAAGGTCTCTTAGCCACCACCTGTAAGTAACAGAAAGGTAAATGAATGCTTTTTAAAATTGTATATAAATACAGTCCCTTATTCATACATTTTCTGCTACTTGCTGATCTGATCCTACTTTCTGCTAACGCTGCTATGAACAATTCATTTCACCGATGGGCGATGACTGCATAGTTTAATAAGAATACATAAATACCTAAATTAATTGTAAAGCTGTAAATGTGTGCATAAGCAGTTCATCGGGGCAGCATGAGAGATAGCCCTGCGAGCGCTTCTCTGACAGAGAACAAATAGTAGTTCATCTGTATGCAAAACTGCAGGTACCAGAAGAAGAAACAGATAACTTGGGCTATAATCGTGGCTCGTTTAGGGAAAAGTAAACTAACCGATCATTCCTCTTGGCAAATGCTTTAATGGAAACAAAAGAGTATTGCTTTGATCCTTCAAGAGTCCTTCAGTTATTAGTTAACACAAGGGCTATCCAGTAACGTAGTTTTTATCATCAGGTTATACACCAGAGCTTCCAGACACTTCATGCCTGGGGTGGGAACGTAATTCAGATCATTTCACTTCAAAAGCAAGGGCCATTTACCCACTTGAACAAAAGGAGGATGTTTATTAGTGGGTAGAAGCACAGATCCGAGGAGACTTGGCCAGGCATTAGAACAGCTGAGAACACGACAGATTTTACTCAAAACCACCTACATTTTTCTTTTCACGGGCTACTTTTTTCACAATTTTTCAGATAAATTGTTTTGCAGGTATTCTTCATTGAGAAACAGGAAAGGCTACAATCCTCTCTTAAATTTTGCCATTGAAATCGAGTATTATTAATCAATATATTAAGTCCAGTCAGCAGTCTGAATGTTTTGAAAGGGTATTATTTCACCATTTGAGCTAACACTTTTAAGCAGTTGGTTTCCACCTTTGAACAATGCACATTCGAGTGTGTTTTACTGTATTTTTCTCCTTTCAAATGGAACAGATAATGAGAAGCTCACTGAATTAAATGTCTGTAATTAATAGGTAAATAAGTGTTGCTTAAAATGGTACACGAATGAAAACACTCGGTCAGTTTTATTCTGTGAACAATGCTTGATGTAACAATCAAGATTTCTTCTCTTTCTATGAGTTCGTATTTTAATAACATCCAAAAGATACTCTCCCAGGAAATTAGTCGTGAAAAATGTCCTCTGTTCTAGCATGTCACCGGGGGTTTTCTTTCCAAATACAAAAAAATTGGTGGCAGTTACTGACTGACTTCTGACTTAACTCACCTCTTGAAAATATCTTTGTGAATCTTTTCCAAAACTCTGAAAATAATCTAACTTGAGGTGCTTCTGGCATCCGTAAAGGGCACAGAAAACTAGGCTACATTCCTTCTGGGGTTTTGGGCTGCTTGGTTCCTTTCCAGAGCTATTCCACAGGGTGAGATAAAAGAGGCCACGCTACATTGACACAGATTAGAGATTTTAGACCATTACAATGATTGTGAGTAACTTTTGTGACATCTGCACATCTTTTCGTCTTCCTCATACCTTCTGCTTAAAATCTCTTAGCAGAATTCTTGCAATTTACGTTAAAGAAAACACGTACGTGCTTCAGGAACAATAGTATTGCATCTCCACAAGTCATAAAGAAGTAAAAAACCCACACGTTCAAAATAATGTGCAAGTAAAACTTGCATTTAAAGCCGTATTGCTACATAATTATCCTGTTTACAGTCTTTCCTACAGCTTTTCTCACAGAAAAATGTAGATTTGGATTCTAACTGGAAGAAAAATGCCAGAAAGCTTTGGCAAGAGGACGGTTGCTGCATACTTAGGTATATTGCATAGAGAAAGAAATGTGTTTGTAATTAGAGAAACACACAACAGTTCTGATTACATCTAAAAAAGCCAAACAGAGTAACTTTCTGAAGGACAGACCATGTAAGCTTAAGTGGATGAAAACTCAGCTTACACTAAAGTAAAGGAAGTGCACGTTCTCACAGAGTTACTTTAACAAACCAGCTATTTTACAGTCCTGTATTCCATTTCGAGGTTTGTTCTTGGGTTAAAACACACACATCATTTGTCCTGCAAGGTTCAAAAAGTTTGACCCGTTTTCTCTCAAAATATGTGAGTAACAGTTACAAGAAGCCAGAAAAACATTCTGCTGGAGATCGTGGTGAACTCAGTGGGCACTAAATAGACATAATTGACTATATTGTGTTTTAAAAAGGGTCCAAACACGGTTTGATTTTGAGAAAGACTTAAATGGAGATTAAAGTGCTGCTGCTTCTCAACAGAAGGTTTTCATATCTACCTGACCCTTAGAATCCAGGCACTTCTAGAAAGCATCCCTTCAAAAATAGTTGAAAACACTCAGACTGACTAGTTAGTGTTGGACTGTTTAGTCTCACACACTTCTGCTTGGAGCCCTCAAAGTTATACAAGCTGATCTGGTGTACTCGGAGAACTAAAGCAACTTAGATCTGCTGAACTAGTGATGCCAGAGAAATGTCTGTGTAAGTATTATCTCTGCAGAATACACGCTCTGATTGAGTGATGTTGGCTAATTGCCTTTTATATCTGACCAGCAGGCAGGTTGTGTGGAACTTGAGGCTGCACAGAAACTTGCATTTTGAGGTGTTTTGAGAAAGCTAAAGCTTCTGAGTAAGTTCCTTGTAGCATTCTCTACTTTGACACGAGATCATTTTCCTGGCACACAGAACTACCAGATGTGGTACTATGGTTTGATTTACTATGAATAACCAAGTGTCACCAAAGCACTATTATTTTCAGAGAATGCCTGGAGAGTAGGATCTTGGCTTTTCAGAATGTGGTACTCAGGCTTGCCCTCTTCCATTTTTCTAATGGTTATCTACCATTGAGAATTTCAGGTCCCTATTTATAAGAGTCGTGACCGAAAAGCTTCTGAGCCCCATGTCTGTGGTACCTAAAAGTCTCACTCATTGTCGAATGTGCAAATAAACAAAATAATTTTTAGAAAGAATGAGTGGGCCAAAGGAAAAAAAAACATTAGAGCCAGTGTTGTTAAAACAGGTCCATGTCGGCATCTGTAGCAGCTCTAGAATTTTAACTCCTGTTCGTAAGAAAAATGAATCTCATCATCTTTGTATAAATGCAGTAGAAACTTTCCAGAGCAAATGGCAGAAGTGGAAAGGGAACAAGACTGAAATTCTCATCCTACATAGGTGTTTTGTGTATGTGTTGAAGCCAAGCAGGTAGCATTTCTGTCCCATGAACAAACCATGTCCACAAAAAGGTCTTGAAACATCTTCTTTTCCTGTCTCCTTCAGAACCACAGCGTATTCAATAGCATACCTAAAATGACACACCAACCCTCGAGATTCAATTCCCAAATCCTGCCTGCATCCCCACGTGAACTTCAGCTGTGTAAGTCATTCTTGCTACCAAACAAGGACTTACACTGACATTAGGTACCCACCTGCCACCATGTTTGCTACGCGCAGGAAACTTCTCCTTCAGCTGGTAAATTTTTCACAACTCCCTTGAAGAAACTCATGGTATCTAGGCATATAATTTCAAGANGCAGGAAACTTCTCCTTCAGCTGGCAAATTTGTCATGACTCCCTTGAAGAAACTCATATAATTTCAAGGAAAACCTGTTATAACTTAGAAATACTTCTTTAAAGGGTTCTCCCAGGGTTTTCCTCTTGCACCACGTATGCGTATTTCTCATTGCAAATCTACCCAGCATTGCTGGGCAGGGAGCGCTCCCCGTTCTCCACCTAGAAAGGAGAATCATGGACCTAAGCACGGCCCTCGTGCTGCTGTTCCGAGTGCTACAAACCAGACACAGTTTGTGGCAGGTTGGGACGATTGGAGTTTAACCTCTGTCTTGACAGAACCTTTTTGTACTCTGTGATCATAACTTACCTTTGGAAAAACATCTTATATTTGGGGTTTTTTGAGGGTTAACTGTGCTATACATAATACACTTTACTGGTATTTTTCTCATTCTGTAGCAACGCTGATGTTAGTTGGTGGAATTCTTACAATGTCATACAAAGATCCATTGGTACGAAGATGTTTTCCAACAGTTGTGATTACTTTGAAGGATATACTGTAAGACATTTGTCTGGAAGCAATTAAAGCTAATATAAACTCACTGGTTTTTTAATCAGTCAGTCATACTCATTTCTTTCAGTGCTTTTCTTCTGTTTTAATTTTTTGAATCTGAACTGTCAAAAATGGCTTTTGTCTTTTCCTCTTTCTTTTCCCTTCACAGATCAAGTCTTTCAGATCTTTCAGGGTTTTCAAGCAACATTCTGACATACAGTCAAAATTTCTTTGCTCTGCAGTCTTCTTATTTCCCTTTTGTTCTTGATTCAAGTATAAAAAGTTAGATTCACTTTAGTTATTTACAATATCCTTAAAAACAACTTCATGCGAGTGTAGTTAGCGTATTTTTTCCCTTCTCCCCCAGATCTTCACAAACTAAAACAATGCTCACAGTTTTCTAAGGTCTGAGTTGGCAGAAGTCCAGATTTAAATCTCAGATGTACAAAGAGTATGTTAAATTAAAATCAATATACTGGACTATGGCAAGGATGTTCTGATTTTCAAATGCATACATTGAGAACTGTTGACATAGTGACTAAAATGCATGATCCCTTTTCAAAATATTTAATCCCTTCATTACATGCTATTCTATTTTGTATTTGTTCTTTTTAATGCTGTAAATGGATACATGCAGAAAAGCAAACGATGGGCTGTTGAAATGGCTATTGCTATCATTATTCAGAAAAAAGTAGCCTCACTGCTGCCTTTAATAGACCTTTGCCTGAATAAAAGGCAGAAAAATAAAATCCTTTTTATTACAACTTGTAAAATCTTGGAGTCTGGTCCCTAAATCTTTCCTCACTTGCAAGGACAAGTACAGAGAATTTAAATCGCATTAAACTGAACGATGCTGCAGAAATGTGTTCCCCCTTGATGCAAACACTGTCTCTAAGTATTTCTTTCCAACGGTCTTTAGTGGCTGATGAATTATTTGTGTGGTTCAAGAGCAGCTCTGTAGAAGCAGGCTCAATGCTCAGAAATTCACTGAAGTGCAAGACAGAGTCCTACTGTGGTGAGCTGCTGTTAAATTCTCCTTACCCATGGAAAGGCATCGAGCAGTATCGATCGAAGCACCACCTCTTAGATAAAGAAATGATTTCTTTTCACTAGGAATTTGGAAATACTCGATAAACAAGAAGAAAGCTGGTGCGTGAGCTTTCCACATGATTTTCCCCCTCTGGCTGTTATTTGCATTATTTTTAACAACTTCTTAGAAAAGTTCTCTGCAGTCTGGTTTTGCAGCGGGCAGTGTGCTTGCCAGGAATGGCTTGTTGCTTACAAGATTACCGTCTACAATATAGACTAAGGAAGGCAAAAGCATTCTACCTTGGAAATTTCAAGAAAAGCTGTACTGTCTTACTGTTTTATGACCTTCATTATGGCCTTAGAATTGAAAAATCTTTCTAAACTCCTACCCATATGCTCTGAGTAAAGCAAATGTTTGTGCTGCTGCTCTCCGTAATCCCCTTTTCCTTTCTCCCACATCTGCTACTGACCAGGCATTTTCTTGGTTGTTATGGACTGCTCAGTTTGAAAAGGCACAACAGCTTTAAAATGAGAAGATGTCATCGTTAGTAAGACATTTTACTCAGACTCGGAATCCGGGTTCAGGAATCTTCAGATTTCCTCCATGATTTTGGGCAGGTGACTAAATCCCTCCATGCTTCAGTCTCCTGTTTGTAAAGGGGAATAATAATGGTTATTTTTAGAAGAACAGTGTTGTTGCTTATTTTGAATGAAAGAATTTGTTCATTGCATAATATATGGAAATAATAATGCCTCTTGAGGCTACCACGCATGGTATATAATGGAAATATTGTAAAAAGTAAGAATACCGTCTCAAAATGCTTTAAAAGTAATTTATATATGAATTATTACCTTTGGTTTCTGAGCGTGTTAGACCTTCTGCTGTTTCAGCGAAATAGTGAAGTAGTTAAAAAATACTAAAGCTTTTCTGCACCTCCATTGAACAGCAGTAAGCTCTCTGTACTATATTCTGTACATGCAAAACTTAGGAGCTCTCCTTACTGTAATGTTCACTTGGAAGGCCAAATGTCTGGAGAGAAAACTTATTAAGGCTTTGCCCATATACAGAAGCTTCTATCGGTTTAATTATATAAATCAGATTTATATGCCATGTATAAACACTACACTGTGCTGGGTCTTGGCAGGCACGTTATTCAATTTCCTTCCAAGATTTCAAGTTGCTGAGCGTCACGTGTTGCACGCCTCAAATGCAACGAAAAAAACACAGGCAAAATAAGGCAAGACCTCCCCGCCTCGGTCCAGTGGTACTGAACCCAGGCGTATTTGGCTGCAGCACTTCTGGGGTTTTCGTAGCACTTTGCCAAGTGGAGCAGCCTTCAAAATGTATCCAGAGGGGAGCTTGTCAACCTCAACAAGCATGTGCAGAAGTGCCTTAGCTTGTCAACACACTTTCGTGAAGCGGATCTTAGACTGCACCGTCTTGCTTCAGCCTAATGAAGGAGGCCACAGATCCTTTGACTTAATTGCTTCTGCTTTCAGCGGAGTTCTTTCTACAGCAAAGCAGACCTTCAGTGAGCTGTTTGGAGATTCTTGCGGCATAGAGATATTACTTGTTGCAGAAGACGGGAGGGCACAAAGATCACTTGACTCCCGGAGACATGAACAGTTGCGTTGATCACAAACGCGCCATTCTACGCTTGCAGGGTGACCAGCACTGGCTGCAGAGTTTCTGCATGAAACTATGTGAAAAACTGATTCCCTCTTCCATTTCAGAGCAAACTTTCAGAGGAACCAATACCAGTATCAAGGGGATGAGACCACACTCATGTCTCTGGCTGCTTCAGACACTGTTGGTGCACTGCAAAGCGGTTGGGTTTCAGCAAGTCACCTTGCGGGGTATGGTAGTGCTAGTAAGTGTTTGCCAACTGACAGCTGGCCAGTGCATACCGTACCTCTAAAAATGTGCTAGGAATGACATCTAATTGCAGGAAAGCTTTACAAATACAGTAGGAGCAAACTGAACCATGCTCACGCTTCCCTCCTTCAAGTGGGTGGCCTGTATGGCACCTGTGAAGGCAACAGGAGGTCACCCAGGAGTGCAGATGTGTGTGTACGGGTTTGAGACACACTGGTAAGGTGGTCAGCAACAGCAGCAGCCTGAGGGTATCTGGTGGTACCAAGGGCAAGGGAGTACTTTGTTTTCTCCCAGTAGGACAGTATGCAGAGTGTCTCGTTGCCTGTGATTGTGGGGATGGCAGGTCAGAGGAGTGTATCTGGAATTTCCTGTCTCTGTCAAAAATGTTCGTTTCTGAACTGGCTGCAGAATGTGGAGAATAGAAAGCTGTAAGGGTCAAATACTTGTGCTTGGAAAAAAAAAAAGTAGCTCATAAGATAAATGAAAGTGTTGATATAGGCAGTGCCTTCATATCATAATGTCGTATTACCACATGTTACGTATTCCCTAGTTGAAGCTTGGTGCCTCTCTTTACACCCATCACAGTTATTTGTAGTTTGAAATAGAAATATCATAGAAAGGTCTTCAATATCAGTAGAAAAGTCTTCTGTGCCCTACCTCATAGTTGGTTTGATTTTTTTTGGATTTTTTTTATCAAGGGACATACTGAAATACAGAAGGCTGAATAAACTGCTTTTAACTTTGCTTAGTGACAGATTTTGCATTGTTTTAATTGATTGCTAAGAATAAATTCCGTGCATTTGAAATTAGACCTGTATTTTCTAGGAGGAGCATTAACCTGCCCCAACTTAATATCATTTAGCAAACTCCAGCATTCCAAAACCGTGCCCATTTGATGGTCAAAATGAAATCTTTTTTTTCCTTTTTTTCTTTACTGCAACACCTGCCAGGAGTTGAGAGCTGCAAGGAATGTTCTAATCTGTGATCAAACATGTTGCTGCTTCTCATTCTTCTTTCCTTTTTGATCACAGTTTTTAAAAAAACCCAACAAACCAAACAAACCACCCCAGGGCTTTCCAAGGGGAAAATATGGATGCTGGATCTTCAGGGAACTCCATCTATTGTAAACGCAAGTCATGCTTTGGATGGGAAGCTCTCACGCCGCTGTGCACTGAAATCAGTCCCACGTCTACGCATCGAGGCTGAGGCACACGCAAGACCAGCTAATGCCTTTTTCAAAAGCCCGCAGGATCGTCCTTTGACACCATGTACAGAGCAGATTTACAGATAAAATCCTTTCTCATTCTCGCCCTTTTCTTGAATGTTTTTAGCTTATGCAACAGCATCTGGTGCAAAACAGGAAACAGGCTTATAGCGAAATGACTTTTGCACATAAATATTTAAGGCTCTCTATACTGAAATGTGACACCACGAGTTACCACTTCCCGGTATGCAGCCTCTTATGCTCAGTTTTATTTTGGCAGATAGAAAATATCACAAAGACATGATAAATATAAACTCCTTGTCAGAAAACAAATTAAGTTCTAATATCGCTTTGGAATGCTATAATCTTAAAGCAGTGATTCTGATTTTATGGAATTGCCGTTCTTTCGGGGGTGGTTGGTTTTTTTTCCAAAGGTGATCTGCCTTCACTTTTACTGGTCTGCTCCCTCTTCAGCCAGCAAGAACTTTGCTGTAGATTCCGGCTGATAATTCATATTACAGGGGTGTGTAATACAAACAGCGTAAAGTCCCTTCTTTCATGGGATTTCTACAAGATTTAGGAGATGCGTCAAGCAAAAAGCATACTTGTGTTATTCTGGAATTCAGTATGTTGGAGAGGAAGAGTTCTAGCATATAAGTAAATGAGCAGATGGGCGATTGGCATGTTTGCTACACGAACGCCTTTTTCTTTTTAATGCCCTTTCTCAATTGTGTCTCTTGATCCCATGCTTATATTTGTCTTTTTCTTCAGAGGATGAGCTACATATGCCTGCTGTTCTATTCGTAGAATGGTTTGGGTTGGAAGGGACCTTCCAAGGTCATCTAGTCCAACCCCTCTGCAGTCAGCAGGGATGTCTCTAACTTGATCAGGCTGCTCAGAGCCCCATCAAGCCTGGCCTTGAATGTCTCCAGGGATGGGGCCTCCACCACCTCTCTGGGCAGCCTGTTCCAGTGATCAGCCACCCTCATTGTAAAAAATTCTTCCTGATGTCTAGTCTAAATCTCCCCTTCTCTAGTTTAAAACCATTGCCCCTTGTCCTGTCACTACATGCCTATCGCTACTCTTCTTCTAGCTGGCCCACTTCAGCTGAACAACCTGGAGTGTTCTACTGCCTTTTCACTCTCTCAGATGGACTTCTGTCTTACTCAGAGCTTTGCAGTGGGGAGCAGTGAGCATGGTGGAAGCCAGTTCAAAAGTATGTGAAATCTTCTAGACATCAGGGCCTCCAGACTGGTTCCTCCAGACTTTGGCATGTCTTAAGACATCATCGGGTAATCGCTTCTGGTTAATCTTAATGAAGGTTTTAGTAATAATGAATAATTTAATGGCTAGATAAGAACTTCATTTTGAACTTGTCCAGCACAGGAGGGATTTGGAGTACAACATTCTGTTAAGTGGACATTATAAGACGCATCAAGAGATGTAGGCCTGCTATTGAAGTGTTCCTAAGACATAGATATACCTCAGATAAGAAAACGGTTGAGAAAGTTGTCAACAAACTGAGGGGGCTGCTTGAAAGGGAGCACAGGAAAAATGAGAGGAGAGGCACGGACAGTTTGAAGGAGGTTGTCAGAGGCTAAGAGGGGACAATGTGCAGAGCAGAGTAAGCTCTGACACAGTTGGGCTCTCAGCTATGAGTAGCTTTACCCAGAGCTGTTGTTCTGCTCCAGCTTACTTAGACAGACACCCATCTGCCTCCCACAGACATAGGAGAGATAGAAGTTGTGGGAAAAATTCCTTTCCATTTTATCTCACCAGCCAGTGGGTACGACCAGAAAAGAGTCAGGAAGAGCCCTAGAGGATGGTATGGTCAGAAAGGAGGACTCTGATGACAATTCCCTCCAGTTCCAGAAAGCTTTACAGCCCTTGCAGTTTCAGTTTTGGATAGTTCGAGCTTAGGTACAAGTATTTTTGGGAAGAATATTTCATTTTTGCTGTTTCTAAAGAGCATCAGTTATATATGTTCTTAGCTTTGCACGTCTAAATATATTGATAACAGCAAGTAGGGATGGACATGCAACGTTACAAAACAGTGTCTGCGTATTCTAATATTCTCATAAAACATTCTGTTAGATTTATTCAAAACGACATGAATAATTTACTGAGCATTTTGATTAAAAATGATAACCTTACTCTGAACAACGGTAATATTTTATCAGTCTGTAAGGAGTTCTGTAAAGTTTATAGTATTTTCATTTTTTTCTTATCAAAAGCCAATGTTAACTGTGATCGTATAGATGTGATTCTTAGCATGGCACAGTTTTAACCTAGACTTTGAAAATAAGTAATAATTTCTCTGAAAATTAGCACTGAAAAAAAAAAATCTGTTTCAATTGTCCTGTTTCTTATTCAGACCAAACTTTCACTGAAGTAAAAAAAGATCAACTGAGTTTATCTGTGATAAAAAAAAAAACACTTCCTGAATACATGAATCATTATGTAGAATAGTTAAAAATTATATTTATTTTCATATCCAGCAACTGAAGAAAGAAGTCAGTGCTGCGACTAATTGTTTTATACCTTTCCACTAAATTTTAGCAGTTTTGAGCTTGAACACTGCCCTTTTCTTGCTCCACGCTGGTCAGATGATAAGGATTAATTTGCTGTGACCTATTTGTTTTGACCTCACTATGACCTTTAAGCTTTTCTATCCCTTTTCCTGACACTGTCTGTCATCTACCTTGGGCAGCCAAGTAGAACTTCAAAGCAGTGTTCTGTAGGATACTTAGTTTTAAAGCATAGTCATTCATTCCAACACATAAAAGATCATTTGCCTATAAACATTGTTCCTGAAAACAAGAGTAAAATGGGTCTAGTTTAAGCTTCCCAGGTTATTCCTCTGGGTGAATGTTCCAAAAGGAATAAAAGAGGTAGCACGTACTCTTTCAACGATGCAAGTCCATTATTTGATATCATTCCTGCAGGAATATTAGCAGAAGAACCTCTGTATAGATGATATTAAAAACATCTATTGTGTTGTATTTCAAGAGACTGGTTTTCATCCAGTTTCTATTGTGTTTAAAGCCATTTTACTGCTAAGTTTTCACACTTCTGTTGGAATGTTGTAATCCCTCTCCGATTATTACATATGAGGCAGAGCTATCAAACCTGTAGAGCTCACATCTGGCTTAGGCACTTATGCGTATTCCAGGTTGGTCTTGACCCGTAATTTTTCTCCATGTCATCTCCAATGATCCCACATGCACTTTCTAGGGCTGCTCCAAACACTCTGCTTGCACATATTAATTATAGGTAGAACGGAGCCTTTTCCAGTGCCCACCATTTGACACGGTGGTTTTTCTTTCCTTTCACTGTGGCAGGTGACAGTTCTCACTTCTGCAGGCTCCATATCTTGCTCTTCAAGAGGAGCAGAAATGAGAACTTCATGTTTCTAGTGAGGGAGAATCCGAACTTTCCAGGGAGACTCAGGGTTCTAAGCAGAGCATCCCAAACGGTTGATCTCAAAAGTGCAATGTGGTACGCACAGAAGAGCTGTGTTCTAAGAGTAATGAGACCATGGCGGTGCCCTGGCAGCCAAATGTCTGAATTTTCTCCAAGTTTCTATACCAAAATCACAGTGATATAATCCAACAACTTGTACTAACAGCATTTAGCACCTCGTTTTAGTCATCTCCCTATTGAGCTATAGATTAAAGGCCAGTTTATTCCCAAATTCCTATTTGTCTCCCAAGAAGTCCTGGCTGTACCAGGAATATAGGAGCATCCTCTTAGGTCTCAGTGCAGCAGAACATTTAAGCATATGCTTAGCTGTAAGCACATGTTTTAAGTTCCAGGAAAGTAAGAATATAATCATGTGTTGAATCTGAGCCAGAAAATACAGCACAAGGCATGTGTAAGTAAGTGCAAACAGTTTGCTCAGGTTTTAGGGGTAAGTTGGATTTTTTTTTTTTTTTTTTTTAATCGGGAAATGCCGTATAAACAGAGCCAGACTAAGTTTTGGGCATGGATAATCAGAACAATCTGCAACGGCTTCCCGTCTGTGGCTAATGGGATGTTTCTCCAAGCTTTGTCACCATGGCAAATACTTTTTAATACACAAACATTTGCTGCATTGAAAATCCACCCACTCTTGTTGAAAGATGGCCAGGTTTTGTAAAATTGCATTCCAGCTACCCTGCTGATTTTTAAGATAAGCCCTTTCAGTTAACATTCCATGTGTCTAACAAAAGATGTGTGAAAAGCACAGTTTATAAGAACACACATGGAATCTTTACAGTTTCACTGTTCTCTACTTTAATGGGAAAATGAAGTTAAAAAGCCTTCTCATATGTACATGCTTGCAAGCATGCAAACACAGTTTTATTCACTGTTTTTTCTCTTCCTTTCCTTCCCAACTCTCAAAGGGACAAGCCAGTAACTCCATGCCAAGTTTCCATCTAAACTTGACTTCCCAGTTCTGGCAGGCGTTCTGTGAACGTCTTGTATATTAATGCGAGATTAGTCTTTGAGGTTTCTTAGTCTTCACTGAGCGAGGTGCATATGCTAGGTAATGAGGGATCTATTCAGGTCCTTCAAATAATTGCTTTTAGTTTTTCTTCTTGCTTAAATATGTGGATGTAGTAGAGTAATAAAAATCTGGGATATCCTTAAGTGCCGAAAAATTGAAATAAAATAAAGACATTTCCCCTCTCACTACAGCCCTAGGAGGAGTGATCTGTCCAGCTTTCCTTTTCAGTGCCATATGGGTGTTTGGTACCAGTAGGAACAGTCCAAAAACTCTCATGAGATGGTTACATTTGAGAAGAGACTTCAGGGGACATTTGAAGGAAGATACGAGCTATAGCAGTCCCAGGGAAAAGACAACTTGCATTTTGGCAACTTGTGTGAGGTTTTGCAAGCCTTTAACTTGGTTGAAAAAGAGCAAAAAAATAGGAAGAAGATGGAAGGGAAGCGGGAAGAGAGGATGGAATCAAATGACGTTCCACTAACTCAGAGCCATAAATACACATACCATTTCGTTCTTCAGGTCTATGCAGTTTTCCTTCTTTTTTTTTAGCTAACTATAATCTTTTTAGGTTGTTTATCCCAATCCCTCAGCAGTTTCTTACTCTAAATCTTATTCTTCTGCCTTTTTATAAAGTATTTACTTCCGATCTGACTAAAGGGTAAGCCTCCCTTAATTTTATCATGCAAAACACAGCAGATAATCTGGTGCAGGCCTATTCACATTCAGACATTTTATACCTCCTTCACAATAATAATTTTTAAAAATTGCTAATCTATCATTATTACATAGAACGTACTTACGTGGCAAGCTTCTCCAAATTTCCATAAAAATACTTTCATAAAATTCCTGGAAATTTTCCAAGAGAAGATGCCATGTGAATAGAAACATAAATCCAACGTAAAATCTCAAAGAGAAAAGATAATAAATTACTCTGTTCACCCTATGACATCACTCCATGAGCTCATACAACGTAGGAAATAGAATTTAGAAGCCTGAAACCCCAGCTTTTAGGACTAACGTCATTTAAATTTTTATAGGAAGCATTATACTGCGTTTTCAACATTGTTGTATGGTTTCAGACCCATTGCTTTGAGATTTATATTCACTGAAAGGAAATCAAAATTCACTTGAAAATGGAGATGTATTCATAACTAACATCCTTCTCAAATTTTGCCCGAGTAAAAGCTGACATGGTCTAGAAGTGATTTTAAAAGACAAGTGCTTTCTACATTGGGTGGTTGTGCTACAAAGTATTCGTAGTAAACTTGTAATTCCAACAGCTGGGGCTGCCTTGGCAGGATTCCGTATTTTACAAGCATGGCAGAGAGAGATTTGATCATTAAACAAATATTCTCCCCTGGGTATGCTTCTCCTTCTCAGCTGCCAGCCGTAGCGTGTCCCTCATGCCCTAGGACACCTACGTACTCTCCTGGGCTTCTTGGTGGCCCATTCACTGCCGTGGGACTAGATGATCCTTTTCCAACCTAAATGATCCCATGATTTTTTGCTACTAGTGGTGAAGTGCCTTCGATGAAGTTGCTTCATATGATTTCAGCATCTATTCATTGCTTGCTGCACTGGGGTGGAAAGAGAAAAGTGGAGCTTCACAAGCGATAAAAATAGTGGATATTTTGCATTAAGCAGATTCGGGAGCAGAAAAATATTTGCTGTCCAGCCAGGGCAGAGCACAAAGATCCTGATTCAAACCCCATTTAAGTGAAAGCAAAGATTCTGACTAAAACTAGTGGGCTTTGGATGAAAACCTAAATATATTGGGAGAAGATTCTTGCTTTCTGATGTGCACACAGATGAACCAGGCACATGAATAAACCCCCCCGGATTCAATTTCAGCCGAAACTTTAGTGACAGGAAGGAATTTGAATTAAACACCATTTCTTTGCGGGGAAAAAAGTTGATGCTCTAAATAAGGGAATTTAAAATATACTGAACTGATGAGTTTACAGGTCATGTACGAATTTATGGCCATAGCCTAGATCTCTTCAGGCAGACTGCAGCGTGTCTGCGTGTTAGCGAGATGCTGGCAGGCTGGCTGCTGTGGCTAAATCTGTGCTAAAGCTTGTGAGAAGTTTGCTTTCCCAATTCAGGATGGAGATTTCTTCCAAGAGAAAGGCTATAAAAGTGTAACAGGAAGCGAGTCAGTGTAAAATATCGAAGTCTTTTAAAATATTTAAATAACATTAGCACTGTGCTGAAATACTCATTTCCTAATTGCGTAGCACACAAAATCTTGGTCTTGCTGAGGCCTCCAATAAATTGAAAGCAGACTAAAACAAGCTTTCATACAAGAAACATCTGGTTATTTAAGTTCCCTTCTTTTAATACTAATTTTAACAACTCCCAAACGTGGATAGAAATACTACCTTATACTTTTGTTTAAAGTTCATTTCCTGTCCCTGGGATATTCACTGACCTTTTAATGCTGGCCATTTTGCTTTCCACTTTCTTATTCCTATTCTCATTGACTTCATTCCATTCTTGACCTCTCTTCCCCTCAAGAAAATTAAATGCAGTCCAAAACATGTTGGACACCAATTAGTTTTACAGCTCGTCTTACCTCCCCTCCTACTGCATTCTTCAGTTCGTTGAGCCCACTCCACTTTTATATTTTCAGTCTTGACCAAACGTATAGCCCCGCTGCAAAATAAACACTGCTGGCGTGAAATGAAAGCCTTTTGCTCTGCTGTTTTCCTCCTGCTAACCAATATTAACAAGAAGTGATCACTAGACACAGAAGGGAAAATACGATTCGCTTCTACCTTTGCCTTTTGGAAAAAGCTTGCTTTCTTTTCTTGTGGATATGACAGGGTCTGTGGCAATTTGTAACAATACATCTTGGCTAAACGAGACATAAAAATAAAACTTCTTGTATACCGTAATTTGCTTGTTTATCTTTTAATTATTGAGGTGTTGGAACAAGAGACAACGTATCTTCATTTCTTATGAGAAAGCATATTCTCTCTTGTTATTTAAAATCGTACCACAGAGTATAAACAGACGAAATTCTAACATAAATTACAATCCCACTTATATTTAAAGGCATTATTTAAAAATGAGACACATTTTGCACTTTTACACGGGTACAAATCCGCTGTTTCAGGGTGGTTATCAGTAGGATCTTGCCTAATAAATCTTTGTTATTGGGCTACCCCCACCCAGCGAGGCGCGGGCTGAGTACATATATGGCAAGGTTCAGAACATTGCTGCTTGGATGGAAACCACTTCTCAGCTCCTGACCTATGTTCCAAAGGAGAAGACAGACTTTTATTTAAGTATCTTCCTCATGTACACTTCAAGACAGTATGGTGTCAGGCAAAATCTTGTAGACAAAGCACCTGCAGTTTGGTTTTTCTATATGCAGCCACAGATCTTATGTGCTAACCATCAGAATCTTCCTTGGCCTTCAGTATTACAAGACTGGACATGAAGCATGTGCACATGTGAACTGTCTCATATTTTTAGAGGCCCATTTTATATGTTATGGATCTATTTTTAAGTCCATATCACACACGTCTATATATGTACAATAGTATTTCTGCTCAGAAATAGGAATGGGTTTTTGTAAAGCCTTCTCTAAATGACACTTGAGAGCAGTCCTGCGTCACAGCTTCTGTCTAGCCTAAAGCAACCAGCATTTTAGTCAGAAAAAAACCTATAAAATTGCCAATGGTTGTTGTTCTGAAAACTCCTTGTTAAACTGAAGGAGTGAATGATACGCCGTTTAAAGTTTTTATTAATTTATGACTACGTTCAGTTGCTTGGATTGATCTGAAGAGTGTGAGGACTCTCTTAAAGAACCATCCTTCCTTTGGCTGTAAATGAATCTTATAACCATGAGCCAGAGAACAGAGCCTTTACTGATTTATTTTCATTTTTAGTGATCTTGTAATGTCTAAACACTCCTATCTAAGCCATAGATTATTCAGGAACTTTCAGTTTTGTTCGCAGTAGAAACTTTTCGTTGTCCGCACTTGCAAGAACATTTTGTGGCTCTTCAAACTAGATATTAGATCAGTATGTTCCTGTCTGATACAATCTTTACAACATAAAAACCCTGCTACCGCAGAAGTGGTCTCTGTGTAGTAGTGTTTCCATTTTTAGGGATATTTTATTTTACTTTCAACATTAATGCTATTAGTGGCAAACTAAGAACTGCAACACACATGGTTTTGTGAATCTGCCTTATCAAAGTATCAGTTTCATGGGTGAACCCTGACTATGTTTGGGAAAAAAACCCTTAAAATGTATGGTTCCTTTAACTGTTTTTTACCCTGAAAAAGCGATGCGTGTTAGGTACCGGTGATATATATTTCCAAGACTACTCCCATTTTTGTTTCTTATTGTTCTAACTACATATAAGACACTATTTTGACTTCACCATTTCCACTTTGTACCTATCCTGGTAGATTAAAGAGAAGACTAAAATTCATGTTAACAGTTAGATAGCTGAAATTCAGAAGATACATTTTGTAATTAGATGCTTAAGGCAAAAAGAATAATAAATTTAAGAAAAATCTCACTTTCATCGCTTAGTCTTCTCCTTTCTTGGAGAAAAAAACCCCAGAACTCAGTTTTTAGCTTTACATTGCGAGAGTTCCCGCAGTCTCAATATACTGATTTGTGATGCCCATGGTTTTGCTCACACGTGGTTAGGCAAAATGAAACCTTTTAATCAGGCGCAAGCTACGAAGAAAAATTGAAGTGGTGAGAAGGAAGAACACGGCACAGAGATAGAAGAACACGCCTCAAGAAAGTGTCAGCGCACCACAAGCAAATGTTATTTACCTTTGGGGCATGCAGACGGTTACAACCATATTAACACTCACTGTGATCCTAACACCACTGCTGTACTTTTGGATACAGAATTAATTTGACATAGATAACTGTCTCCGTGTCCTGCTAGAGGGTTATAACCACCTTTCCTTCTAAAAGCCTGCAAGGTCCTCCTAATATGGCTTATGGTGAATCATGGTGCTGCCCAGGCACATTTCCTTGTCAGGATGATATTCAGATTCCTCCCGAATTGTACTAGAGCTGCTCAGTTTTTGATTGCCTGGGGCAGTGGAGGGTGGAATAACTCAGGAATACGAAAGCGCAACTAACAGAATAAAATATGAAAATTAAATCGGGGGAAAACGTTCAGTGCTGAATTTACTGCTGGGTCAGAAGCAAGAGCCTACATGACAGGGAAGGAGGCTCAGCTCTATGCCAGGCTGTATCATATCGCGGGTTCCCTTTCAGGGTGGCACAGTTAATCCACAAGCCAGATAATCCCCTACTGGTAATTGAGAGCTCATTATATTTGCTGACCCTCTGTACTAGCAATGCGATTTCCTGCATCCTGCTGGAAGTCAGGGCCACATAAATATCTCAAATCTGTCACAGGAATGGTAAAGAGATCTGCAAAAAATGTGAATACGCTGTCCTAGGATAGCAAAGATTTGAATGAACAATAGCTCATTTTCTTTTTCTCGTTCGAATGGCTAACTTCTATGACTTCATTCTCCAGATGCTTTACTCTTCCCTTCCACAACGCTTTAATTTTTTCTTCTGTCTAGAAACTACCTATGTTACGTGACTGATCCATGAATCTAGGGTGTGGAGCTTCATCTGAACTAACTTAGTCTAGTTGAGAAGTCACAATAGAAAGGGGACGGGTTCAGCGGGGGATTTACATGCATCGCTGGGCTACTCTCAGCATCTTTCTTCCTGCATTTTCCCTGTGTGTCTCTCCCCCCAGTGTGTCTACGCCAAAGCTCACACAGATCTGACCACCGGAACTGTGATCAGCCTTGGTTCATTCGCTTGGTTCATTCGCTTGGTTCATTCACATTGTGGTTAAGGAATTAAAATTCTCTCCCTTCTGGCAGCCTCGATACATTTGCTTCTACATGGGAGAGACGATGCCATTCCAGCTTCTCTGAGCACTGCTCGTCTTGTGGTTGCAGTGTAATAACATCCTCACATCCCATAATATCCTCACATCCCCTAATATCCTCATTTAATAAAGAGTTATCACTTTTTGCTTTTTATGCCTCACAGTCCTACAGAGAGTCTTCCTAGCTCACAGAGCTAAGTTCTGAGGGAAAAGGTGGTAGAATTTAGTCTTTCTATGGTACTGCAGTTGGACAAGCAAATAGAACAGGAAGAAATAATTCTGAGACGTGGTTTTTGAGGACCAGAAGCTTCATAGGGAAGTGTTATCCATCTCACCTTGCTTCCTCCTCAGCAGAGCTGACTGTTCTAACACTATTTTAATAGTTGGAAAAACTATTAAAAACTATTGAAATCAAGCTGTTTCACAGGAATGTCTCATTTAAAGAAAAAAAAAGTTACCCAAGAAAAAGGCAAAATATATTCGAAGCATAAGTCTGTTTGTGTGTAAGATTTTAATGTCAAACCCAACGTGACAGCATGAAAACAAATGTTTGACCATGCCAGAAACAAATGTTTTCAGAATTTGTTTCAAAATAAATCTTATTATCTTGGCTTGAAATGAGTTTTCATATATGCCTGACTAACTTGGTGGAGAGGAATTTTCCTTGAGAGTGTACAAGAACATACTCCCAAATCAGTGAATTATGCAATATAACAAATAACTTTATTGTCCGTATATAAGCACATTTTTACAAGGAGCCTACGCACGTATTGGCACATTTTTCAAAATATCTATAAAAAGAGTGGAGGGGACATGCAAGCCCCAAAAGTTAGTGTTACACTGCATGCTGCTGCAGAACCCAGGGCTCGCACTAACCGGCACTGCTGGTCCTCTGTGGCTCTCTACAGTGTCTATCACAAACCTCTTCAGAAGCACCACTACACAGGGTTTCTGTTCTTTTCATTTCACTGCTGTTTTAAAAGAGTTAGAATCCTAGAATCATTATGGTTGGAAAGGACCACCAGGATCATCAAGTCCAACCTTCGTCCTAACATCTCTCTAGCCACTAGACCATAGCCCCAAGTGCCACATCTACTCGTTTGTTGAACACCTCCAGGGATGGGGACTCCACCACCTCCCTGGGCAGCCTGTTCCAGTGCCCGACCACTCACTCGGTAAAGAATTTCTTCCTAATATCTAATCTAAACCTCCCCTGACGGAACATGTACCCTGAAAAGGAGAGCGACCTACATTTGAAAAAGTTTTCTACTTTTCTTTTGCCAATAAAATTCTTGAATAGGATCTCTGTTCCCCTGGGCATGCAGGGTCGAGCTGAAGGGAGGTACCTCACTGCTGTTCAGACGGATCAGCCCACGTGCTGACTGCACCATCCTAGATCAAATGAAACCTTCCCCAAGGAACCGGCTAACTTGACGTTAAGTAACCCTAATGCAAAACATAGTTTATGGCGAGGTGGAAGCCACACCAAAGTGAGGATATGGATTTACTTTGAAATGGAAACACAGTCTCAATTTTTGCATGAATTGGATTTGGTCTTGAGAAAAATTAGCCATGCTAATTCCAAACGATTCGGTTGTGAACAGTGTATCTGCAACAACAAAGTTGCGTGTGCGTGACTGTTTGCTACGTGATAGTGGCGACAGATAAACTCAATTTTCAGGATAAGATTAGGCTTGTAAAATCCCTTCCCTTATATTTCTGGTATGTTAATGAAACAATCGGTAACTCAGGAGAGACAAAAAACCCCGTCATTTTTCCTTCTAGTAGTCCATAGGGCTTGTTGTTTCTCTACTGGTTAAAAAGTTTCAAAATTAAAATATTTAAATGTCTATATTAATAAAGATGTTAATGTCTTATTAAAATATTTTATATTAATAGAAAAATTTACTAAGTATGATCTGAGAAATATCGTGTCGTATCTTGACATTTAAGCCTATGTTGTGTGGTCACTGAGACACCGCTAACTTACCTTTCCAGATAAAATACATCAATGCTTATAAAGACTTAAAAAAAAAAAAAAGTGATAGCTGGCACAGTTTTTTCATACTCTTACTCATTTTCTGCAAGTTTACAAACAAACCATACGTAAATAAAATGCAGGTAAATCAGAGTAATACACACTGGGTTCAAGCAGATAACATACTAACTTCCCTAGATAGATTGCAAACATCTCATCAAAAGCAGGAATTATCAGTTCCTTCTTGCCAGCCTGTGGTCTGCCTTTGGCTACTGCCTGTGCATCGCTTCTCCAAAGCTAAAGCAAATTCAAGAAGCCCACACGGTAGATGCTTCTCTCTTCTTCCTATATCCTATCCACCATAACCGTGCTGTTCAATATACATAAAAATGAACTATAGAGCACTAGCCAAGCCTTGCTACCCCGCATTGAACCAGATGTACTTTAATTCTCACATTATTTATAACCAAAGTTAAAATTCTGATTAGAATAACCAGGAATGTGTGCGCGCCTATTTTTAAGATTTTCAGCACGCATATCTGAGATTTTTTCCACCCATGCACAGCATCTATAAACCATCTTCAACAGCAGGAACGTGATTTCCTCCTTGCCATGTTTTCTTCTCGACCTGATGGCACAAATTTGTATGTTTAGCTGTAACTGCTTGAATACATTCCACAGCTGTTCGCCAACAGGGAGCGTCTCCCAAGGCAAGCATCTGATGTTGTAAATGTGCACAGTCTGAAACACAAGAATCCCAGAAAGAGAATGGCTTTTATGGCACATAAATTTGGGGGTTAGTTCACAGCTCTTCCTGCAGCTCCGGGACTGCACATTCTTCCATACCCAGCCCCTTTTAGAAAAAAAGGGCCCCAAATATTTTGTGCGAATTCCTTGCTCAATGAACCTATGAGGAAACTTACGGAGCAATGGAATTAAAAGATTAAACCACAAGCCACTTGTACTAAGTCTTTAAATGACTTATGGAGCATAGAGTTTACATAGTAACTGAGTCTGCAGCCTCAGTTGCTTTTGGAGAATTCTGAGGACTTTGGGGTTTTTTTTCTGCCTGACTTGACTGCTTTGTTGCTGTGTGGCTGCTCCCATCTGGAGGTTACAAAAGAACCAGACAAAAGCTAAGATTACAATTAAGTAACATTTATTTGTTTGGGGTTTTTTTTAACCGCTTCTTAATTAGAGAGAAAATCCCCTTTATTGTTAACCCCCGGGGTAAGAACTGGAACCAGCAGTATCACATGGTCACAATCTTCTCACCTAACTCCCTCAAGTCTTCTATATGTTTCAGGCTTGCAGGACTACACATGGTGATCTCAAGAGACACAACGGTTTGATACACACGTACATTTAAGTGTCTCCAACAGGGTGGGGGTTTAAGTTGAGACTTTAAATATTGACATTTCACCTGTTTACAAAACCTGATTTCTGCCATGTTTGGTTCCGTTTGGTTCTTGCGTCCAGATAATTTTCGCTGAAGGATTTCTGAGGTGTCAGGAGGAAACATCTGGCTGTAGACAAACAGTGCAGGTGACTGTAGCTCATTGAACAGCATTTTGTATTAACGCTTGCCCTCAACAGGAAAAAATTCACGTTTCACCAGAACGCAGGCAGCAACAGGAACGGAGGCTGCAGTGAGCAACACTGTCTGGAGAGGACTAGGGAATAAATAGAAACACTTATTTCCAAAATATGCCAAAAGGAAATTGGAATTTTTACAAGTGTTTATTATTTCAAATTCCTTTCTAAAGCAGAATATTTAGCATTTTTCATTCCTGCAACATTATTTGCCTAACTACTTGATATTAATGGAATGGGCTTCCAGAGAAGGTGCAATTATTTTCAGTAATAATTCAAGTATAGCAAATGAATGAAGAGCATGACAATGCACTAAGAAGGACAGGAACAGGATTCAAACCGACCAGTTGAGCATTTTCCACTTCAGGGCAAAAAAACCCCATGTGAAGCATCATGTCTTAAAGTACCGAGAAACCTAGTGAGAGAACATGTCTTGCTATGTAGATTATCAAGGCAAAGTAGCTGCAAAACCTATTGAATCCAAAGTTACTCCTCAGTATTGTCAGTAGGGCACTGATGTAAAAAATAGGCCATATACAGATTGTCGGTCCAAGTTCTCATTATAGCCATCTGAAGAGCGAAGTGGTCTTCCCAGGTTGGGAGATGTGCTAGAGCAGCTTGCATGCGATTCAAGTGGGGCCAAACGTAACGTGAAAGACTATTCGACTGCGAAAATACAGATGGAGAAGGGGGTATGGAGGTAGCGGTTGTACAGAAAAGGACTAAGGAGTTATTTTGGATCACTACCAATATTAGTCAACAGCCTCGCTGAGGCTGTAGAAGGCAGACGTCATGCTGGGCTATGACAAGAGAATCCCGTCCCGCAGGGTGTGAGGTGGTTCTCCTGCTGAAGGAAGTTAAAAGCAGAAAGCCTTAGCAGGCAAGCCGCAGCTGTGTCCAGCTGTAGGTATGACATTTGGTGACCAGTCAGCATCTAGAGGAGAGCACTGAGGTGCTCAGGTCCAAGAAATGTGACCTGAAAGTAAAAGCAGAAAATTCTGAAGTTCTCTGTCCAGAGAAAAGAAGGCAGAGAGAGCTGGTAACAGTGTAACGTGTAGGAAAGGAAGCATCTAGTCCCATGTTTGTGAGGGGCAGCACAAGAAGTAATGGCCTTCAGATTTTATGATTAATACTTTTAATAATAAAGATAATTAAAGACAGGAAAGGACATCTTGGAATCCCCTTTCTTCAAAGTCAGGTCTGTCAGAAATGATGTCAGGATAGCTCATTCTGTCTTTGGGCAGTGCGGTAGCTTCCATGGTCTCAACATCTTACTCAGTCCTTGAATTATTTGAAGTTCTGAGGTTCTGACCGTCTGAGAAGTATTTGGTAATATTAACATGCAACGAGGTGTGGCTGATGTAAGCTGGCAGGCAAGCAAAAAGAACCACAGTGAAGGTGGTCTCCTATTTGCCTAAAGGCTCCTGGCTTTAGTGAGGAGCCATGGAAGTGATGATGGGAGTGTCGAATTCCACGTGTCGCACTGAAATCAGCAATCAGGACAAACCTAGCATAGCCCGTCCCTCTTGCTGCACCTGAATTATTCAAACAGAATAAAAAGTCTGGTCTTAAACATTATATGCGATTCAGAATCAATCGGATAGTCTGGATTTCAGTAGCAGGCACTAACAACATTAAGGATGCAGACTTCGGAGGTGCAAATATGAAGTGCTCAAGTCTACAAAATCTTTGAAACATGGATGCTTTCTATATGATAATTTCTTGGTATTTCTTCTGAGAAGCCAACCTGTTAGCATTAGTCCTGCAGTGAAATCACTTGAAAAGCAAAATATGTCATAATGATATTACTGAATATTACTGATATCACTTGAGTCTTATTTTTTATGAATTTATATACATAGCTATTTAGAAAAGACACAGACAATGCATAATCTATCATGAAATTCAGCGGTTGTGCTTTAGATAAAAGTCAGTGTCCTTCTTCAGATAACAATGACGTACTTTGTATGCTTAGACAAGCCTTCTGATCCGTGTTTCTGATCTGTGTTTGCCTTTCTCAAACACAAAGGCTGCATCTTTGATTTTGCTAACATTAGCATTCGGAAGAATAATCAACACAGAAACGCTCAGGTCTGACAAGTGCTGTAGGATTTCAGTAACCGTGTCTTCTCCCAGAGAGATATTGGAACCAGATAATATGAAGGGAAATTATAGTGCTGGGAACTCTGGTCTTCAAAGAGAATATAGGTATGGATTGAAATCAGAACGGACATTTAGTAATATTAAATGCAAATAAGGCTTCAAAAGAAGCTCAAAGATATAATTAAATTATGGAAAAATGCACAAGTGCAAGAAGTGAAAACAAAATAACTTGGGAGGCAAAGCTGCATAAACATACGCTTATTAGTGCTAAAATAATATTTGGAGTTAGCTGGACTATTACCAAAGTAATATTTAAATTGAAAATACCCATTTCTCAAAAGCGCGATGTTCTGTGAAAACTTGCAAAGACTTTTAAGTTTCTTGAGAGAGAAAATTCTTTTAAGAATTTAAATGAATTGTGTTCCAGCTATTTCGAAACAGAACTTTCTGAAACAGCCTTGCATTGGTTTGCCTACTGGATGCAATTTTAAGATGGTCAAGTCAAAATGGAATAGTTAGAGTAATCCAAAGTATTTTCTACGCTTTTTTGTGATGGAACATTCCTGATATTTCTATTCATTTCCTTTCCATTACAACACTAAAAGAGATTAGAACTTATTATATTCCCCCCAAAGAAGTTGCTTGCTTTGGAGTCTTTTTCTTTAATGGTATTAAAAATAGGTCCTCTAAGAAAAGTAAAGGGTGGTTAAATTTAAATGCTTATTCTAAAGTTAAAAAAAAGAAACAATTGACATGAATTATGAAAAAACCTTTATCCCTAATCATATAATTTCTAAGGACACAATATAAATGGGAAACAAACAGAATGTGAGTTCAACAAGCCCGTGTACCTTTTTAAGTAAAATGTGAAAGCAGTTTTAAA
>VZZY01006541.1:0-26109 GCA_013400335.1 Eurystomus gularis | reverse complement strand
ATACAGGAGCAAATGAAAAAAATACAGCCTTAATGCTGAACCTGTTCATTATGCCCATTAAATACTGAGAAGAAAATTTTGGTTCTTATAAAGGCTACCTTTCCATATGGGCAACAAAAAACTTCTCATAAATCAAGTCAACATAAATAAGACCGCAACCTNTAAATCAAGTCAACATAAATAAGACCGCAACCTGGGTACTGTGTCCAGCTCTGAAGTCTCCATGCAAGAAAGGTATGAAGGAAATATATGTTGGAGTGAGTCCAGAGGAGGGACACAAAACTTATCAGAGGAATGGAACACCTCTCCTTTGAAGAAAGGCTGAGAGAGAATTAGGGTTGTTCAGCCTGAAGAGAAGGCTCCAAGAAGACACTGTTGTGCACTTTCAATACTTAAAGAGGGCCTATAAGAAGGATAGGGACAATCTTTTTAGCAGGGCCTCTTGCAACAGGACAAGGGGTGATTGCTTTAAACTAAAGGTGGGTTGTTTTAGAAGTAGATATAAGGAAGAAATTTTTTACGATAAGGGTGGTGGAACACTAGAACAGGTTTCCCAGAGAGGTGGTACATGCCCCATCCCTGTAAACATTCAAGGTCAGGTTGACTGAGGCTCTGAGCAACCTGATCTAGCTGAAGATGTCCCTGCTCATTGCATAGAGGTTGGACTAGATGAACTTAAAAGATCCTTTCCAACAAAAGTATTCTATTCTTCTATTGAATAAATAAATAAAAGCAAATTCAATTGTATTTAGAAAGACTTGAAGTTGTAAATCAATATTTAAATTAGCAAAACAGGTTGCAGGAACATCTGGCACTAGAAAATTACTAAATCCTATGAAATTTTTCCCCTTTAATAATTAGAATGAAAGATTACGCTGTGTCTTGGAGTAGCAGATAGAGCTACTCACAGTAGAAATATTTGAGTGTTTTCTTTCTCTACCAATGATTCACTGAAGAGCACAATAAATTTTTACTTCCCCTGTGAAAATAATCCACCTTCCTTTAAAACAATTCCTTTTAAAGTCTTTTATTCATTCTCCTCATTTACTCTTTATCTTTTGACCAATGTTCTTTTAAATAAGTAGTATAGGAAAATATGTTAGGATGTAGATTCCCCATTCTATTATAACTGCTTTGATAGCACAAAGTGCCTGCAAATGATGCCAAACAGGACAATGTGGATGAGTGTCTGAGTGCACTGAATTGCTTAATTTAGCGTAGGCACCATAGAATGCTACCAGAATAAATCTAGGATCATTAGTCCAATTGCTCTATAGTGATAACTGCTTGAATGGACATTTCAGGCAAGGAACTGGATGTGTCTGCAATCTGAATTAAATGAGCTCCACAGTCTCCACAAGGCAATACAAGGGCACATACTTCAAAACTGAGATTTTGTTGATGTGTCCACACTTCTGTGTGAAGATAGGAAATAATATTTGGAAGTACTTAGCTTGCTTTTCTTTTCCTAGTCATTATGCTGACAAGTAATTTTCCATATTATATCAATACCTACAGACAGTTGCTTAATCAGAATAGGAACCAACAAGGGAGGAAAGCTTGCATATGCTAATTGATGAAAAGAGAAAGTGAACAAAAATAAAGGTTTGCAAAGTGTGTGTGTGTGTCTACTTATAGACACTTTGTATGTCATACATACACATATAATACTCCTTTTTAGTGCAACTGAATCGAAAACCAAGTATTTAGCTCCTGTAATGTGTTGTGAAATGTCTGACCTCCTAAATGAGTTCAAGTGTAAGTTACTGTTTCCCATCACAAGGTCACTGCTGTATTTAAGAACCTTGAGGAAAAAAAGATAATTGATTGAGCTGATCTATGTACCTTGCTCATCTCACTAAGCCTATTTCTCAGCTGCCCTGGGTTAATCACCAAGTCTACAGCATGCTGATGTCCTCCATTACATCATAATTAGAATAAAGCGGGCAGAGATGGGAAAAGCTGGTGAAATGATTCATATTTTCTTCTGAGGAGCCAGATGTTGTTGGATAGATTTCATTTAATTCTATGACAGCTGCAATAATAGTCTCCATGTGCAGAGAGCTGATAGTGACATCGATAATGGTGAAAGGAATGTGAAGTGAGCCATGCTTCTTAGCCAGTTAATTATGATTATTCATTATTGTGGATCATCTCATCTTACTTGACAATTATTGTAGATTGAAGAAGAAATTAATATATGCAAATAGAAACTACTTAAAATATAATCCTGCAAAAGGTGAATTATGTTCTCTAATGTAAAGTTTTTGCTGTGTGTTGATACAGGTCATTAACAAGTTTGATTTTTCTTAAGACATAAACTTTTCTATTTGCTAACATATCTAAGAGACAATATACACTGAAGTTCTGCATGGTACTTTTTCTGTTCAACGTTTATACTTTTAAAACTGATATTGGCTGTGATGAATATCAAGATATCTAGAGGAAGACTGCATTTTTTGAAATGCATTTGCATTTTGTATAAACTAAAGGAAATTATTAGTTTTGAGTAATAATAAAATAACAATTATAACAAAATGTGGAACATGAACCAAATTCTGCCAGGGGGGTGGGCGGCAGACAAAAAGTCTATCTTGTATTTGAATACAATTATTATATAGTAATTACTTTAAAATAGGTATTTTAAAATAATTCTTTATAATTTAACATTAGGAATTCTTTCAATAATATTAATATGTTGCAAAAAGTTTTACTTTGTACTATCCAACTAAAATATTAACAGTACAATAAAACCTAAATGTCTAGCAGAATATTCTTCTTCTGTAAAAATTAATACATAATAACAAACATATAATTCAGAGTATTTGGAAACATAAGCAGTTGTATCGAATTGTACATTTTATTATTCCGGTTTTAGGAACTAAATATATGTGTATATAGAAATATATATATGTATGTATATGAGATGTTATGGCACAAATATTCATGCAAGTTAGAAGCAAAATGTTTGTGAAATATTTTCTCCCTAAAATTATTGAAAGTTACTGACAAAATTATTGAAAGGTACTGAAAACTGATCATACGGCATGCTAAAAAGAATATCTGGGTTTGTCTGTATTAATCAAATTAAGACTATTCCTGAGTTCACACAGTCTCAAAGAATATCTTAGTGTTCCTTTTGTTCTGACTGCATTGTATGTCTGCAATGGGTACAACAGAAAAAAAGGAATACTTCATTCATATAAGTGACAAAAATAGACAAAAAAAAAAAATAGGTGGCTTTTAAAAAAAATCTTGGAGATTTGGGAATATTTTTTGTCATTGTCATCATCATTTTATTCCTCACCACTAGTTAAAGAAAAAGTCTATACTGACTAGCTCAAGTATAATTTTCTTCTTTAGTGAGATGACTACTGCTCAATTTGTTTGAGATGACTCCTTGTTCAATTTATTTACAATAGCACTTAGGTAAACAAAGATTAGTAGCTGAAATCACAAGCACAAATGTACAAATCATTATATATAAACAAATACTTATGTATATAAAAATATACTTAGATGATGATAAAATTCATGAGGAAAGTCCAAGGACTTGTAGAATGAGGTCAGAAATCTTCATGAAGATAAAACTTTAATTACCAGTTGGTGCTATCCCAATTAATACATATATCAGATCACCTTGAGAGATACTGTAGTTACAGAAGTAAATATTTGATAGTAAAAAAAGTATAATCACTTTTCAACTACATTATGTATGTGTCAAGGCTTTGTATATAGATATATATTTTGATGTTCTGTCACTTCCCATTCAGCAAAGATAACAGGACGGATAGTCTTACATGTTAGAAGTAATAAAAAAAGTTAACAGCAAAGAAATGATCCATGAAAAATATGAAGCATGAGACTGATGTTTTTAAGCATAGCAAAATGTTATATCTATTCTCACCCTAAAATAATTACCATTATAAACATGAATGAAACAGGTGATTTTATATCAATATCTGTATCTAAAGAACAAATCCTAAATTTCTATCATTTTTAACACTATATGGAACTCAACGGAGCTAATGATACTGATCTTAATTTAAAGTCGTTTATCTGAAATTTAATGCTCGTTTAAATGTAAATCATAGATTATGTGATGATTATCATTCAGTGTTTGTATGTTTATGTATATATGGATAAATAAATCAGTGAAATGGTTTTCATTTTGCAGATAATATTTTAAACTGCTAAAAAGACAGTAAGACCAGAAAATTCAGAAGACAAAAACAAAATGGTAGAAAGTTTGGAAAAAATCTGAGGAAAGACTAGGATGGCAAGGTCCATTTTAACGGAGAGTAAAACTGTGTGTAGGGCTACAAATTCCTTCATAACATTTATGGAACAAAAATGATCAGCTTTCAAAGGTGATAGAAGAAAACTCACAAGCTGTACAAGAAAAATATGTAGGTTTGCACTCCAGGTAAAACTTTACTGGTCAAACTTTTCACAGTGTTGAGTTCAGCACTGAATGTAATAATGTTATACTGACAAGTATGAGGTAAGAATATGTCACAATAATTTAAAAAATAGAATAAAATTTCTTATTTATATAAGTTCGTAATTGTGACTGATTAAGATAAACAGAATTGACAATACTCATAATTTGAGTATCAATTTATTTAAGCAAAATAAAATAATAATTTATCTGCAATTAAAATAGAAAAAATAAGTTACTAGGCCCCTATAAATGTTGTTGCTAAATTAAATTCCTTCACATCTTTTTCAAAATTATTATTTGCATTGTACTTGCAAGGATTTTGAGAAGTGCCCAAAGTTATACATTAGAAGTTTTAATAGAACTTGGCATTTCAGACTTTCATTTTCTGAATTACAAAGTAATGACTTTTCAATAAGCTCAACCTTTTATCATGAAATATTAGATTAAAAAAAAAAAATAATTCCTAAAAGATATATTGCAAATTCTTTGTACAAATGGGAGGTATGCAGGCAGAGCAGGCTGTAGGAACAAACAGATTGGGCAAGTGCTTTAGATCTTTAGACCTTCTACATTAAGTTATGTAGTTTACTTATGTTTAATTAACTCACGACTATTTAGCCTGCAATTTAGTTTATCTGTTGTTTGTCCAGAAGACTAACAAAGACTTTGCCTTGAGACAGTCCTAGGGATGCAACAAAGTCCTTCAAATAATGTTGCTAGTATTAGCTGCTGTACCACCTTCCTGGAGTTCAGCCTGTAGTTTCCTAAATCCTCCTTCTTGCCCATCCTGAAGATGGAGGGGACATTCACTTTCCTCCAGTCTTTGGATACTTCTCCAAGTTGCCTTGATTGATCAAAGATTATTGAGAATGGCCTTTGTAATGACAAATGCCAGCTCTGTCAGCACTCAGGTGCGTCCCATCAGGGCCAATGGATTTATGGATATCCAGTTGGATACAGATGGATATTACATGTGAAGTTTCATATTTCATATGTGCAGCCATTCTGTTATAATGAGAAGCTGTTAATAAAAGACTATAAAATTTCCATTTTGTCAAACTACAAAGCTGAATGGGACAAATATATCCTTGTCTTAATCCTTCTGATTAAATATAGTAGACAAAAATATCATTTTTTTTAAATTACGCATATGGTCAGTCTCTCAAATTGTCTAGGCTTCTATGCATGTAGACTTATGGAGATACTGGGGTTTTCTTAAAAACTTACCTGTACATCTAATGTATTAGGTACTGCATTCCCCTTAAATACCTTCATATGTATGAAAATATAGGTTTTATTGTGTCTACTACTTTAACTTATTTTGATATGCACTTTCTTATGTATTAGTTGGCACACATGCCAAGAAGAAGAAAGGTAAACAAATCTAGCTTGTCAGAGATCTGGATCACCGTATTGTTACAGATAAGCAAGCTGTTGCAGCTACCATATCTGTTTACACACTTTTGAAGGTTACTTTCATATCATCATAATTTGTGTAGGGCACAGATGTTCACCTCTAATCACTCTTAAAAAGAAGAAAATTATAAAATAGAAAACTCTACAACAAGATTCTGTATATAAATCAACTCCAGACACTAAATATAAAATTAACTGCAAGGACAACTCCTACAGAAAGGCATTTGGGATAGAAATATACTCTTGGGTATCCAGGCTGTAGTTCCATTGACCTTAAAGGGCATTTCCCAGGCATCATTCTGCTTTATTGACTTTAATAAAGATATTCCTTGACCCCTCTTTGAAAACATTTACAATAGGGCTTTTTCATATGAAGCACCTGTTATTTATCAATGTCTTTCAGAGCAGACATTATTTTTATAATCTGTTGATAGTTTTTGCTTTTGTCACTGAAAACACACATAAAACTACTTCTTAGAGCTAGAAATTTGGATTAGTCAGTAGAGACTAAAACAGGGATACAGAAAGAGGTTTATATATTAAAAGGAAACAAACAAAACCAGAGGTAGGGCCAAATTTAAAAGAAATCTCAAAGTAACCAGATACAGGAATAAACAGGTCAAGCATATTAAAAAATATCTCACTGCAGAAAAGGTAGCTGAAAGCATATGTTTATAGGATAAATACGTGGGATTCAAGTAAATACAAGTTAGAGTAAAAAGAATCCTATTTTCTTTTGATGTCACTGGCCAAAGTGTCTGGAGAATCTATTGTGTTACTACAAAGTATATTTGTGGAAAAATTACACTCAGACCAAAAGAACATTTTATTATCTTTGAAAGTGTCTATTTTTAAAAGTATTCTTAATTAACTGATTTATTTTTATATGCTCAAATATAATTCCACATTGAAAGAGGAAGTTTATAATTTGCAGAAATAAATGCTACTCAGGAGATGAAACAAAGACTGAGAGGATGTCATACATTAAAAATGTGATTTGCTGAAAAATGAAAATCATGTTTAATTATGGATTATGGTCAGTGACTCCATTTATATCAGTTACATAAATGATCTAGAATAATGATCTAGTGATACTACTTTTATACATTTTAAAGATTTCTTCAGAATACATCAATATTTTATTTGTATAATTGGTAATAAAGAGGATATTAACATAATTCCTTAAAAACTTTTTCTAGAAAGTATTACATCAGTTTCTGAAGTTTTACACATTTGATTTCAAAAAGGCTGAAGGCCTGTCCTGAGCCAAAAAAAAAAACATTTCAAGTCAGGGAACTTCAATCAATTGAATTAATTGGCAATTACCAAACTTTTGGTTCCTGATTCTGGTATTGAAAAATAACAAACAAATAAACAAACACCTAAGCATACCACCTTTCCTCCCCACTTCCTGGTCTCCAGTTCCCCAACCACAGACTATACCCAGTCTCTTTGATAAGGTGAGAGGCAGTACAGGAGTTAAAGTTGAGTGCACTGTGGGTTCTACTCTGTTACTCCACCATGGGTTCCTCCATCAGCTGCAGTCCCCTTACAGCCATACCTCCCCCTCAGCTTCCTCGCTGTCGCTACTTGGGGCAGCTGCTTTTGCTGCTGGTACCCTGCTCTGTGTAGCTATTTTGCTTTTCTTCAATGTTTCTTCTTCTCTGGTGTCCCTCCTGCCATGGCATCTCTCTTGTACCTCTGCCTGTGTGTCTTCTGCATAATTATGTGCATAATTGTGCATATGTCTCTTGAAGAATCAAATCTGAATGAATATTTTCTTATTTGGTAAAATACATTCATATTTTTAAAGTTATAACTGAGAATGGAACCTCATGAAACATCTGGGCACATGTCCAAACATATATAGCTTTAACTACATATTTAAAATATCCTAAACCCAGGGAATTCTATGTCCTAAACTGTTTGAAAGGTTACTGTGACCAGGTGTCATGATTTGGCATAAGAATAAAAAGAAGAGCATAAACAGTCGCCAAGTAGGAATGCTAATGAGGGAAGAGAATAGAAATCAGCTAGAGGACAAATGTCATGACATTTGTGAAAAGAACATCATACTACAATGATGTGCTTAAAATTATGTTTTATGAATATGAAAGAGCACAAGGTTAAGTAATGTAAATAAGAAAACAGTAAGCTAATCCTAAAGAATTCTTGTTCAAAACAATTAATGAGGACACAAGAATTATCTTTGTATTTGCCTTGCATTTTCAGCCATAGGTAGTGACTTTCAAAGCTCTGGTTTCAGTGGCCCAAGCTAAGATGCCAGAAAGATGGCCAGTTTCAAAGCATAATATTCAATGACTGACTAGTGAATATTGCTTTGAAATCTGAGACTGCTCAAAATGCATTGAATAACGCTTTCTTTCTGTTTTAATTTAACATACACACTTTCTTGCAATTAGGATATTCAGAAACTTTAATTCTTATTCATTTTTTGTATTACAAAATGCTAAACATATCTTTATCGTCTCATTCTGTTTCAAAATGTAGATATTGAAAATTTTTAGGTTACTAACAGGTCAACTATTTTGCCCCTTGTTGTAGTCTACATCGTCCCTGCTATTGGCAATTTGTAGGTCCCTATGCTTTAATAAAGTAGGTCTCATAGAAAACTATGAAGACAGTTATTTTTTAAGTGAAGACTTAAGAAAAAGCAAGTACTTTATACAGAAACAGCCAGAACTGCTAAATTGAATAGTTTTATGATTTATTTTCATCCAAAACTGCTTTTTCAGTCTCTTTTTTTTCATAAATTATGTCAATCTTCTAAGAGACTATAGTTCTTGTGAAAAATGTATCTTTCACTGTTGTTAAAAATCCAGAAGCAAAGTTCAGTTTTTCAAGATTAGTTAAGTAAAAAGGCTGACCAATTACCTTTTTTCTAGGTTCAAGTTGCTAAAAACATTAGATGTTCTTGTTGTTTTGCCATGTGTTTAATTACACTACTACAAGTGATTTCTGGAAAGAGTTTTTCCACTGAGTTTCACGGCGTATTGAGTCAAAATAGGAAGAAAAAGCAAGTCAGTAATTTAATGGATTGAAGTTTTTTCTATAATAATGGATGTCGTGGAATTTTGTCTTATAAATTTATTTTGATGAAGTAGATTAAGACAACAAACTGCATCCTTGATCAGTATTTCCAGTCACAGACTAGAAAAATGTTTGATGTTATTAAACTGATCTTGTTCTCAACATAACTAATATTTTTACTTGTGCACTTAATTTGAGATTTATTTTTGTCATATCATCTCTAGAAAATATTTTTTTTCACAAAGATATTACATATATAGTCCTACCAAGTTGTGAGCGTATGGGAAAACCTACTAAGAGTAATTCCCTCAAGCAAAGTGCTGTCAAACTCCAAAGCTTTGATGTGCTCAGAAAGGGTGGAAAGCATAAGGTGAAGAGTGAGGGATGGGTATGAAAGGGAGCAGCTGAGTCCCACGCTTTTTTCAATGTTAGTCAGCAGAACAGAGAATGACAGTGTGTTACGGGAATGCATTCTGTAACCTTTCAAAAGGAGTCACAGCAATTGCTTTCACATATGTTCCTTAGCTTCCCCAAGGATTTACTCATTGCCTTGGATGTGGAGTGATCACTATTCTCTCCAAGCATAAGTCCTACCTGTAAGAGCCAGGCTAGACTTCAGAGGAAAGACAACAGGCAGAGAACAATAACATTTCCTTCTGAAGTGCCTTGTATCAGTTTGTTGTTAGGCACTCCAAGAGTTTTTCCACAACTGCCAGACACATGCTTAGAGCTTAAAATAGATTTTACGCTGAATCCCTGATGTAACTGCCTGACAGATTTCATCTGTTTTAAAAAAATTGCTTTGTTTCCTGCTGTCTTGAAGTTTTCGGACTACAGATACTGCTCCAACCTGCCTCACACAAGGACAAAACTTTCCCTGAAAGTAATTCAGTCACAGATGGTGGATAGGCTGAGAAGCAACATGCCACACCGTGTGATACAGAAAGCTTAGATTAAAATAGCTAGCTTACTTACTCAAAGAAATTGTTCCCACTGACACTACTAGGAACTATTTTAATATGACATTCATGCTCTTCCACTTCTTTTAGTGTCATATTTCCTTTAGAGTTACATGTATTGGGGTATCATTCTAGTATCCTTGAATAAGAATAGGAGAAGGATCACAGAGCACCCTGACTTCTTTGACAGGAAGAGTATGAGATTATTGGGGGAGTTTTCCTCACTTTTGGGTCCAGTGAGGGAAATTTTCATATATTTCCCAGAGGTGGAAGAAAAAAAAACATGTTAAATATAGAAAAGATAAAGACAAGGCTAAGGAGTGGACTGGGCATATACAGCATTTTCTTTAGTATAAATGTTATATATAGCAACACCTACATTGTGAAATGTTTCTCTGTTATTTTAGCAGCTTTTTGCCTGATCAGCTTTTTTTATTATTGAACATATGGCATTACTGTGATTTTATGAAGGAAATTATCTTCAGAAAGATTAAATGCTGATTTATTCAAATTTTTCCAGGTCTTACTGGGCACAGGTAGTGGTCTGCTGTGGTCACTGCTTCAGTATCTTCAGGTTTTGCACTTTCTCTGTTCCACATTTTGAATGACTTTGCAGATCTTGACCAGTAACAATTTGAATCAGTACAGTCAGTCAATATCAATATTTGATCTGCTAACACTAGTATTTAAAAAAAATAAAATTAAAAAACAATATTTGATAAGTTCATCTATCTGTGGAGTAAAAATCCTAGTTTTTGTCTAGATGTCCCACCACCTTCAAAACTGCAAAATAATTATATATTCTGAAACATTTGCATGCAGGGGATCAGATTGTCCTCTTCTTTCAGGCTTCACTGAACAGCATGGAGCTTCAATTCAGACTTATAAGTTTGACACAATAAGGTAAATGGATGCTTTTATTAAAAAAATTAAAAGTAAAATAACTTGTGCTCATTAGGGAAAATAAGTTCAAAATTTATAAAAATAAGAAAAACAGATACTTATGTAAATATCTTAATCTCCTTTCAACATTCATTTTGTCTGTAGTGTAAACATGCTTCAATACAATCGTATTTAGAAAACAGGATCATCAAAAGGAAGCATGATAATCAACAAAAGGGAGGAAAGCCTTACTGCCACACATCTCAGATTTCTAAATTTCTGGCGTTTTCAAATCAATTCAGAAACTTTTTCTTGGGATACAGTAAGGATGGCCTGTTTTCTTAAAGATGAGTCTGTACAGGTCATATAATAGAAATCTTTATGATTTGTTATTATTAGACAAAAATAATGAGGTAATTTTTTTATCCAGAAATGTTATGATCTACTGTGATCTGTTAGACGCAAGATGCAAAGGAAACACACATGACACTGTCATAGAAACTGTCAGAACTCTTGAAAGTCAACATGCATTTTAAGACTGTTTCCCTGATCCAGAAAAAAAGATTTATACCTCTGGAAATTGTCTATGCCAGACTTTCATTTTTTCAAAATCTGATGAAAACCAGTAATTCTACCAATACTGGAGTTGCTGAGATCAATAAGGCATAAAAAGTAGGGGGTTTTTTGGAGATTGATACCTCGGGATAATGTTCTGACACCAGAAAATGCAGTTTTGTCCAGAAACAAATAGGAGGTCACATCTAACCCTCTAGTATGTACCAAAAGATGTGCTTGATTGCTATAACTTGAGAGAGTGTAATCTAATCACGCTCCTTGTGCCTCACATGAACCACATGGGTTCCTCATGCTGGTGGGATGCATGATCCTTTCATGTTTCAGAATTCTGCTATTTGACATTTGGGGAATCTTATTCTCTATATCTATTAACATAACACAAAACATCTCTCAGGTGTCTGATTTGAGGCACTGTTAGATGTAAAACAACTGTGTGACCTCGATTTAGGTTTACTGAGAAAAATTGCTAAGAACCTTAAAAAAAATATTAAAGTGGAAAGGTATTAAGCCTAGGAATAAGACAGGGAACTGGAATGCAACAACTTAGTAGCATCAAGTATGAAATCAGTTCCAAAACCAGGTAGACTGTTCCTTGCCTATTAACTCTCTGGCCAGACGCTAGGACATATGTCATATTGAAGAACTAAGTATGATGGTGCAAAAAAGGAGAATGAAAAGGTACATAGTTTATTTTTAAAAACAACTGGATTTAAAAATATTGCTAATTGCATCTTTTGTTAAACCAGAAAAAAAATTCTAAGCTTTTTTTTTTTTTTTCCATGAGTGATATGGTGGAGAATTTAATGATTTATTTATCCCAGGGAAGGTGATATTCAGAAGGAAAGGCACCTTTGGAAATAATCTAGTCCAACTTCTGTTGACAAAAAAACGGGTCAACTACAGCAGGTCACCCAGGGCCATGACAAGTCAGGTTGAACATCATCAAAGATGGAGATCTCATAACTTCTCTGGGCAACCTGTTCCAGTATCTGACCACGTTCACATGGAAAAAGTTCTTAGTTATGTTTAAATGGCATTTCCTGTATTTGCTATCAAAGCAGAGTGCTAAGCAATAGTCAGAGACATCCACAGTTTCTGTTAGAAAGAACAGAGAAATTTGAAGCCATCCCTTATCTCTTTAACTGTAATGTTCCCAAATACACCATTGTGTTAAACAGAATGTAGTATCTAAGAGATAGTTTAAAAATTTGCATTTCTTGCCTCTCTTATAGAAAGTACTTACAGATGAAGACAAACAATTCCTCTTCTAGTTGATATTTTCTTCTGTATCGTGTTACCAGTTTTCTTAATATTTCAGACACTCTGTATGGTAAAATTTATTAGAAAATGCAGAAAGTCTTCTAAGTCTCTGAAATATTAGTTGCAATTAATGAGCAGAAATCTCATTTTCTATCATTACTATCTCCTAGTAATACAATCAGTAACATTTGTTACTGATTCCAGAGATCATTGAAAACGATTGTGTTTAACATACTTCTATCTTCCAAATAAATCAAGAATGGAAATCATATTACAGGAAGAGTTGTAGTTTTCAAAAAGTTTGGTTCCATCATGGCTAAATAAAAGGTGTCAGGTCCAGGAATTACTTTCACAATGCTCAGTTGATAAGTTAAATTCACTGTCATTGAAAGAGTGGTATTAAGCAGCTAAAAACGGAATGCACAGAAACCAGCACAAGAAATGAAGGGGCTTTTAAGCTTAGTCGAAAGGAAATGCTTTTAAAAAAAAAAAAGTAGTTTTACATTTCTTATTTGTGATATTGAATCTCAAGCATTATGTGCTTGTTTTCTTTCAAATCCTATGACAATCCAATATAAAATTCTCACATAGTCTGGAGAACAAAGATGTGCTTTAATGTTTCCCCAAAGTAGTTAATTGCCTTAACTAATAATTTAATGCTCCTTTTTTTTTTTTTCCTTTTTGACCTGTACTTTATTACTTTATAAAATCAAGATTTCTGGTTTAAATCTTTGTACCCAAGCTTCAGCAGTAATGAAGTATCATGTCTATCTTAGAATAAGCTCAGGAGTCAGTGCATAGTTTTGGGGAATGGAGAATGTGGAATCATTCAAGATGAAAAAAAAAATTCAATGCAGGAAGCTACTACCTGATAAGGCGTGAAGCTACTATATATTATTATTATTGAGGAGCTAGTGCCATCTAATCTACTGTGAGAAAGGCTTATACATGAAAAATGTTATTGTTTTAGGTAAAGATTTTGACTAAATAACTTATTTTTATAATTTATTCAAAATGAAAAACTAACCAAGAAACAATGAAACCCTCTGAATTAACATTGTACAATATTTCAGCTTACTGTAGTGAACCTGTGGTGATACAATGTATCTTCCTATAACTTCTCTTACCTTTCAGTGTACTTTTTTTTCTACCTCCCTTAATGGAATAATTTTATATAACACCTTGTGTGAGTCACATAACTTCCACACACTCACTTGATACATTAATTTGCTACTGTAAGCAGTATGTAATCATTAGGTGTTCCACAACATCTGTTTTAAGTGGACTGTCTACATTGCCCTAAGGAATTGCATGAAGGAACTTTTCCTTTCCATGATTAATATTAATGCTACATATTGTTCAGTTTGAAGCTTAAAATGTAAATCACCCATTTACTTCCTAGTGGCTTTGTCCCTTTTTAGAGTATTAGACAGAGGTAATTTTTTTTTTTAGTACTATTCAGCACTCAGGCTGCAAAAACCGCCTTTAGATTGCTTGTGCCTTTATGCAAAAGTCTTCAGGTCTGAAAATATAAATCTTCTGTATGAGCTTTGCTCTTCTAAAAATACAGACTTACCACTGAAGGTTAGGTATATGGAACTTCACCTGGGACTGTGTGGATGTGAAAAAAATAACTAAGGAACATGTTGATCATGCTTCATTTATGTCATTTAGGCAACACAATGAGTTACAAAGCTTGCCAGTAATTTCCCTGTCCAATTCACTCCACTCTGAAGCCTAATACTAGTGCAGACTTGGAGTTAAATGGCTATGGATAGATCATACATATCAGCTGAATAATTATTATTTAAATTGTGGATAGTCCTTTTAAGGACCTGTCTGCATATGCTTTCTTCCACTTTCAAAAGATTGCCAGAAAGACCTGTTCGTTATTAAATGAAGCAGTAATTGCAAAGGAAAAGTGACTCTTCCTCTCCCTCTCTTAGAAAATATTTAGGAAAGGCTTAAAATATTAAAAAACATGACCTGGAACTTTGATTATTTGGGTAATTTCCCAGATATATATTTACGTCAAACCAGACTTGCACTATTTGAGTTTTCTGAAAAAATAACATAAAAAAGAAAATGTATCTCAGCTTTTTCCTCTTTTGATTGTTTATTTGTGAAGAAAAGGACCAAATCCCTGATCTATTTTTAATGTGTTGCAAGAACAATAGTGTGATCCTATTTGCTTCCATTATCTGAGAATATAACAGATGTCCATCATACTAATTGTCCTCCAAAAGAAATCATGGTTGACTTATAAACAGAAGTGACCATTTAGACAGGAAAACAAAATTAATGTCCTTTCTAGAAAATTCAGGAAGGTGTCCCATATTTTTGGCCACATATACAATACTATTTGGACTCTATACTAGAGATTTGCCTATCATATATAAATTTCCAGAGATGTATGCTTAAAAGCTAAGGATTTTTTTAAGAATTGAAGTAGGATACTTCTTGGAAAACAAATGTCTTCTCATGACCCTATACATAATTATTATTTAAAGTTCCATCTCACCTTTCTGCATACAACACAGTTATTATTAAAAAAAAAATAAATCTTAAAGCTTGGACTAATCAGAATTTTCAGACATCAAGCATTTTGATAAGTCAAATCTCATGCATGGACCTATTCTTCATCCAGATTTCTCTAAAAGCTTCACTGGCCACCTGGAATTTCAGTGTAGTTGGAATTCAAGGTATCCTGTAAACCTAAATTTTTTAACATCTGCCAATTTGTTCGGAGGATATTTAGAATTTCTAAATATCCAGAAATCCTGGGCAAACAAAGGTCAACTCTACTGACCATATGGAATTAATCTGATGCAGATGTACTGTAATGAGTTTGCTCTGAAGATGTTCTATATATTTCCAATAAATAAGATACAAATATTTATTCATTATATTTACTGTTTATGTACAAGCATTCTAAGTTGCATATATACAGTAGATGTACAATATCTGGAACACAATGAGTTTGCTATCCATGAGTGATATGCAATATTTTATCTGAGAATGACAGAAATGTATTATCTGTAAACAGGGCTTACACAGTAATTCTAAAGGACATGAAGGAGATGTATGCTATTTTGTTTAAAACATCAAAACGGCCTAATCTTTTGCCAGTAATATTTACAAACACAAACAAATTCCCCCCTCTCACTCAAAAAACCCCTCCAAAACTATACAGGCTTAACGCTCTTAAAGGTCAAAACTAAATCATAGTTCATAAGTAAAGGAACATTCAGAAGAAAATTCATATCCTTCAGATACCAGAGGTTACAAACACAAGTATTTTTTTCACAGTCCTCTTTCTTCCTAAGCTTGTATATTTCTCTAAACTTTGCAAGTGAATCACTGATATCTTGAGTCCCTTCTCCATCTATTTACTGTTGAATATCAAGTGGTTTTTTTTTTTTCTTAAGTGAGTAGTTCTAATGAAGTAGAGCCATAAAAATAATTTTTATCTCTGGAATAAGTAACTTTTTTCTGTATTACTTTAGCATGTGTGGCAAAAGCAATAAATAGGATTTTATTTCTTGACTATGGTGGTTCAGGGAAATAAGAAATCCTTGATTTGCTTGCAATCCAATATGTTTAAGCTGTAAAAGTCTGTAATTAAAAATGTATGCATATAAACTTTTTTAGATTTGCTTTATGTCTCTGAGAAATTAGCTACAATGCAAACCAGTACATTACTTACTTTATCCCATTTATACTCTTGAGTGACTCATAGGTATTTGGAATATCTATGGTGAGTATCATGGGGGAAAAAAAATCTGAATAAAACTCTGTGCTCTCTGAAGCAAATCTCTGACATAGATGGACCATTTCTCAGTGAGTTAATGTTACAGATATACTCTATTAGTTCTCTTACTTCACTGGGCAAAGTTCCACTTAGTATTGTCACCAATGGGGCTGAAAACCAGGAGCATCTGTTTGAATCTTAAGAAACTTGTTGATGGAGCTTAGCAACACAACAGTAGTTTGTCTCAAGAATGCAGAAAATTGTTTGTAGGAACAGAGGCTAGAAATTACATTTGCAATGCATATTTTTACTTCATTTATACCCTTTTTAGTTGGATTTTAAGTCCAAGATGTTTATAGTAATGTTTTATTTAGATTTTCTGTGTGCATTGTGGGTATAATCATTTGCTTTATATTCTTTTAAATTTTATACAATGTATATTATTTTTATCTTTGCAACCTTTATCTTACAACCTTAAAGACTTTTTCATTTAAACTCTCTCCATTGTGGTTTAACTCTAGTCAGCAACTAAGCACCACACATGCTTGCTCAGTCCCCCCTCTGTAGGATGAAGGAGAGAATTGGAAGGAGAAAAGTAAGAAAACTCATGGGTCGAGATAAGAACAGTTTAACAACTGAAATAAAATAAATAATAATATTTTTTTTTTTTAAAAGCAGTGAAAGGAACATAACAAAAGAGAGACAAATAAAACCAAAGAAAAACAAGTTATGCAAATGAAAGACAATTGCTCACCACCAACCAACATATGCCCAGCTTATTCCCAAGCAGCGGCTCCCTGGCCAGCTTTCTGCTAGTTAATATGCTGAGCATGTCATACAGTATGGAATATTCCTCTGATCAGCTGGGGTCAGCTATCCTGGCTGTGTCCCCTCTCAGCTTTTTGTGCACTCCCAGCCTATTCATTGGCAGGGCAGCGCCAGGAGCTGAAAAGTGCCTGAATTAGTCCAAGCACTGCTCAACAGCAACTAAAACAGAGTGTTATCAACATTATTCTCATCCTAAATCCAAAACACAGCACTACACCAGCAGCTAGGAAATAAATTAACTCTATCCCAGCTGAAACCAGTGCAAAAGTGTACTTGTGCTTCCTCATGACTCAGGTCTTTCTTTTAAATGTTCATCCAACAAGAAATCTATTCTTATTACCCTATTCACATAAACACTGTTGTTATTCTCTACATAAAAAGCTAAAGACATGAAAATTAAGCCTTATTTATTTTTCATGTATAGCTCAATAATTTATTACTTACAGGACCTCATTTATATCAGAGAAGGAGAAATGACGGTCAAAGCATATGTGAAACCAAATGGAACACAGAGGTACCAACAAGTACTGACTATGTCTAGTTCCTGGTTTACATGACTGATGATAGAAATATTGTTTTCTATTAATGAGAGCTTATGAGATATGTTTTCCAGGTTTTTCAGCTAAGTAGTAAAGCATGGCTATATGGCATGGCTATATATTTTCACAAAAATACTTGAAATAATCTATGTTATGTATCAGAAAAAGAAAAATATTGGTCACAAATAAAGTATTGTGTATGACGGTTATTTAGAGGTTAAAGTGAAGTCCATTTCACCCTGGTGTTCTTTGCATATTAAAGGTTTTCTTTGGATGCATCATATGCAAAGACACATTTGAAAACCACAATAATGGAATGGTGGAATCTGTTTTTTTTATTGTTTCTGTTAATAAATAGTCCAGAAAAGCCTTTATTCAGTCTTTACAGAAAATAAATAAATAAATAAATATCTTCATTATATCACTGTGAAAAATGTAGAAAAGGATAAGGAAATATGTGTAAGAGTATTTAACTATTTTACCTATTTTCATTGTTATAAATTGGTAAGGAAATAAAGAATTCCCAAATGAGGGGTTACCTGTTAGTCCTTCAGTATTCATGTACTTAGTTCAAGCTATTTATGTAGCAAATGAAAAGGGAGATTCACGAAGGGAATCCCAGACTAAGGCTCATATCTTAAATGACTGTAATGAATTTCTCCCTAGAAATGTTTAGCCATCTTGAAAAAGATGCATATGATTTTAAAAAAAAAAAAAAGTTTTTTGATAAAAACACTCAAATCCATGCTTTGTTATCTTGCCTTTTGATATTCAGTTCTCACTGACTGACTGCTCAGTGTAATTTTTATTGAAGTCTACAGACTCCTTTAGGAATTGCTTTCACAGAATAAGATTAAAAGTTTGTGAAGAAAAAAAAACCTTCTCATTCTTCTTACTTTTCTATCCTTCCTTTGTTTCTGCAAGCACTGATTGAAAGTTTTGTTCCAGTTGAAATCACTCAGTATTTCTACTATTTAGGACATGAGAATAGTTCACTTTTTATTAGTGTTTCTGAGGTCTTTGTATATAGGAGAACTGTTTAAGTTTTTCTTCAGTAGAAGCTGAATAATGAGTAGAATGAATAAGAAAACTAAATATGATTAATGGAAAATTAAATTTATCCAGACAAGATTTTTTTTCCCCTAAACACACACATGTTCCACACATGGATATAAATTAGACATGCAATGAAAATATAAAGACACAAGTTTAGACAAAACCTCTTTCATTTAAATTTCCTTAGGTACAATTAGTACTTAACTTCTGAAACGCTGTATAGAAGACAATTTAAAATTATGATTTTGAAATCTCTTGAAAGAAAATGCAACAGAAACATTCCAAAATGGACAGATGCCAAAGGTCAAATTTGCAACTAATATACAGACAGAATGAGTTTAATTACAAGACATTTATCACTAATGTTTATGAGTGGATGACACTGTCAGCAATAAGTTGCTTAGAATAAGGACTTCTGTCACCTTATTACCAAAGAGGGTAATAGCCTATTTATCCATTTTATGGGAAGATTAAAGTCTCTCCTACCTTCTTCTAATAAAGATTTAAAAACATACTTTTTTACATCAACAAAGAAAAAGAAAGCATAATGGACAAAATCCCCTTAAGGTCGGATTTCACCAAATCCTACACTGCTTGATTCAAAAACCCAGCAACCTTATTTTCCTATTAAGATTGTATTATACATACGTACTATTTTTTATCTTATATGAAGGTATTTCCTTTAAAAAAATAATTTATTCACTTTCTCTATCCATTTTATGGGTGCTGAATGCTATCTGAAAGAAGCTGAATATTATATTGCTGGATAGTCACTTGACATTAAGATCAAGACAGCTTGAAAAAAGTATATGCCTTAGTGTCCTGGGCCTGATCTTTTCCACTTTGGAACCCTAACTAGAGTGCAGTGCACTCTAAATGGAAAAGAAAGAGAAAGATGACCAGTTATCATGAAACACAAGGATATAAACTGCATGTATTCTGCAAGAGTTGATTCTGAAATCTCTTTTATTCTGGTTAACTAAAAAATTAAGAATTTTTTTTCCTTTTTTTTCTTTCTTTTTTTTCCCCGTGGTTAGTTAATCATACTAAGAAGGGGAAGGTAGACAGGGCAAATTATCCAGGAGTGTGTAAAGACATCACAACATGATAATGCCCTACTGAGAATGCAAAGTAACGTGATCTGAAGTTCCCCAAACAGTTTTTTGGCTATAAGTTTTGAAATTATAAATAACGTTTTAAATACCCAGAAAAAATACCCACATGTATGCCTGCCAGCTTTATGTATGTATTCAGCTGTGTAAAGAGGGACAAAAGATAAGGCAAAGGCATTTTGAAAATAAATATTTCTCCTTCCCTACAACATCAGATTTTCGTGTTTGTGACAATCCACCAATTGTTGAACAACTGTTAATTTTACTTCACAAAAAATATACACTAATTTGCAGTGGCACAATGAGCCTAAGCTTTGACTATGTGAAAGATTTCTACTTGTTTTGGCTCCAGGAGGATCAATATTCCTTGAAATGTCTGCAAACAGACGTGAAATTCTGTATCAGCTCTATCCCTCGAGTCCCAAGAGTTATAGAATATGCTTCTCATCAAAATTACTGCACTGACAATGGCGGAAAGGAATGTTCAAAATTGTACATAACACTATTTAAGAGTAAATATGGTAGAATTCTGCTGTTATCTACATATCTGGCATATTATGTCTCCCTCAAACTAGAATACCATCAAGAACATTTTACTTAATGAAGACAAAACTAATATTGAAAATATTATTAAATAGACTTTATCAATAATATTCAGCCATTTTCCACATATGGCTAGTTGGTAATATATGTTGATTACCTTGTGAATGGACACAAATTAATTTTGAATAAATATGCATACACTCTTAAGAGGAAAAGTGGTTTTGTGTTTAGATTATGACCTATATGCAACTTCTTGGTTTGGAATTGAGCAATATTTTGCTCAATACTTTACTGGAATAAAATAAGAAGTTATCATATATTTGTTCTTGGATTATGTTCCTGAAGACTTGTGGTCTGAAATGGTGGAAATTTTTTTTTGCATTTTTTAATTCATTTTTTGTATTAATATTTTCCTGATGTTTTATCCCATTACTTGAAAACTAAGGTAAGGAAATGAATTGAACTTCTGCAAAGGCATGAAAATTGTTGTTACCAAAAGATCTTGCTTTGCAACTTTTATTAAAAAACACATACTTGTTTGACTGATGAATAGAACAACCCTGATAAGTGTTCAGTTCCTGCTGTCCTGGACTGACAGGAAATTCTGCCACTAGTACAATGAGCTTCTGCAATGCTGCTAGTTTTTCAGCTGCTTCACCAGAATCACAGTTCTGTACAGCTCTGCTAATGTCCCTCCTTATCTTTGGCTACATTTTGAGACAGGACTGTAACCTGAAGAAAAGTGTCAAGGACTTGCTATTTAAATTTCTGACATGAATAATGAAGGCTGATTCTCCATCCTAGGCATTAATTCCATTTCCAACTGAAGGTTCATGCCGCAGACAGCTGCTTGGAGAGTCCAAGGTTGTACTGTTCTTTTGGGAAATTAATCAGTTACTTTTACAAGCTTTGTGGGAGATCTGGAGAAAGATTTGTTAATTTTTGATTGGAGCTGCAGCACAGCAATAAATACAAGGGCTTTTTAAAAAATTATTACTAGTTAGTTGCCTCAGAGGTGAATAAACCGGCTAATGAGGTCACTTGTTTCTGTTTAGTAATATAGCAAAGAAACATAACTAAACATAACTAACTTTATCCTAAGGAAGACAGTTTGTCTATACATACCCTTGAAAAGAAATTTCTGTGTCATTAAGAAAGTTTTCTTCCAAATAGCAGCAACCTCCTACTACATTTATGGTAAATGTCCTGTGGAAAATATTAAACAGTAATGTAGCTTCCTTTTTTCCCCTTCCTTATTTACTTAGCAATAGTATGTCAATGGCAGCAAAAAGATTCAAATTAATTTTTCAAAGACTCTTTGAAAATAATTAGAATTGTATTTCTCAGATTGAATTCTAATCCTTCATGTAGGAAAGTAAATGAAACATTATAGTTACCTTTTCAAAGTTTCTGTTCTGTTTTGTTCTATATCTAGAGCACTGAAAGAGTGATCAGAATATGTAGTCAAAACATATTTTGTTGGGCAGGAGAGAAGAAATACTAACCACATATGCATACATGATTCCAAACTTTTTGGTCATATTTCTTTGTGTTCTTGCAAACACAAAGAAATTTGTGTTCATGCAAACACAAAGAAATATTAATAAAACACATCTGAAATCATGATTGTGGAAAACATTACAAGTTAGATGAGTCTTCATAATACAATCCTCTTTTGCCTATGTTCTTGTATGCTCCCCATTGTGAAGACAGTAGTAAGATAAATGCATAGAATGATGCATTTTTGCCATCCTTTACAGCAAGGAAAATGACATTTTTCACTCGTGTTCTCAAATAGCAAACTCATTCACATGAAGAAGTGTACTATGTTTCAGATTATTTTCTTTGCAATTTGTTTGATCCATTAATCAATCAGGTATAGTCATCCGTAAAGCTTTCTTTACACTGTTACTGGACAGGCTGAGCTGAGTCGTGTTCCACATTCAGCAACTCTGTGTTGCTGGTCTACTGATGTTTCACACCAGGCTCAACTCTTGATATGGATTTCTTTGACATAGCTGTCCTTGATTTGTGGAACAGAAACGTCAGTTTCTAAAACAGGGTTTTTGTTGAGCCTAAAGTGTATTTCCAGAACAGAAATTAACAACTCAAGTACATTAGACTTTGAGACTATTCAGGGCTAGCTTTTCTCTTCTGCAAGGGAGGTGAGAGTCAAACCTTCCACTACTTTAATTAGGATGTTTTAGAATATGTTTCTACTTTTTGTTTGTTTGACCTCTCCAATGCCCCATAAAAAGTGAACGGATACACACAAGAGGGAACCTTGATGAGAAAGCAACAAAATTCCTGGATGTTCAGCAACAAAGGTAAAGAAAATTACTTGGAATATAAGGTAAAAGTTTAATAATTCTGAATGACATTTGATGATTTAATGTTTATATGGTACTGTCAAAACACTCTAAGTTAGAATGCAAGAGTCCTATTGATGCTGTTTGAAAGAAAGATCTGCCATTGAGAAACTCTTGCAAATAGTATATCAGTCAGAGTCAGGATTGACTAGAGGACAAGGAAAAATGCACCAAGGTTTTGGATAGCTTTGTGAATTAAATTATTTCACTGGAGTAAAAATGAAGATATGGCATGTAGGTCTGACCTGGTATTTTTGCAGAAGCAATTGTGTTCTAAAAAACATGAATTTATTTGCACTGCTTCTATTCACAACATTGGAAAGCAGAATTCAAGTTAAAAGTTTAAAAAGTTTTTAAAAGGTGTAGATTAAAAGAAGTTTGTTCCAGAGGAAGAAAAGGGTTTTCTTATATTATTATTTCAGTGCTCCCCCGCCGCCCACCCCGCCCCCGCCTACAGGACACTCATATTGGTTATACAAACTAATCTGTAGTATCTGTAACTTAATAACTGATCCTAAGCTTCATGGTTTCTATTTTTCTGTTTTAATTTCCAACTTGTTGGGTCTGTTCTCCCTACGTCTGAAGAAAATGCACTACAATATATAACACCATATCTTCATCTACAGAGACTGAGATCAGAGTGTTGCTTACGGACTGAGACACACATTTTTCTACATATAATACAATTTGTGAGACCTAATCTTAATATTCTGTTACAAATATTTAGTCTACAAAAAGAACAAATTTAGTGTGAGAAAAACTGCCTGCAGTAGCTTCTATAGGAAATCTTGAATTACATGTTAGTAAAACGATGTAAAAGGAGGAGTTCACACTTCAGTCCTTTATATCTTACTTTCTCACTGTTATGCACCAAACAATAGAACAGATGTGCACTATTATATATACCAAAAAATGGACTGACTGAAAATCTTCTCATTTGCATCTTTACTGTTAGAAGACTTGCTGTTCATCAAAATGACAAGGATCAATTAAAGTAATGGAGCTATATCAAGTCAGCATTAAGCTCTACAGTAATTCTTTGAAGAAAAATAGCAAAAAAATGGCTTGGTGTGCATGTACTTGATATGTATGTCACTGCATCAATGTATTTATTTCTTCTGTCAACATTTTCAGACTTTAAATCTCAAAACATATTTTAGAATAATCACAGTAGTTTCCATTGTGTTATATTTTGTTTTAAATTCAACTTTCACAGGATGCATTAAATTTGAATTTGCCTATCAATTAAGGCTTTTCAATGGGTTCAGTATAGAGTTGGCCATTGTATAAGTTACCTGAAGTGGTGATAGAGCAAATTCACTGTTAAAGCCTCCGTTCTTTAAACCTATGCATTGCAGGACAAAATTAGGGATTGTAGAACACCTTTTTTAGATATGCATACCTTTAAGCATTAATGTCTATACACATTCAAAAATATATTTTAAATGTGCAATTTTTTCCTTAAGGGCCTAAGTATGAACTGAGCCCTGGACTTCTGTGCCTGTTTTGGTTGTTCTGGGCTTGAAGAAAGTGTCCCAGTTCATCACACATTGTTTTTCTCAGTGCAAGACATAAATAAATCTTTTAAATCCGATACTGAAATTAAAAAAAAAAAAATCATATGGAATATTTGCCATGTAAGGTATAAACAGTGTCAAATAACTCCATCATACTCAAAGTTAATTGTTGGATACTATGTACACACCAGCAAGTGTCAGTCTGCATCAGGTGCTTCACTCCTCTGGGAATGTATGTTTTTGAAGCCAAGATAAAAGGAGATTCATAGCAAAACCACGTTTTACATTTTTCTTTCGTAATAACACTTTAAGAAAGCTTGTGTTTTGCAAGTTCAATGTTATCTACAGTACCAAAAGCAAGATCTTTGAAAGCATTTGTGTTTAAGATAGAGGTAACATCTTGTGTCAGCTCAGTTTCACTCTTGGAATGCTTTTTCAGTTTTAAACAGAATTCAGTGAGGATATTCAGTGTTCTACAGCATATACTTTCCCTACTTCAAGTGTTACAGTGAGCACAAGTTCTCAACTGTAGAACAGAGAGCTGTGAGTATTGAGTTCCATTATACTAGAAATCTTAATTTAAGCTCAGTTTCATTGTTAGTTTACCTTATCAAAATGCTTTCCAGCAAGCTGAGCTGACAAGATAATGCAGAATGTAATATTTGTTATTACCCGCCAAGTACATAAACACAGAACAAAAGTTAATAATTGTCATCCCAAAATTAGCATACTCTTCCCTAAAGAACTGGTGTTCGTAAACATCTAATTAATTCAATAAAGGTATGACTGGGTATATTCGATAGAGGAGACTGCTTGGTTATTTTGTCCTCTTATGGAGAAAAATGTGGAGGGAAAGTAATTGCATTGGTAGCACTTCAGAAAATTCCTAAAATTCCTGTTTTGAAATTACTAGAATTTTGGATCTCATATAATGTAGATCCTTTTTATATATACAAACTACATTTATTCATATAATTTCTGCTCAATGTATGCTTTATTAGCATCTCAATATGTTCCATACTACATCACCTTAACATAATGAATAAGGCAATAACAAAACTGAGTATGGCATGGCTGTTCATTTAAATTAGCATATAATTCTGCAGAACAATTTAGAGGACATCTTTGGTTTGGTTTGGTTGAGCTGCCCAAGGAGTCATTCAAGTGATTGCTTACTTAGCTGGGGCACGGTATTATTCCCTGAAAGTCAGCACCACTTTGACATTTACTTACACGTGACTATGACTGATTCTTACAGTACTGATAAAGAAAGGATTTCTTATTATATAGTTAGGCTTTTTATACAGTAAGAATGAAATATATAAATTTCCACTGTTAGAATTTGAAAAAAAATAACATTAAAATGTTTAACAAGTTTTCCCCTGAACTAGCTGCAGCTGCTTTGTCAAGCTTTTATAACTGCAGATTTAAATATGCACACATAGACTGGACTTTGAACAAATTAGGACAGTTAGGCTAAAACCTCAGTAAAGTTTTCATTATGTCAGAAAAGATCTGATATATTTCTACATTAAGATGAAATCTCGACATCTTAGAAATATGCTAGGGAACTCAACTTTTTGTTTAAATTCTTTCAGAGGTGAAGAACATTTGGAATATCAGGTGTAAAACTAGCAAATTTATTTAAATGTTACTACATATGCTAGACACCTACTTTAGAATTATGTTTTCATTTATTTCTGCTGAACTTGAGCTTTCTATGGCCATAACTATTTTACAACAGTTAAATTATTTTGATGGGATTCATGAGAATGCATGTTGTGTATTGACATAAAATTTTAGAAG
>VZZY01006539.1:10042-30935 GCA_013400335.1 Eurystomus gularis | reverse complement strand
AATGTCACTCCAGTTTTCAAAAAAGGGCAAAAGGAGGACTCTGAAAACTACACNAAGGGCAAAAGGAGGACTCTGAAAACTACACACCAGTTAGCCTCACCTCTATCCCTGGAAAGGTGATGGAACAGCTCATTCTGGGGTTCACCTGTGAGCATGTGGGGGGAAAGAAGCTTATTAGGAGTAGTCAGCATGTATTCACCACAGGGAAATGATGCTTGACCAATCTAATAGCCTTCTATGGTGGTGTGACTGGCTAGGTAGATGAGAGGAGGTGTTGTTTACCTTGACTTCAGTTAAACTTTTGATACTCACCAATAACACCCTTCTAGGGAAGCTTAGGAAAGGTGGGTTAGATAAGCGGACAGTGAGGTGGATTGAGAACTGCCTTGAATGACAGAGCCCAGAAGATTGTGATCAGTGGTGCAGAGTCTAGCTGGAGGCCTGTAGCTAATGGTGTTCCCCAGGGGTCGGTAGTCCCCAGTCTTGTCCAGCACATCCATCAGTGACCTGCATGAAGGATGGAGTATTGATAGACTATACCTTTGGTCTAGGATTCCTTCTACAGCTGCTGAAAAGAGTCACTGTAGCACACTGAAGGACCTGAACTGGCTTGAGAACAGGTCAGCCTTTTGTCGTAGGCTGCATTGCTACACCAGACTCTTAAGGAAGTTGTACCCAAGAAGTTGTAGCCGTGTGAAACATGCAAAAGTCTTTCACACAAAAGCTGTAGCTGGGACACATTATTACTGCAATGTGACAGAGGGCTGCTTGGCTCTCAGTCATGAATTCAAACCTGCCTTAGATTAGCAGAAGCAGAAAGGAATTTTGGTAAGAAGAGGCTTCTGAGCCATTGCTCTGCATCTGCAGGTGCAGCCATGTGCTGAAAGTTTTTGTGTCCTGGCCATCTGTGTCGACTACAGCTCAACCAAAATACTAAACTTGCAGCGGAAAAGAATGTTTGCTCTTCATGTGTGTGCTCTTGGACATCTTCTGCCTGTCATTCATTGACTTATCCTCCAGGCTCAGTCAGACTCCAGCCTTTGTAGCAAGGTGCTGGTAGAGACAAATAGACTGGTATTTCATCTGGTTTTAATGCCTGTTCATTAATAATTGAACTGGCATATGCAGTGACATCAGAAAGAACACTGAACAGACAACAGTGAAGTAGCAAGCACCTAAGGTCAGTGCAGCCAGAATAAGGCTTGACATGTAGTCTGACCTAAACATCTCAGCTCCTTCCACAGACGGTGGTAAGATGGTGATTTTTCTTTCATGAAATTTGTTCTTTCATAAAGTCTGGTGTGTGTCATGTACTGGCCATTCTTACCTCTCTGCTTTGATTATCTAAAATGGACAACTAGTCAAAACTGGATGCCAAGCTTTCATGTGGCCAAAGTAAAGTGAGATGAACAGCGTACCTCCTAACCTGCAGTCAGTATTATCAGAGGAGGCAGATTGCTTTGAAGTGACCATAGCACATGTCATCACCTATCCTAGGCAGGAGAATTTGCCTTCAGCCATTTTCTTTATCCTTCTCTGTGTAAAGGATCTTTGAACGGCATCAGAGTCGTGTCTGATGAACAGCAGGTTTGCAAAAGCAGTTAAGGAGACCCAGTTTTAGGCCCTACCAGTTAATGCCATTGTTTTTATGTCAAGTATCAGGCGTGCTAATGATTATTGTCTGATATCAAAGATGAGATCAGATGGTCTTTCAGTGCCTCCCTGCTCTTCACTGAACCAAACCGCTTTCATCACAGAGTCGGCTGCTACTCCCTTTTTCATTGTTTAGTCACAGTGCACTTGAACTCCCACTTTGCAAGTGAAGGTGAAAACACAAGTTTTGTAAAAACCTCTCTCAGGCCATGTCTGTGTGGCATGTTTTCCTGATTCCCTCATGTGCCAAGGGCCAGCACTACTGGTTGGGAGGGATGCTCATCAGCCTCATACAGCACAGTAAGCTTTTGGACATAGGGACAGGAGCATCTTGCTCGTGTTCCCTGGGGTGCCCTACCCTTTTAGGGATCTCTTGGAGGTTTTTCCTCGGGTCCTGATGTTTACACATCTCCCCACTTTGCATGGGAGTTTGGGTGCTCTTGCACCCAGAGAAACGGAGAAGTCTGGGGGAAAGGATGAGGTAGGGAAGCATGGCTATATGGGGGAGAGAGCATTGAATGCAGTGGAAAACAGAACAAGTCTAGAGGGCAGTAATGGAACAGGACTTGGGGATGAAGGAGAAGGTGCAAAAACTCCACTGGGAATATAAAGCATACAGAAAATGAAAGAAACAAGTAGCCTGAAGGGAAAGGGATAAAAGAAGCATTATTTGTGTGTGGCCCTGTTCTGAGATTTGATATGGGGGGATGAAGAGATCATCTTGATTTTTTAATGATGGTTTGAAAACATGTGACAAATGAGGTATTGGAAATAAGTTACCCAAAGGGATCAAATGACGTCACTCTAGAGGGGAACTGAGATGAGACTGTTGATTCTTTTTCTGTAGGTTGCATTCCAGCTTGGATCTCAGCTGGGAGAAAATTAAGGAGAGGCTGTGGAATCTCCTCACCTCAGCACAGGCAAAGCAGCGGCTTGCTGCTGTGAGTATTAACATCACATGTGAAGAGCCACCAGTGCTGACCTGACAGTGTCTCCTGGTTACCTGCCCTTTTCAGCATGTCAGGATTTTTCCCCATATAGCTACTATTCCACCCTTGCTCCATACATATGCCTGTTTAGTTGTCAGTAGCCAGCTACCTGCTTAACGAGGTTGGCCAAGTCCAGGAATGCTCTGTTGCTACAGAGCGCCACAGAACAGAGGGCAGAAAGGATGTCTTGTATTTCCATTTGTGAGTAAGCACAGCAGCAGTGTCTGTAGAATCAGAAGAAAACAGAAATTTAAATAGCATTTGAGACCTCAAAAACAATGGACTAAAGAGATGCATCCATATGAGCCTACTGTCATTGACAAGACTACTGGTGAATCACTGTATTTGTTCTCTTTTTCCAGCTGCAGTAATAATAGTTGGTCCAACAAGACGTTGCCTTTTCCTACAGTCCACATGTCTCTTTTCCCTGTCTTCCAAAAAGGCCACCACAACCCTACTCTTCCATGCTGGCATAGAGAAGGCTGTTTCATTCTGTCACTGATTTTTATTTCAGTGAGAAATCCGAGTCTGAGGTATTTATTACACAGTCAAGGGGGGGCTATAAATCCAAATCAATGATGCTCTCTTCCACCTACCCTTCCTCCCTCCCCACCCTCCTCTCACTCCCTTCTATATAGGCTGTGAGTGGGAGTTGCTCACCTCAGATGACAGAAGTGGCAGAATTCATGCTCTTACTCTCTAACGTCTTGGGTTGTAAAACAGCCTAAACAAGAAGACTGTAATGATTAATAACCTTGTAGGATTTAGATGATAAGAGAGCTTGTATGAGTCAGGCTTTCAGGTTAAGGCCCTTCATTTCACTAAGGTAATTTCCATTGTTCATCTAATTGGTAGAATCTATTTATGGTTTGGAGTTACACAAACATCACAAGTCTCAGCCTTTGTCAACGTTTAGGGTTGGGCCAGCCACTAGATGAATGACAGATTGCTCTCTATTAACCCCTCACACTTCCCAAAGGGGAAGATAAAACGAAAACATCTTTAATGAAAATAATAATAATAATAACAATAACAATAATAATAATAAAACGGAATATATCCAAATATATACAAAACTAATATCAAACCCATATTGCCTGTGATGGCAATTCAGTCACTGGAACCAATGATGCTGTGGAGTAAGCACTTAGGAAGTCCCAGGCTGGGCTCAGTGGCAGATGGGAACTGGATTCAGGAGCTGGATTCAGAAACACACAGACTGGGATTGAAGGTGGGATGGACAAGAGTCTTCCTTGGACACTGGCCATTGAAGAAGAGAACTTGACCCTCGTGATCCCTCAGCTTTATACTGAATATGTATGGGATGGAATACCTCGCTAGTCAGTTTAGGGTCACCTGTCCTGGCTGCTCCTTCCCGCAGGTGCAGCCTTTCACTTTCTGCACCCCCCGATGTGGTACACAGGAGTCAGCAGTGACCTTGGTCTGCACACCAATCCTTGGTAGTAACTCTAAACATTGTTATCACCGCTAGAAGCAGACAACAACAAAAATGTGCTGTTAACTTCAGGAAGTGGAGTTACTTAAAAAGAGACTTAACTGAAGAGTAAAATCACTGAACAAAATTAGTTCTGTTCTAACTCAAACCAGGAGAGCCTTGCACTAGCCTGAAGGAACCACCTTAGAGGAGAGAAGGGGAACATATGAATGAGGATGAATGAATCAATGTTGATAGAACAGTACAAGACACAGATATCTAATTAACATATCCATTTGCTTTCTAGGTCTACAGACTACCCTATTTAACACATCTAGCAGTTTCTGTAAAGAGGCAGGTGGTTCACAGATGCCTAATTAATTAGAAGTGTTTACAGATATAGAGTCCGATGCTTCAACTGGGGAAATTTACATCATGAAACCCCAAGCCCTTGGATGATATTTCCCACTAAATTTATCTGTATTTATCTGGTATTTCCACTAAATTTGCCTGTAGTATGTTTGCCCACTGTTTGTTTCTGCACCTGAAATGGCATTTGCTGATCTGTTTATACTTGGAATTACAGCAGTGGGAAAAGTCAATATCATAAAATTGTTTAGCAAGAATTTGAAGATGAGAGGAGGTGGAAAAATGCATAACTGATACTTGCACAGCATCATGAAAGCATCTTCAGTAACACACAGTATTTACTGTCATAGATACTTGGCTTCCACTCTCAACTTGAAGTCCTGTTTTTTCCCTGAGCAATGTTGTATGCCAATACCCTTAGTAAAGTAAGTGCTTATTTTCACTCTCAGCTATGAAACAGAGGAGAGAGAGCAATAAAACCTAAGAAACTCATATTAGGAGGTGCTACACATAAAAGACAATCAGCAGAAGCAATGATTTATTTATTTGTGAGCATGATAGCAGCTGCTGGTTTGTCTTCCCACTGTATCTGACCTCAAATAGTGAAGAACAGAATTCTTGTTGAAATCAAACTTTTTTTTCTTCCATGGCGTTTATGCAGGAGTGAGAATTTTCCCTGTGGTGTATAAGAAACATAGAGGAATGAGTTCCTAGGTTGTCTTCTGTCCTCTGACTCTCAGCAGCCCTTTGAAATGTTGATTGCTACTTACCTAAGTAGATAATAACACTTATTTGATGATAAAAAGTTTGTAAACCCTGTTTATTTTCAGGGTAGCCGTTTATCGGAGACTGTTTTTGTTTCAACCTTTAGATGGCAACAGAAGTCTGGTGAATTTCTTTTGGCATTTCTTTTGACTCTCATGCTAAAGTAGGATTTAATAATGAGACATCCAACTCCAAAGAAGGCTACAAGGGACAGAGGACAGTGTCTGTTGCCTTGAACTGGTTCAGCTCTTGTGGAAACAAGTGAAAGATTTACTTTGGACTAGATACTTTTATTAGTTCTCTTGATGATAAGCAATGAATTAATTTGAGGTGTCTTTGCTAGGGAGCTTCTAAGGGTGAAACTGATGATGTCCTTGAAAGAAGGTCTATCTTTCTGAGGCGTTCCCTGTATGATGACTCAAAGGAGTAAAGTAGTTGTTAATCGAGGGGTAAGCAGCCTAAGCCGTAGCTTTTTGATATTCTGAATTTATTGCAGATCCAGAAAGATTATAAGTGAGCTACAGTATCAGCAAGAGCAACTGTAGTGAAAATACTCTAAGCAATTCCATTTCTTCATTCTGGAACTGCAGGTGATTTTGACTGCCATCTCTTTTATGTTGTTAGCTATCCAGGCCCTTAAACTGGGACACAAAACTCAGGGTTCTAGGAAGGATGTATGAAATTCACTGGTTTCTCTCTCAATCAGTTTTATGTTTGTACATGAAAACAGTTTTTAAAGTCTGCCAATAACTGCTTTCCCATAAAATTCATGGAGTGAGTGTCTCCCTCGTTTGTGCATCTTGGTCAGTATGAAAGATTTTGCCTTGGTAATTTTGTGTAGCATTTCTGATTAGATTTTCATAGAGGGCAGGTGTTAAGCTAGTAGCTTTAGTGCATCATAATGGAATTAGAGCACCTAGCTCTCTTGGACTTTTGGAGAAGTTCAGCTCTTCTTCAGTTCTGTCATACCAATGGAGCAAGTAAAACCAGCAAAATACAGTAAAAACCACAGCTGTCCATTTTGGTGGCAATAAAAGTGAAAACCAACTATGATTAAGAAGTGCTGAGGAGTAAGTTGCCTTATTTGCAGTGCCTGCTTTCTCTCCAGGGTCACATTTCTGCACATTTGTTCTTTGCTTGAGTCCCAGTTCTGAGGCATTATAATTGCATGCAGCCATCAAATCAACTGGCAGATGCTCTCATCCTTCACCTTAGTGAAATTCCTGTAAAGCAGTCTATGTAAATTAAGTGCAGTTAATGATTTCAGAATCCGTGTGTCTATTCTGATTTTGTATTAGTGCACTTCGTTAAAATTGCAGAGGCCAAACACAGTGACTAAACACATCTTTCCCAAAGGTCAGCAGATTCATACCAAGGGTTTAGCATCAGGTTTTTTTATTAACCATGCTTGATTTTAATTTTCTTTCTGGTAATTCATCTCTTGTGAGTAAAAAAATGACCAAATTCTGCCCTGTGCAGTGGCTTTACCTTTAGGTGATTTGCCTGCATATAACTGAAAGTGATCTTGAGCATTTTCTTACACAGTTACTGGAACAGTGTCCTGATCCAGGTAAGATGCCTGTCATGTGGCCATTTCAACACATGACTCCTCTTGGAAACAAGGGTTTGGACTGTCCCCTCAGCCTCAGGATGCTTTCGGCATGGACAGGTTGAGATGGCTGACACAGAGTGTTATGGAGTATGAAGAACCAGTGGGCCACATCCTGAGTCTTCACTTATGCAAGACTTACAGCAAATTCAGGGGTATTTTCATTCTACTAGGGACACAGCATTAGCTCCTTTATCCTTGAGGCACTGGTTCCAGTCACTCTAAAAAAGCACAGTAAAATGGTCTGCACTTGAGTCTGAAACCTTTTACAAAAAGTCTGTTTCTCAAAGCTTATTCTTAAGCCATGTTTTCTCAGAGATGATTGTTTAGAAGTGTTTACTCTTCAGTTAAGTCTCTTTTTAAGTAACTCTGCTTCCTGAAGTTAACAGCACATTTTTGTTGTCCGCTTCTAGCAGTGATAACAATGTTTACAGTTACTACCAAGGATTGGTGTGCAGACCAAGGTCACTGCTAACTCCTGTGTACCACATCGAGGGGGTGCAGAAAGGAAAGGCTGAAAGAGAAAGGACTATTTAGCCTGGAAAAAAAGAAGGCTTCAGGGCATCTTATTCATGTGTATAAACAACTGATGGATAGGAATTAAGAGTACAGAGCCAGGATCTTTGCAGCGGTGCCCAGAGACAAGAGGAAATGGGCACAAATTAAAAACCATTAAATTCTATCTGAATACAAAAAAACACTGTTCTACTGTGAGGATGGTCAAACAGGGAGATTGAGGCATCTCCATCCATGGAGATATTCAACACCCAGCTGGAAAAGGTTCTGGGCAACATGTTCAAGATGATCCTGCTTGAACAGGGGGATTGGATTAGATGGTTCATGAGGGCTCTCCCAGCCAAAACAATTCTGTGATTCTGAAACAGTAATGTTGTTTATGATTGTCTAATGCAAGGATGTAGAGAAGACTGAGTCAGGCTCTTTTCAGAGATACCTAGTGGAAGGACACGGACAAATGGCACAAGTTCCAACTAGATACAAGGACAACTTTTTTTACCATGAGAGTGGTCAGCCCAGAGAAGCTATGAAATGTCTGTCCTTGGAAATACTCAAAACTCAACCACAGAAGGCCTTAAGTAGCTTAATCTAATTGGACCTGCTTTAAGTGGAGTTTGGATCAGGCAACCTCCAGAGGTCCATTGCAAGCTGAATGACTCCATTATTTTCATGCAAAGCTGGATTTAAAGAATGCAACATGTCACATATTAACATATTTGTGGAAACACTTAAAATACACATGACTGTTAAATATAGAGCTGATAAAACATATGCACAATGGAACAGGACTGCGGAATACAAGATCAGAATCTAGGCAAACTGAAGTTACTCTAGATAACTATCTCTTTAGCCTGGAATTCTTCCAAGCCCAGAAGCAATGCATCCCGAAAAAGAAGACATGTAAGAATGCCAGGTCTGCATGGATAAACAAGGAGCTCCTGGACACACTTAAATGCAAAAAGAGAATGTATGAAGAGAGAAAACAAGGACAGGTAGACTAGGAGGACTACAAAGAAGTTGTCTGAGCAGCCACGTGTCAGGTTAGGAAACTTAAAGCCCAGAGTTAAATATGGCCAGGGACATCAAGGGCAACAAGAAAAACTTCTACAGGTATGTCAGTGATAAAAGGAGGCCAAAAGAAGATGTGAGCCCTCTCTGGAAGGAAACAGNAAGATCAGGTTCGAGACAATCTAAAGAACTTGAAGGTGCACAAGTCCATGGGACCTGATAAGATTGATCCATGGGTCCTGAGGGAGCTGGCAGACCAAGTTGCCAAGCCACTTTCCATTGTATTTGAAAAATCATGCTGGTCTGGTGACGTGCCAGTGACTGGAAAAGGGGAAACATTACCCCCATTTTCAAAAAGGGGAAAAAGGAAGACCTGGGCAGCTATAGGCCAGTCAGTCTCACCTCTGTGCTGGGCAAAATCATGGAGCAGATCCTCCTGAAGGCTTTGCTAAGGCACATGGAAAATGATGAGGTGATTGCTGGCAACAAACATGGCTTCACCAAGGGCAAATCTTGCCTGACAACTCTAGTGGCCTTTTATGATGTTCAAGGCCAGGTTGGATGGGGCCTTGAGCGACCTGGTCTAGTGGTAGGTGTCTCTGTCATGGCAGGGGGGTTGGAACTAGGTGATCTTTGACGTCCCTTCCAAACCAAACCATTCTGTGATTCTGTGATTCTATGAATAACTAATCAGCTGAGAAACACTGTTCCCTCTTTCTAAACCTGGCAAAGACTCAGAACACTGTCCTAGTAACTGTCAGTGCTTGAAGCATTCAGATGGAACACTACTGGCTAAACTCAGAGATTTATTGATGAAATCCCAGAAGCACTTTCCACTAACTTCAGTGACTAACAAAAGACTTTAACAGATCTAAGTAGAACCATGGGGACTGACAACCACTACCATATCATCAAGTGCCTCAGTGTACTGGCATGTCAGCAAGTGCGACCAGTTCCAGAGGTTTCAGAAGGAAGAAGGACTACCTCAAAAATATGAAATAAACTGCCCATGGATTCCTTACCAAGTGCAGAAATGTACAAATGGTTTATGTCCAAAAGAAAAGGCAAGGGTTAAAAATCTATTACATTTTTATAGTATCTAAATATGTCTTTGAATTTTTTATTTGTAATATCTTTTCCTTTCCTGAATGTTGTTAACTGACTGACCTCATTTCCACCATTTGTCAGTGAGTTTGACAGGCCAATTACATATTCAACAAAAAAACATTTCTGTGTATATTTACAAATTTGTTGCTTAATTTGTTCAGTCTTCTGCTGATCTAGTAGTTCAAGAGAGAATAGACAAAAATGCTGGAATCAATACTAACAAAAATTCACCTTATTAAAGCAGCACTGCAGTTTTAGGACTTACACGTCTTACAAATGGTGGCCTGTTCTCATTTTCAGATTTGCACTCAGCAGACCCCAGGCTCTCTCTTAATGGCTACTGCTGATTTTCTCTGCAGAGTTCACAGAAGTGGTGTCTAGTGTTTAGAGAAGGAGTTTGTGACTTTAAGAACATGGTAAGCCTTCCATAGCTTTTCTCCCTTTTCACTGATGTCTTGCATTGTGCTGGAGTCCGGTTCCTTCATTTTGGTGATGCAGATGCAGATCTTTGATTCCTTGTTCTGTTTTGGCCCTGGCAGAGAAATTCACTGTTGTACAATTACCTAAGTAAAAACACATACAAGCCATTTGCAACTCCCTGCAAAGAAGACTAAGCTCTAAGTGGAAATTGGTCCAGTAGGAATTGACCAAATGATAGCAGAATGTGGATCTTTGTTCATACAAAATGGAAGAATCTCTGATTCCGATCTGGAGTGTGACAAAGTCAAAACCAGAAAGAAGTCAGTGTTGGCTCATATAATCTATCTCTTTCCACATTATTTCAGTTGTATAACCTCTCATCTAGCATTCAACCCTGAAAGATTGTTCCCTGGCTGTCGGAAACTCGGAGGAGGATGAAGTACTTCAGAAAAGCACTTGTGATCTAAGAAAATTCAGAACCTTCATTAAAATCTTGAAACCCTGACTTCTGTGGGAGCTTATTCAAGTAAACCTGGTAAGCATCTCAGGTCAACAAACAATTTATGGGGGTTAAATGCAGCAGCTGTTACTCAAACAGAAGTACTCTATATGCTGTGAGTATTTTGTTCCAGCAGGGAGGGCAGAATTTTGTCCCTTAAGGATATTATCTAATAGATAACCTAATAGATATATAACCACTAAACAAGCCACAGAAAGCACTGGTAGCACTTTCTTAGAGAAGGACTAACTGGTTGCAATTCAGTCTAGATCAGAGGATGCACGGATAAATAGGGGAGGCATGAATTCACTAAGAAAAGCATGCTAAGAGAAATATTTGCAAAAGCTAGACATAAACCACTGTAAGCAAAAGACAAGAGGCAATGAAATGTCATCAGATCAAGAGATCATTACCTGCTCAAATCTTACCTCCAACAGAAAGCAATGCAAGGATTATTTGTTCTTTGTGGGCTTTCCCTGGAACAAATTGCTTCAAAATTAGGAAATGAGAGCATCTGAAATAGCAGATAAGAAACTGAAAAAAGGATGTCTTTGGTTCAGTCAGTTACATTTTCTGTTGTTAAAACAAAATGTAGGACCTCAAGTGTTGCCTTAAATCCTACCTTCCATGGCTGTGGACCAGGTCTTGTAACCAGGTCTGCATCCTTACCAGAAATACTTACATAATTCTTCCTTCGTGGCAGCTGTGTAATGGTTGTTCTTGTGGAAAAGTCTATTTTTGGTGCTACTCCCTTAAAAATAACAGTTAAGGGGAAAGGATTTAAAACATAATCACTGTATATACATCTCCCCTATAATCAGAACACTTCACGTTCTTCATTGTAACTGCAGAATCAAAAGTGACTTAAAAAGAGGCACTACAGCTAAAAAAGGCTTGTGGTAAATTCATCAGTAAAGAACAGTTCTGAAGCAATTTTGCTATGAAAAGCAGTGATTTTATTTTAGTCTGCTCTCTTAATTGGCATAAATCAAGCAAGAGAAACATGATGCATGAGGCCAGCAAGATTAAAACATATGCTTGAGGCACTAGCACTGCCCCAAACCACTTCCTCTTAAAGCCAACATTGTGAAGAAAGGTGAGTAGAATCCTTTGAACTATGGAGAAGATATATAGCTCTTTAGTGTTTGATTAGCAGCTCCCTTTGCACACTAGTCTTCCTGGTGGATCAGAGCAGCCCAAAGGACACTTTCCAAAATGGTGGGAAAAGGGAATTCCAGTTTGTCTTTCAAGGCAGGCAATGCTATTACAAATACCGTAAAAGACACTAACAATCTCTAACAAAAAAAAAAAAGTAAATAAATCTTTTCACTTTCCTTCAACTTTGAGTTAAGCATTTCTATCAGTTCCTCCTTCTTCTACAAGAGTGACACAAAAATCACAGTACAGTACCTTCAAACTATATTTGCCCCTATCCTTATGCAAAGAGGAGGAGAAAACAGAAGCAGCAGCACTGAAGAAGCAAAGAAATGAGCTCTCCATCTGAAGGAAAAGAAGGCAAAGAAACAGGTGATTTCAGAGCGGCATCTGATTGGCCCAGATCCAGAGAGAGAAATGAGGTGATGCTGTCATTTCTCTGGCTGGACCTGAGCTAGTCTGAGGGCGCCCCCAAATCACCTCTTCCTTTACCAATATGTCAGCACCTTCTTTGCCTTCAGCTGGTTCTTAAGGACCAAGTATATATCATATATAGTAACATTTGGAATTTCTGCTCTGTATATATAGAAAGAATCCTTGTATTAGGTAGAACTTTCCAACAGAAAGTTTTTCCAGTCTATTAAGTCTAGTCTATTCCTGCAATTTATGCACAAACCCTGTTTTTCATGTGAAATAATGGCATTCCTAGTTTGTAGAGTAATTACAAGAACTTTGTGAATGAATTAATGCAAAATTGAGTCTGCAAGGAGGATGCTCCTCTCTGCTCAAAGCTACTCTAAGCTGCAATGGACTCAGATTAGTAAAATTCAAGTCTGTTTTATTGCTTCTTCTGCATAATCCAAACCATAATGCAGTGAGAGGGATGAAAATGTAATCATTTTAGGCTGCTTACTGCTGATTCAGGAAACAATGAACCCTAGCAAGAAAAGGCACTGGAAGCATTTACAAAGATATGAAAATGAAGGACCCCAAGCGATGAGTGAGAACAGGGAGACTGAAAAAACAAGACCTGTACATGAGAGAAGGAAAATGGACAGAAAGCTGGCATCCTCAAAGGCAGCTGGTACAAAGAAACTTTAAAATCTTTTAAGCACCTAACCCCTTCACACTATCCATGTATGGAGGTATATAAGTGAACCCAAGCTTTGCTTGGGCTTCTAACCTGCCTATGCAGAGAGATAGTTCTTACTGTCCGTGGCAAAGAGATTTAACTGGTAGTACAGCACATACCTGGTACATTCTCTGAGACATTTCCATATTCAAAAGAGCGCATAAGCATCCTCCTCTGCTCAAGCAGACCAAAGGGACAGTCCAACCTCAGTCCTCACAAAGTTGCTACTAATTAGCTGAATTCCTTCCTTCTTCAGACACATATGATAAGTACCAGTTTCAGGTAACTTACTGGGAAATGAGGAGAAGGTTTCATCAGCAATCCTCTATCCACACCAGGATATGCAGGAGTCAGCCTGCCCTCCGGGAACAGAAAGTCTCATGTGTTTTCTTCTAAAATGCAAGGTCATCCCCTACTGTGAAAGAACAAAAAAAACACCCACAGAAAAATAGCTGTCAAGGTTGTAATAAGGAATTTTCATTAACAGCTGTGCAATGAAAAGCCAGTAAATTATGAATGTCCTTGACAGAATGCTGCCCCTCTCACAAATAAAAAAGCTGTCAGTAATAGGTGGTGGTTGGGACATTAGTGTGCCTAGGAAGAGTGGTACAGGAAAGGAACATGCTCAGCATGACTTAGAATTATTTGACGTTGGAAATGTTTAGGACAGCAGTTCCTTTTTAGTATATTGTCCTCCTCTGTGCCAGGGAACCTTTCAGTTCACATTTTTGAGGGTAACAGTAAATAAAACCATAGAAAAACAGCAAACTGAAACCATTTGGTTCTGTATTTGTATACAAGGAAGAACACAGCAACATCAGATTTTATTTGCCTGCTTGATGGAGAGAATAATTGCTTCTCCAGGAAATGGCTTATTCACTTTATCTCCAGTGCTCTGCCTATGCTGCACCTGGTTACTTTGTCTTCTGTACATGAAATGGAGGGTGAAAGTGAAGGAAATCAGTTACATTTTTATTAGTTTTGAAAGATTTGGCTTAGGAGAGCAGCACTGGAGTTTGATGCTGTCATTAACTTTCAAACTGTCACAAGAGCCCCGAAATATTTTGGGGATGGAGATGACTGCAAGGCTTGAAGGTAGACTACCTATTTACAGTGTAGAGAATGTCTAAAGATGGGTGCATAGAGATGATGTACAATGCATGTTTTACAAAGTATGTATAATGCATCTGTTTATGCACAGCAAGCTAAATCTTGGTCCAGCTGATTTCTCAGTGCTTTCAGTATGACCAGAAGCCACCTCAGTGTGCAAACAACTAATTATCCTAATCAGTGGCCTGCAGGAATAAAATTTTTAGAAGCTGATATAAGATTACAACATCACAAAGTTTGTCCAGCAGATGTGTTATCATAAAATGGCGTTTAACAACAGTCACCATTACTTTTGAAATATATTCCCTCTAGAAAGCCAGCATGTAGTAAATGAACTTCACGCAGTTTGGCTATCCAACCACACAGCATAAGACCAGTGTGCTACTAACTGAGAGTGTAAGTATCCACATTATAAGTGAAAAGCAGATGCAGGTCCCTCAGGGACAAGGCACGACACTCAGCAAGTAAAATCTTTGGCTTTAATGAAAGCATGGTGAGGTTGTAGTGGGGTAGGTGTTGGTCCTTCCTCCCAAGCAGGAAGTGATAGAACAAGAGGAAACAGCCTTGAGTTGCACCAGGGAAGGTTTAGATTAGATATTAGGAAAAATTTCTTTACTAAAAGAGTGGTCAAGCACTGGAACAAGCTGCCCAGGAAAGTGGTGGAGTCACCATCCCTGGAGGAGTTCAAAAAACATGTAGGTGTGACATTTAAAGACACGGTTTAGTGCTGGACTTGGCAGTGTTAGGTTAACAATTGCACTCAATGATCTTAAAGGTCTTTTCCAACCCAAATGATTCTGTGGTTCTATGGAATCACCACAGTGAGAGCCCCTGCACACTGACGCTGATCAAATGGGGACCTGATGCAGTGGAACCCTGCTTGAGAGTGAAGCTCAAAGGAAAGCACCACAGGGGTGGATAATAAAACTTGCACTGACTAACAAAACATACCTATGTGATGTCCTATTCTGCTCACTAGCAAACTCACTGATGAAACGCAGGTGACACTGTCTGAATTCCCAGATCTGCATCTGGCCGTCACATTGGCACCTGTGCAAAGGTGAGGGCAGGTGCAGGAGGAAGCAAACTATCCTAACTTACCATTACAACAAGATAAAATGTGCCTGGGATTCTGCACATTTGGATGTGAAGAAGTGAACTACCTCAGGTTACCAAAGCAAGGTAAGATGTCCTTGGGACTCTGCATACTCAGATGGGAAGAAGCAAACTATCCTAGGTTGCCATGACAATGAAACAAGATGTGCTTAGGACTCTACATATAGTTGTCTCTTGTTAGTCTCCTCCTTCAGAATCTCATTACGGAATCACACAGAATCACTATGGTTGGAACGAACTGTGTTCTGAGTGAATGGAGCAGGTCAGCACTGCTCTGTATAGGTAGCACAGCCAGAGACAGGAGATACTTACACAAGCTCCCACCACAGGAGGCAAGCTATGAGGTACACCAACAAGTGTGTACCTCTCTTAGAAACTACGGCAAGGGTTGCCCTCCTGAAATGAGACACTAAGCTGCTCACAGTGGATACTACGCTATAAAAGCTGCCACAGCCTTCCCTTGGATGGGTTCTGTGTTTCTACAGGGGCAATGGTACTTGTTCACCTCTAAAAACCAACCTTGCAATTTGGTGATTTCTAGACAAAACAATGGCATAAGGAAGAAAATTTTCAGAAAAAAAGTTAATACCAAGAGTAACGCTTTTTATCCTGTTTAAAGGTTCATCTTTTCTAGTCACATTGCTTATAAGGACTGTCTTTCTAGTGGATCCTAGCTTTACAATCACCAGGAAAAACTCTTCTGTGAGCTTCTGACAGTACAAAAAGAAAGCAATAGTCAGCTTTGCCATACGAAGTCTGGCTTCTGGGGTAGAAAGGACATAGGCAGGCACTGGTTCCTCTAATGAGGATAACACTTAGGTTTTCTAATTATTTTTTTAATTTAGAAAGTTGAAAGAGGACAACATATCCCACTATAAAAAACCTGAAGTTCGACTCTTGAAAGACATAGGTACCATACAGAATAAAGAACAGGTCTTCTACAGGGCCAAAATATGCTGAGGAGACTATTAAATCCTTTAGTGCTTTTAAAAACAATCTCATACCTTTTAGAGTTATCACTGAACTGTCTTTTCTGTCCTAGCACACACAGAGAAAATCTGCTCTGTCCAGGGTACAAACAAGCATTATATACTACACTTAAGTACATGACAGTGCGATATCCACAAAGCTTGCATGAAAGTAATCATATGAGAAGATGAGCACTCTCTGAATTAACACAGATCACACTTGTTTCTGGCCTTGTTTAGGCTTTTATGTAGAGACAGTAACAGATTCTCTCATTTAAGTCTTTGCAACTCCTTTTTCCAGTATCAGTGAATATTTTTGAACTTGGAATGACGTCACAAGTAACTCTTTATCACAAATCAGCAACCTTAAAAGCAAAAAGCAAAAGATAAATATCAGAAGCAAAGCATCTTGAAAAATAAATACAAAATGTACAAGCAATATTTATTACAAGGGGAACAAAAATATTTTTTACATTTGCCATAAAGGACAATAACCAAGTTTAATAAATTGCATGCAGTTTTAGAAATTATGCTAATGCTCCATAATCTATGACATTAACAACAGCACTCATCTGTCACCCAGTATCCATTCGCCTTTTTTCCTGTCTTATAAAAACACAAAATATGAAGTCTGTAGAAGACCAACAGTACTATCTGCCAAGATGAACGCTACATTATTATTACTCCTGTTCTATTTGAACATTACTCCTAAACTAGACTACTCTTGGAAATAAGAAAGTCAGGTAAAGAAACTAAAGCAACATGACAGATTATAACGAATAGCACTGGAGGAGGTCCTGAAATTCAGGAGGGAGAGAAAGCTGTGGGGCATGGTATAAAACTAACACCCAGTAATATCCCTTCCAGTTTCAAATGAACTGGTATATGGAAAAATATTTACTTGCCTATTACCTGAAGACAAAAGGTGAGTTAATTTGAACCTTGTTACATTACCTGGATGAGAAAAAATAAATTACAGCAGTGTGCTTGAATAGCTAGAATAGATTGACTATTTACTCCTGGGACATTAATAAAAAACAAAGCTTACAGGAAGGGATAGAGGAAGGACAGCAAAGGAAACAGAAGAGAGGACAGATGTAGAAAGATGTAGAGCATTATAATCCACAAGAGTCTACTTTGGTTCCTGTGTATTTATTCTAACACTATTAATATTAGAATAGAAACACACAGGAAAGAAATATCAGCACAAGAACACCACAACCACTTGGTGTTTCACACTGGATGGATTTATAGGACAATTGGACAGTCAGTGGCTTCTGGCTGGACCTTCTATTGACTCTACAAGAGTGGCTTGCTCCAGGACAAAAACTTGAGACCCAGGAAGGACAAACAAATACTAGCTGAATTCAAGCTTAGGGATGAAAACTTCTTTAATTAATACATCTGCTCCTGTAGGTATGACTGAAAAAATCTGGCCAAAGTTTACTTGCAATGATGAAACAAATGTAGACAGACCAGTGTTATAATTCTTTTTTTCCTCCCACCCCCCTACAAACAATAAGTAAGATTTTGGCTTTTAAAAGGCTGCCTAGTAATTAAATTCATGATTTGCCACAGACTTCAAAATAAAGAACTGCTGACGGAAAAAATAACAAGCAGACCTGGCAGGTTAGTTTAGTGTTACACTATGTGTCAGAACACAGCCTGGCCTAAGAATGGAAAAATCATGTAATTGACTCAAGGGGAGGTAGTAGAGGCTGACACTCAAATACCTCAATTCAGAGTAATGTATCAGGGGAACAATGTGTACCAGATCATGAACTTTAGAAAGTCAGTCAAACAAGCAGACCGACTACATGAATACCTGGACCTACTTCACCATTTTTAGTTATTGAGCCATTAAAGCATTTCAAAAATCATACTTACTTTCAAGCATTTCAATTACTGCAGCAGGATCTTTGGCACTTTCAAATACCTTCAGGGAAACAGGAAGAAGTAAACAAAATTCATTACAACACCAACTAATTTAACAATCTAGCATTTGTAGGAATGCTTTAATATCTATTCAAAATAACTCCCCTATTCTTTGTCAAGTAAGCAAAATCAACAAATACTAAGTATCTATGTTTAAGTACTTAGCCATTTACATTTTTTAAGTTATATGATATTTTGGAAAAAATAAAACTGAAAATAAAGGAAAAATTTGAAGGAAAAATTATCATGTTTACAGTACCATAAGTGCAACTCTATGAACTGTAAAACAGCAAGTACAGTTAGAAGATTTATGTTTGGAAAACACTTGAATTCTTGGCCAATCCCAGAGAACACATCCCAAAAGAAAAAAAAACAAAAGCCCTAACTGCAAGCACCTTAAAGCACAGGTAACCTTCCACAGGAATTATAGACAAATGAGAAGGTGTGAGGAAATTTTCCTGTACGTTTCTACCTATTATGTAAAGATTGTCCAAATACCTTACAAAAACAAAATGAAAAAAGATATCATCTATGAAGTGTCTTTTAAGAAACAAATTCAAATGTATTTGCCTGTATTTAGCTCTTGTCTATTTTACCACAATAAATTATGTCTTAACCAAATATGCTCTTTTCAAGCCTTAGAGTGAAATTTTGACCCCTTTGAGGTAAATGGGAACTTTACGGTTGATGTTATTTGGGCATTCATGCTAGACATTCTGTCTATCCAAATAAGCTGTCTGAGCTGTATCGCCCTTATCAATATTTGCTGCTTTTTTTTGTTTCTTTCAAATGTGGCAACATCTTTCTTCAAATGATATCAGTGTTTTCAGACCTTATCTTAGCAATACTTTTTTTGAGGGCTATGCAAGGTCATGTTTCCCCTAAGAAAATGCATTGTTTCATGCTAGTTAACACCTACTAAGAAATCACAGACACAAAACCACATTACTGTGAAGTAAGACAAAAGGTGAACTTATCTAATAACATCTAATTCATGATAATCACTTTGATGTTCCTCTTATGACTAGGTAAGGGTATGAGAAACCATTCTTCTATAGAAGTGGGTTATACTACCTGCTCCTGGTCAGAACATGGCTATGGGCTTTTACTGCAGAGAGACTGAAGAGTTGTGTGTTCAGAGCTGCGTTCCCCTTAGATAGGGCAAAGGCCTCAATGAAAATCATACTTTGTAGCTTTCACATGTATTAATTATGTAGCTTTTCACTTAGTTCCAATAATAACCACAGAGGAAAAGGGGAAGTAACCTTGTCCCTCAAGGAAAAGGCCTCTTGCAAGCCAGATGCAAAGAATTTTGGAGGAAGAGACAGGTAGAGAGAGTGATTTGAAAAGGAATGGAGAAAAGTCTGAAAAAGATAGATAAGAAAGTTCCTGTACCTCTAAACTTCATCTATTCCCATTTTGCCACAGCTTCAGCATGGTTTCACTTGTCAATAGACATAGACACTCTCTTACATCATCTTTTTAAAAACAGCTTTCAAACATAAGATACCATTCGCCAGAACCACAACCAATGAGTATACAATAGAGTACAGGATAAACACACTGAAGACTCCTGTTCTCACTAGTTCCAGGTGTTAGTGTGGCAAGTAAAATGGCAGCAAAACCACTTGTCAATCGTTTACTTGGATCTTCATTTACATCTCATGTCTGCTGTAACGACAAAAGTTTTGAATAGATGAGTTGGATTAGAATTGAGGTATCGTATCACTTCCAGAAAAATCATAACTGAAACAGAACAAATTCAGTTACCTTCATGTGCACTGTTGCTGATATTGAGATTAGGTAAGAAGTGTTCATGTGATAGGTGACTTCTCATCACCGCTGCCGTTAAAGCTCCAGACCATAAATTCTTAAAGAAATTTAAAAATCTATTCCAGGAATGGGCCTAACACTTCATCTTATTGTGTTGAAATATATGTGAAACAAGTACAACCTATCTGTTGTAAAGAAAAGTAAGATCATGCATGAATTACAGCTTGTAAAAGACTTGAGACATTAGACTTACTAGCCCAAGGCATCTAACAAGAGAAAGTCACCTTTTCAAACCACATCTTCTCATGAAAGAAGAGAGGATAAAGAGGAGGAAGGCATCCTGTCTCTTTGTGTTGACCTAAGATGCACACACTGAGAAAAACATGTTCCTCAGGCAAAAACACACCAGGACACGTAACCTTAGGAAAGAAAAAGTACATTCACATGAGACTTCTTAGTCCATTCTTAGATACATCGGTCCAAGTTTGCAGGAAGCTACCTCAGAAGGGACTCAGCAGGCCCTTGGCTTTATTACTGATAATCTCATAAGGGTGACGGATTAAGGTCTGTCAAAGGAAGTTCTCTGATTTTGTAGTTTGGATTTTTCTTTTCTTTTACCTCACGTAAAAGGGACTGATTTCATAGACCTTAGCATTACACACAAGAATAACAACTGATACCTACAAGGAAATGAATGAGTGAAAACTACCTTGTTTCTTCTTACATCTTACAAGAAGACCCATTACGAGCAACATACTAGTACTATCCACTTGGACAACAGCGTAATCCCCTTTTGTTAAAAAGAAGTCACACAGCAGGAAAAACCCCACATCTAATCTAATCTAATATAATCTAATCTAATCTAATCTAATCTAATCTTTTTCCTTGTGCACTCTTTCTAGCAGACTTCACATCCACAACCCCAGAGAACCAGCCAGTGCCTCCAGTTTGGAGGAAGAGCTCAATAACCACAGGTGAGCAGCGATGCCTACAAGGAGGGCATGCTCTAACCTCGGTGACTACAAGGAGGGCATGCTCTACCCCACAGAGGGCCGCTCTCCCTGCAGAGGCACGGCCTCATGTTACGTTAGCTCCCACTCCCAGGTGAGAACCAAGCTGTGAACACCCAGANGAACCAAGCTGTGAACACCCAGACAGCGCCCCGCGGGCCCCTGGAACTCACGCAGCGCCCACCGCTGCGCACGGGAAACACCCACCGGGGCCGCCCGGACGTGGGCACCGGCGCAGGCGCGACACGCACGGCTGCGCGTCTGCCCCCATGGGCCTAGCTCCGGTGTTCGGTGCGGGGTGGCGGCGCTCACGAGTTCCCACCG
>VZZY01006537.1:5206-37497 GCA_013400335.1 Eurystomus gularis | reverse complement strand
TTTTCCTTAGTTTTCACTGGCAAACTCTCTTCCTATACCTCTCAAGTGAGCAGACCACAAAACGGGGACTGGGGAAGCAAAGCGCCTCCCACGGTGAGAGAAGATCATGACCACTGGAGGAACCTGGGATAAGTCTATGGGATAAGTCTACGGGACAAGTCTATGGGACCTGACAAGATACATCACAGGGTCCTGAGGGAATTGGCTGATGCAGTCACCAAGCCACTCTCCATGACATTTGAAAAGTCCTGGCAGTCAGGTGAAGTCCCTGGTGACTGGAAAATGGGAAACATTGTACCCATTTTTAAAAAGTATAGAAAGGAGGACCCTGGGAACAACTGACTTGTTAGCCTCACTTCTGTGCCTGGGAAGATCATGGAACAGATCCTCCTAGAAGCTATTCCTGGAGGCATAAACATGGAGGACAGGGAGGTAATTTGAGACAGCCAGCACAGCTTCACCAAGGGCAAGTCCTGCCTGACCAACCTAGTGGCCTTCTACAGATGGAGTGAGTACATCAGTGGACCAGGGAAGAGCTATGGATGTTATCTATCTGGACTTCGGTAAGGCTGCTGACACAGTCCCCCATGACATGCTTCTCTCCAAATTGAAGAGATATGCATTTGATGGGTGGACTGCTGGGTGAATGAATCGGTTGGATGGTCATATCCACAGGGTAGCAGTCAACGGCTCAACGTCCAGATGGAAAAAGGTGACCAAGTGGTGTCCCTCAGCGTGCATACTGGGACCAGTGCTGTTTAATGTCTTCATCAATGACATGGAGAGTGGGATCAAGTGCACTCTCAGCAAGTTCACAGACAACACCAAGCTGATTGGTGCAGTTGGCATGTCAGAGGGACAGGATGCCATCCAGAAGGACCCGGACAAGCTTGAGGAGTGTGGGCCGTTGTGAAGCTCACAAGGCTCAATAAGGCCAAGTACAAGATCCTGCACCTGGGTCAGAGCAATCCTCAGTATTAATACAGGCAACAAGATGATGGGATTGAGAGCAGAGGAGGACTTGGTGATTCTGGTGGATGAAAAGCTGGACATGAGCTGGCAATGTGCACTCACAGCCCAGAAAGCCAACCCTATCCTGGGCTGCACAAAAAGAAGTATGGCCGGCAGGTTGAGCGAGGTAATTTTGCCCCTCTGTTCTGCTCTGGAGAGACCTCATGTGGAGTACTGCGTCCAGCTCTGGCTGGAGTCCTCAGAACAAGAAGGAAATGAATTGTTGGAGTGGGTCCAGAGGAGGACCACAAAAAATGGTCAGAGGGCTGGAACCCCTCTCCTACAAAGACAGGCTAAGAGAGCTGGGGTTTTTCAGCCTGGAGAAGAGAAGGCTTTGGGGAGACCTTATTGCGTCATTTCAGTACTTAAACGGGGTCTATAAGAAAGATGGAGACAATAATTTTAGCAGGGCCTGCTATGACAGGATAAGGGGAAATAGTTTTAAACTAAGAGAGGGTAGATTTAGACTAGATAGAAGGAAGAAATTTTTCACAATGAGGGTCATGAAACACTGGAGCAGGTTGCCCAGAGAGGTGGTAGATGCCCCATCCCTGGAAACATTCAAAGTCAGGCTGGACGGATCTCTCAGCAACCTGATCAAGTGGAAGATGTCCATGCTTACCACAGGGGGGTTGGATTAGGTGACCTTTAAAGGTCCCTTCCAACCCAAAGCACTGTATAATTCTATGAAAAATAACAGGAGGAAAAAATAAGAAAAAATTATTAATGAACAGGTAGTGCTGTCAGGCAGAAATTGTGGCCTTGGAACTACGGACCTGTAAGAAGAAGATAATTTTATTTAATCAGGAGAGCTCTTTGATGTGATGCAGGATAGGGAGGACTTGTACACTGACAGTAATTGTTTTTCCTTCATTTAATGTGAGGGTAAAAAAATGAAGTTACGGAGGATCCAACACTAGATCAGATAATTTACAGACTTGGTAAGGTTATTGACAGCATCCAGGCCTTTCATATTTCATAATGTTCTTACTGCTACACTTGCATTAACTGGATGTTTAAAACCTCAATATACAGAATACACAGTGAAACATTACGAACACAGGAGAAGCGAAGACTATCTTAAATAATTATTTTCTCAAGCACACCAGAAATACTTAAGACTAAGCCTGCAAAATGAGCAAATCATTGTAATAATGGTAATTCAAGACTGGCAGCTCAGAACCAGAAAAATAGAGATAACTTTCCATGATTTTTTTTAGAATCAAATTTAAGTAGAATTAACATAATTTTACACCCTTTTCAACCTCCCTTTCTCATAAAAATCATCCTTGGGTTACCCAGGTCCCATCCACTCTGGTGAGAGTACTGAACACTGTCAATTCTATTTAAAGCCTGGAGGAGTCAAAAATAACTGTCTTCAGACCAGGTCTTTATTTTTGTTACATGTGATTGATGTTTGCTTTCATTCGGGAACTCAGTCACCTCTTCCCATCTATTTACCTAGTGATATTTTGCAAACAGCAAGTTATTTAGTAGCATAATTGTTAAAAGATCTGTAAATAGCAACAGTAGTTGGGGCTTTAGTTTCCCTTAAAAACACAGGGTTTGTGCACTCTGCAATGCAGTTGCTTCCCTACTCCCAGAGCTACTTTTAGTGAACAGCAGAATTTACTATCTAAGGTGTGAGGCCACCACATGGGCAGAACCATCCAGGTGACTTCAGAGAAGCCAGTACATCTCTTCCCAAAGAATCACCTTGGCTACTGAACAAGAAATGTTACATCAGCTAAAAGGCCAACTGTGGAATACTTCTATGAAATAATGAGTATCAGTGATCATTAACTATATATACATATACACACATATACTCTCTCTCTTTTACATTTAGCTGGGCAAAATGAAAGCTTTGGGGCCCACTTACTAACCCTCCAAAGACCTTATACATTTTGTATAGAACACTATCAAGTAATGCCTTAAAACTTACAGTGCATGAAGCTGTCCCTTTGCCTTGTGTCTCCTTTCTCTCTCCTCTCACATACCAAGGAAGATGAGGTAGTGGCAGCAGCAGCTCTTCCCCATTTACTTGCTGAACCCTGAAACAACCCCTCCTCCCTACGCAGTGTCTACCAGTATTTCTAATAGTATTTCTACAAGTATGTCTACAAGTATCAAGGGTTTCTTAATGAAGTTATGCAGAAAACAGTTATGGCCTTCCTGGTCACAGTGGTGTAGCCTAGTAAAAGTACAATATTCTTTGCAGAAAACCTTGGTTTTCTCTTGCCAAATAAAGACAAAAATCACGAAACATTACATAAGAAAAAAGCTACACTAACACTTTGCCCAAAATGTTAAAAAAAAAAGGGGGGGGGAGGGGGGAAGGCAGGGTGGGGAGTAAGAATTACAGAAAGGAAAATTAACTTATTTCCAGGACCAAAAAACATTCCATACAATGTAGTACCGATATATTTTTAACCTTGACACGTTCATTAGTCTGTGACATATAATAACTAACGATGAACAGCAGAACATGACATGATTAAATACTAGCAGGATTAAATTCATTATGTTATACTGCTAATACCACCCTCTGCAAGAACAAACTTGACTGAAATTTACATATTTTTTACGCACTTCTGAATTCATCAGACCTGAGCCTTAACCCACATCTTCAATATCAATGGAGCAACATCACTTAACATTAGTTAGGGGTATCAGTGTAAGGAAACGTAGACTTGCATTGTAAAAATCAGGATACATTCATCAAAAAGCCATATGCAAACATTCATCTGAATTCTCTAGCAGAAAGATGAGACCTTGCTATATTGAAGGCATAACAGGAATACTAATGGGTTAAGGAAAGACTTGGCAGATGGGCATTACTACTAAGGAACACCACCACCATGTGCTATGCCTTCTAACAAACCACGATTCTGCCATTGCTTTCTGTTGCACTAGGAGACAGTAAATTCTGAAAGTCACAAAAAGGCGAAACACGACATTGTCTGCTTTAGTATCAAATCAGCTACAACGCACCTCAGTCCTTCCTCTCTTTTAGACACAGCCAAAAGGAAAAAGAGGTAGATAAAGCAGCAGCTCTTCCCTGTTCACTTAATGAAATCTGATACTTCTACATGCAGCATCTGTAAGTACCATCAACCACTTCTTAATGAAGTCAATTGGAGAAGAATTACACTTGCTTTATGTCAAACAGCTACAGCAGAACAGCCTGGTACCGGCAAGAGATCTCCTTTAAAACCCAAAGAAAGTTGGAGGACTGAAGACCACAAAATATAATGACTTAAGGACACATTTAGGAGTATCTATTGTCCCTTTGTTAGTCAGCCACTCTTCATTTCACTTTTATGCCTACTGTGCTTCTTCTGGCCCTCATGTGAATACTGTCCACAAAAGAGCTATCTTTAAAAAAGTTGGAAGATAAATTTCCAGATTTTCTTTACTTTGCTGCTTTCCTTTGCTTGCTTCTTCTTAGTGACTTCCAATGATACGACGAGGGGCAACGGGTACAATCTGGAATATAGGAGGTTCTGCACAAATATGAGAAAAAACTTCTTCACAGTGAGGGTGACAGAGCACCGGAACAGCCTGCCCAGAGAGGTTGTAGAGTCTCCTTCTCTGGAGACATTTAAAACCCTCCTGGACACGTTCCTGTGTGACCAGATCTAGGTGATCCTGCTCCGGTGGGGGGATTGGACTAGATGATCTCTCGAGGTCCCTTCCAATCCCTAACATTCTGTGATTCTGTGAAAAGTACCCCTGATGGTTTTTCCAGAGAGATGACACATCTCCTTTACTGTTCTAAAATCCACAATCATCCTGTCACACTACATCTGCCAACTCAAAGTTACCATTTGAGATCAGTAAAGTTATGCTATTATGTATCTTGGTCATAGCAATAAAAAACTAAGTTTTGGGTTTTGGTTTTGTTTTTCTTTCAAGAGGTGTGGTAGAAGACCAGAAGAGTGAAGAAAGGCTTTGTAGAGAGTTTATTGAATAAGAATGGGGGTTTTTTAAATCTATAAACACTGTACTTCAAAATTGAACTACAGAAGAGAACAATTTTACAATAACTGCATACTTTGATTCTGACTACATTCTTTCTTCTTTCTGCATATGATGTCTTCCTGAAAAATGCAAGTAAAATTTTGTTCATTCTTTACTGTAATATGCTTGCTTTATGTATGCCAGCTTCCTAATGAGCTGGCACATTAGTCAAATGCAATCAAGGTAATAACCTAATTCAGGTTTAAAATACTATCAAGATGTTTTACAAATTGGTTCAGTATTTAACTATTCAACATAAATTTGTAAAGTACCTTTCATGATGAGAATTGTGAGGCTTTGTAGAAAGAGGGGAAAAAAAAAAATAAATCTAGTAACAGAAGAAGAGATTTCATAGTTCTACCAAGCAGCCTGAAACACCTGAGATAATGGTTGTGAACTCATCTCGTTTTTCAACACAGCCACAGAACTGCTGATCCAACAGCCCGGGCTGAGAATTTCAAGCCCTAGAGAACAGATGACAAGGGCTCCAGCACCTGACATATTCAATTTGCATTTGGAGATGATTAATAAATCACAATCTATTAGATATGTGGCACAGGATGACATGTGGAGGAAATGAAAGTTTAGCTCAGCAGGACTAAGTTCATGAAAGATCTTAAAGATTAAAAGTAAAACGTGCAGTGAAATTTTTAGCAGAATGCAATGTATTTATGGAGTGACTAAAACATACTCCTCAGATGGGAACTAACCAGGGTGTGTTACTAAAGTGTTTAGTCCTCAAACTATTAAAAAAACCAGTCACTGCTAAGAGAAATCATTTATCCTTTTCTGTATACTGATTAAATCCCTTTAACCTAGGTAACAGCAGTTACCTAACCGTCTGTGAAATCAATTCCTGTTCCCTTTCAGACTCACAGAGGAAAGTCTATGAAGTGCAGAAAAGCTCCACTGTTAAGATCATGAGCTGCCACTCTTTTTAATGACTGAAAGCCTATAAAGAGAAAACTCCTCTTTCACCATTAGAAATGGCCCATCAGGTTCAGTTTTAGGCACATTCTAAAAAACATATTTCAGAACCCAAGTTTTAGTCTGGAAATTGGCATTCCTTGTAAAGCTAGGTCAGTTACAGAAATCCAGCCATTCTGATTCAGCTGCCTCTGACACTTCATCTCAAACAATGCCACAGGGATTGAAGGTGAATGTCATCTGTATACGACACTGGATGATGCTGAAAGGCACCCAAGTTTTCACTGTGACACCAAGGTCAAGTAAATGTTAGCATTAGCCTCCACAGCATTTTCACTAGTGTATTCTCTTTATGTAAGAGGTCTAATTTTCCACTTTAATTCTATCCACAGGAGGTGATAGATACCAGACTGAAAAAAATCCATTAAGGTTCTATATTACATTACTTAGGAGAATGGTGATACTTGGTCAGGACACTAATGTTGCCCCACCTCTTTTTTTAATCATGGAGATCATAAACACCTAGCTTAGAAATAAGATATTTAAGGCAAACAAGCAACTTTGGAATTTTATCTTTGTTAGGAAGGCTAACAAAAATATTGATCAGAAAACCACATGCTGCAGCATGCTTAGACAAATAAGGTATCTGTACATACCATCTGTACATGCATATGAAGAGAAATACTTATCCATTGCAATCATTGCAACCTCAAATTTCTGAAATGTTTCTTTCCCCAATGTTCTTTCAGATTTCATAATTTTAATGGAGCTACAGAGAATGGGTTTATCTTATGAGATAAAAATGTTACTTCTACATAGTTTGTTTTCCTGATTTTCTCTTTTTTACTGTTTCTTGCTTCATATAAAATCGTATCATCCATTGACATTCACAAGCAAGATTAAAATGAATATTTCCATTTTAATATTCAACTGTGTACATTTGTAAAGATACATGGCTGTCATAAAACAGCAGTAAGTTATCCAGGGATTGGCTCAATACCCAATGAATCCATTTGAAGACTGCCACTGATTCTGACCGTCTTTGGGCCAGAACCTAGCATAGATTTTACAACTTTTAGAATTCCTGGCTTCATTCTAATGCTGCTCACACAGCATATTTAGTATTAACATTGCCTCTAGGGGTACTGCTCTTTGCAATGCCTTCCAAATTATGAAGCACTTTGAAGCTTCAATAAAAATAATTAGCCACTATAATAAACAGAGCATTGGAAAAACAGAAAACTGAAAATTAGAAGTTTATTTTAAAGCTTTATCTGTACAACCAAAAAATTGAGCTTAACAGAATGAATAATCCTCCTACCCGGGCAGGGAAGATGGGTAGCACAAATTTTACAGGACTTTCCATAATAATGCTTTGACTAACTTCCTTTCTTTTGCTTTGTTTTTTTAACCAGAAAATGGCAGATATATGATGAGCCAGTAGCTGTAAGAAAGTAACAGCTGAGCAGTCACGCTCTGTCCTTCACAAACCTAGGTACAATATATGACCTCATACTTTCACAGAGGCAAGTCATTCAGTCTAAAACTGTACTTTAACTTCTCTTCCCAAAATAAACATTTTCTTCCCTTTGCACAACCAGGCATCACCTAGTTTGAGAAGTTCCATGATATCTTAATTATACCATACGCAACTAGTATCTGTTGTGTTCCAACACATGCTCAGCTAGCCAAAAAATACAGAATACATCTGGTTAGTAAAAATCAAATAGCATATTGACCTGTTTTGTTTCACTTTTGTGTTAGTAACTATAGCACTAAAAGGAAAAGCTTAAGCAAAAACACGTTTATATGAGGAGTACATGTTCTGAAGAACCATGCCCTTATTAAGTCTCAGATATATCTGCTATTTGATCTGGTTCCCTTTCTCTGATTTGTTTTTTCATGTATAGCTCTAGTATACAGGAAAATAAATAATGCCTGAATACCAAAAGCTAGTTTCAAAGATCTTAAGCTATTCCTTGAGGGTACATTAGACAGTCACATTAATATTACCTGTGCAGGGTTTATTTACTGTCAAGACCCTTTACTAAATTTAGGCTGTAGGAGGTCAACACTGAGTTGAAACTTTAGGAAAATTCTACACATTTAAGTGAGAACATAGAAATATATTTGATAAAATTTAGAATCATCATAGCTTATTAAGCTGTGAAAGACTTAATTTACCACAGAAAGAACAATAAACATGCAATTCAATTTAACAGCTCAGTATTCCTACATGTGCCTAAACATTAGAAGTGAGCCTCAACAAGTCTAATTTGGAGGAATCCATTCCTTAAACCAAATCTTGCATTCTTTTAATTATTTACTGCAGCTGAATACTGCTTGAAGACATTGGCTGAGTTGCTGAAGCCCCCAAAATAAATTTTAAGTCACACATGACCTTTGCACTGATCATCTTCTTAGGAGTTAATGTAATCTCTAACAGTCAGGTACCAGCTTCACTGTGCACTCAGTCCACTATTAACTGCAATATTCCAGTTCAGTATGTGTGTAATTAAGAAAACAGCTAATTTTTATATGCAGAATGACTGACCTGTCAATGTAACTTAAAAAGCTTTATAGAATAATCTGCTTTAAATATTTACTTTCCAAGACACGACCATTATCTGACTCTTCAATTTAGAGAAGGATCGAACCGTGCAGTTTTATATGTCCCATAATCATACCACATAGCTAAAGACATCACAAGCACCAAGTAATGTGACATTTGCTGGGTGTGCTGTAAAAACCCCTATTTTGTAAATAACAGCACTGCAGGCCTAGTAAGTAACTATAAAACTACTGTGAATTATCAGCTTGCAAGTTTCTGTTGTTCTGGTTGCAGTTAATCATATACATTCCTTTTTCATACCTTATTCTTATATGAACAAAGCGTAACTCCAGCACATGAATCCACGTGACTGCCTCTTTGTCATTGTGAAGTATCTGTTCCTTTTCTTGGAGCCAGGGCTCTAGCTATACGTAAATAGCAAGCAATCACCTACAAACATAGAAATTCATAGGGATTCACGTTCAGGAATGTAATGCAACATTGGTTTTCATTCCTTTTTGCTTTTTATGGGTGTTCATCTAACTCATAAAATAATATTTAAGTCAGAGCTGTAAAGCATCCTTATTTCTGCACTGTGAAAATATACTTTTACAAGTAAGTTTTACTCAAACTATTTTCCCCCCAATTCTTCCGCAGTATCTGCCAAAAAAGAAAATCAGGTTTTTTTGGTCATATGGCATCCTTCCCTCCATCTACCTATACGCCCCAACACAATCCTTACTCCAATGATTCTTTGAAGTGGAGCAAAACCAAACTTTGTCCTTTTTTTTAAAATAATGGTTAATCTTTTGATCCATCACTAGCCACTTGCTTACTACCTCTGTTCTTAATAGCTCTGCTCCCAACAACTTACAGTATGGTCAAAGAGTTGAGCATGAGGGAAGAGAATTTCTCCTCCACCTTTCCCTGTGACAGAAGTTACGTCTGTTCCGGTGCCAAGAACCCGGTTTGCACACACGCATGTGTCTTTACTCTATTCTACCTTTTCAGGTTGTTTTATTCATTGAGTAGCCCACATCATAGCTCAAGGTGTTTAACATCTACACTTGTTTTTGAGAACTAGCCACCCCTGGCATGATGAGGGACAACATCACAGCTCCTAAGGAGTCAAGAACTGAAATTCATCACTGTTTAAAACTCACTGACCCTAAAGTTATGTTACAGTATTTTCTGCACGACCGAACACAGCAGGGCTGAGCTCAGGACAAACACATGTCCAAGTTGAACTCACTGACACAGTAACCCAGGGAAATACTGCTAGAAAGTCTCCAAGATTCATGAATTCTGGTAGCCATCACAGCACCAGATTCACTGGATGACATTTACAAACTCCAGAAGTCTTATTCTCATTCATAAGAAAGCGTCTCGTTCATAAAAAAACCTCATTGTTGTTGCTAAACAAATAAAATATCCTCAACTGAAAGCAATGCATCAGGGCTATGCTATTGTGCAGTACAACACGGTGAATTTTCTTCTAACGTCAGAGAACCTTCCCTGAAAACAGAAGATTGAGTAGTGCAACACAACACAGGAGGTTGATTTGCCTTTAGAAATAACGTGGGTTTTATTTAAAAAAAAAGTGAAAATTCTGTTATCTTCCAGCTGTGAATAAAGAAAAATAATGAAAAATGCTTTTATTTTAATACTTATTTTCCTGCCTTAATAAATGCTAAAGCAGAATTGCAATTTTGTGTTATTAGTTTAATGTTTAAATTGCAGCTATGGCTGTATTTTAATAATAAAGTAATCAAACACTTTTCTCAAGATCAACGAAAGTATGTAAAAGTTCAAGTATGTCTAAATGCAGATGACAAATGAGCAAGCAAAGCCAGTCCAGATGCTAATTTAAGTTTGAACATGCTTCCTTTTTCCATTGCTCTTAAAAAGGGAGGTACAGAATCAGGTCTAAAGAAATACAAGAAGGACATCAATAAATTACAGTAAGTTCAGTTGAGAGCCACCAAGATGGTAAGGGAACTGAAGCACTTGACCAAGGATGAGAAGCTAAGGGAATGGGGCTTGTTTGGCTTGTAAAATAGGTGCCAGAGGAGGGACCTGATAGCAGCCTTCCCACTCTGTGAGGACACTAAGGCACTGGAGTAGCTGCACATAGCAGTTGCGTAGTCTCCATACTGGAACAATTTCAAGACTCAGTTGAATCAAGCTGTAAGCAGCCTGGTCTGATGACATGACTGACCAGGTGGCTGGACTACAAATCTCACAAGATAACCTCCCTCCACCTGAATTATCCTATGATGCTATTGTTCAAAAAGTTCTAGAAAGCTGAAGGATATCTCAGTTACTCATTTGATGCTTTAGGCCCATTCAAGCTCATAGTTCCAGTGTATGGAATAGAACTTCAGCACGGCTTCTCACAAAATTAAATGTTAAAAGCAAATCATCAGAATTAAGGGCCGAAAGTCGTGATGTTAAATTATTACCCTTTTTTAATATACATACTAAAAAGGCTAACTTTTTTTAAAGTTGCAAAACATCTGCAAATCCAGTAATACATGCAGTTTGGATTCCAAATCTGAATTACTGAAACATCTGAACTCAGGTGAATTTTAAGAATAAACCGTAATTTCATCACATAAGTCATTCCTACTCAAAAGAAAACAGGCATTACATGACAAAAACACAGAAAAAAAACCAAAATCCAAAGGAGTACACCAAGACTAGGCTGCAATGACAGCTTTATAAACACTTGTCATGAGGCAGATTCAAAGTTTAGAATTGATTGCTAAGGCCAAATTTGCTTGCTATAAAACATGCTTATCTCTCCTTCCTCCTATAAAAATGTAAGAGGTAGAACTTGCGGCACGGTGTTACAAGTAACATTATCTTAGAAAACATTTGTCAAGTCAAAAAAAAAAGGTGCTGGTATAATACCAGAAAGCAAAGAAGGACCAAAACAAACTTCTGGGTTTATAATGAAAGCCTTCATTGATTCCTTTTTGTGTTAGAATTAACAGATTAAAAACTAAAGTATTTGAAAGACTAAGCCTCTGTCAGATCTTTTTGAGTTCATAGGATTTCTTTATATTAATTTTGTTTTGGCAAAATTCATCAAAAGGAGCTGGAAAATATGCAGCTATTTGATAATGCAAATAAAATTGAAGGAAGGAGAAGAATATATTAAGGCTTGAGTATAGAAACATTTGTATTTTTACAGTACTACTTAGTATTAATTTGTACATTATAATGTATGTATGAAAACATATTTTTTAATCTTCCATCAGCAAGTCTTTCCAATTCTTACTCTACCAAGCCAAAGACTGATATTGGGGGAAAATGGGCTCTAAAGTAGACTGGAATAATCCCTTGCCCAGATCTCCAGTGTGTGTCTGCTGCCAGCTGTGCCAACATCCAGCCCCAAGGAACACAATACCAAAGGACATAAGGTATGATTTCTCTATTCTACAGTATTTTTAAGAAATAAATTTCTTAAGTACTTTGAGGTTTCTGTTTCACAGGCTGATCCTCCCTTTTTCGATGTAAGGTGAGTATCACTTCAGAAATCAGAGTCTCCAGTTCAATGATTTAAAAGTAAGCAAAGTAATCAAAGTACTCCTTGTAGACACATTGCCCCCTCCTACTGAAGATTTCATGTATGTCGACTTTGATTAATAGCCAGTTACTCTCATTTAACACATCCCTCCTCCTTAATAATTCCATTTCTTCACTATTCTCAACAGAACCGCAGCTTCCCCAAACACCACCCCAAACTGCCTGTTTCCATCAACTCCACAACCACCTGGCAACATGATCCTTTCTTTGATGGGCTGCAGTGATATATTACAGACCAGCAGCAGTAGGACTAAAACACCATACCCAAAACAGGAGTAATTAAAATGCAGACCACTGCTTTGAGCTACACTTTAACTGGGATCGGAAATACTGATGTTCTGACTTCTCTTCAATGAAATACCCAAGAACTGCAGTGGTCATGAAAACTGCAACAGATTCATTTATAAACTTTTTAGAGTCTTTCCACATCACTCCTTGCTGTTGCAAAACCACAAGCACATTATCTCGACATCTCACTGCAATCTAAAATAGTAATTTTCTTTTTCTTGAGTTCAGTTGAGCTCAAAATCCCTGTTGCTCAAATAGTAACACAGTCACAAGGTAACCACCCCAGCCACAATCAATGCAGTCTTCCTTAGTGTTTTTATTAGCATTTTACAGAAATTCTCCATTACTTCCTGTCATAAGTCAACCATTTGATTTGCCCTCACTTCTTTCTGTGCGAAAAAGGAATAAAAGATGAAATACAAACAGCAATACTAATAATCCATTACCCTGCATTTAGACATCAACACAAGAATCTTTGTCCATTCAACAACTCATCCAACCTAACAGGATAGGCATCCAACATGCCTACAAATTGACAAGCACCAGCAAGGGCTTAAGGCTGCAGTCAACATCCACAGAGATCCTTTGCCCAGAAAGGACGTTCCAGAACACCTCCTTCATGACGCTTCAAATATATTTACCAATTTGTTGGTAATATTCACTCTGTGCTATTCAGAGTACACTGTGTCACTTACCTCTTCAAGTGGGGAAAATAAGCAATACCACATGGTTTGTGGCTGTAGTTCGAGTGAATTTCAGATTACAAAGCATGAATATTCAAAGTTTACAAAATACAGGAACAGTTAGTAAGCAAAAGTACTGCACTAACATTTTTGCATTTGGTTTGTTGCCAAGTCCAATAAAGATAAAACAAAACTTAATATTAATTGTATCTTGACAGTCTCTGTCCATGTAATGGCTGCGCTTTCAATCCGTTAATGTGTTATTAATTTGTATATAAACTACATTAGAAAATCTCAAATACTATTTGCAACTGCCTTATTTTCTCATTCATAAAAAGGTATCGTCTCATCCTCAACATAAACACTCAACATAAAACACTGGGGAAAAAAAAAGCTTTCCCTTGTGTAGTTATGGCCCAATCTTTACACTCTTAATAGCACTGCACAGAAATGAATCACAATGTATTTCTTCCCTTTCACGTTTGCAAACAGAAATTCATTTTGGCTGATAACCAAAACACAGAGAACTAAGAAACAAATTAAGTTTTGCCTGCCTGACCTTTTAGAAAAAGTAAACGGAGTCTTTCAGATGAACTGTAACACACTTGATTCAGTCCGAGTTATTATTGACTATAGGTTATTACCACATGCTAGTGGTCTGGTTCCCAAGTAAACTAATTCAGTGATCCCTGTTAAAATCCATTTTTTACACATGAAAAACAAACAAACAAACAAACAAAAAACCCCCAAACATCACCACAACTCTACTTCTGCCTGTAACCTTAAAAAGTCTCAAGACAGGCTGGTTTTCACAACAGAGTAAATTCTTCACCCTGGAAGCAGTCAGCAGGAAGAAGATCACAGCATACCACAGGACAGTGCAGGAGAGCTTGCAGTGCTCACATCATATCTTCTGTTTCTTAACTGAGACAAGTATCTGAGGCTGAACCAATTCTCTTTAGCCCCAGTCTTAGTAGAAATTTTATTGTTCTATAATGCAGAAATACTGGAAAAACAGTGGAATTTGGGAACCCAGTCATTGGGTGAACTGACATTTTGCATCAACTTCCATTCTGCTTCCAAAGATACATCTTTGGTTACTAACTAGAAAGCAAATGAAGAAAACAATCTAGTTTGAGTACCCTTAAAGAAAAGAAAAAAAAACCAAAACATAAAACCAAGCAAATAACTGAAATCCTGACTCTTCACCATTCTCTGTTAAAAACACTTATTTCCATTACAGTGTCATCATATAGTGAGTCAAGAGTGTTACACTCTTGACAACCTACTGCAAATATCAAGCTAGAGAGATAGCTCGATACCCCATGCGCTAGACGGCCCTTTCTAAACCATTTGTCCCTAATAAAAACTTCTCCTTCTACCCAGTCAAACCAGATAACCCAATTTAGCTAAATTTAGAGTGATCTCAAAATGGCTTCTTCTATTTTATACTTTTTGGAGGGGGGAGGGGGAGGGAGCTTGTTCAATTGGTCTAACAATAGATTTGACCTCCTTAAAGAAATCTTGTCTTGATTACATGTTTAGGCCATGACAGAAGTACAAAAGTACAGCTACCAGAAATCAAGTATTTCAAATGCAACAAAGTCATCTAAGTGCCACATGAAAGCAAACAACAGCTTTTACAGCTATTACTATGAAGTAGACTAGTAAGTAGCATCCATTCAGCAGAAACTGCATGCCATTCCAAAAAATGGCAGAAGTTTAGACAGATGTTTAGATAAACAGTAACTTTCTATTGGGAACCTGTGAAAGCTCTTGTGACACAGAGCCCTAAGATGGACCCCAAGATACCAGTTCTGCTAGCCCCTCTTTGTGGGGCTCTCTTGCAGTGCTTTCTCATGAACTGTAGGAAGTTACTGACTGCTCCAATAATACCAACACAACTTCTGCCTCTCCTGCAAATGGTGTTTATTTGGAAGTGGATAATTATGCACAAATAGATTAAAAATGTACCTTGTATTCTCATGTGGTCTACCTGCACTATCCAAAAGTAAAGACATGAGCAACAGAGTGGAAACTATAACAGCATTCCCATGGAGAGATATGATAGACATATACCTGAGCATGGACGGTTACCCTTTTACTATGATTTCTATGAATAAGTGATCTCAGTGGCATTTCTTTTTTGGTATTTCTCATCACTGAAGGGATCAGACCTGACAGATTGCCCCAGAAAAAGTGACAGCTGAGGTAGTCGGCAAGAGGTATCCATACCAAAAGCCTAAATAAAATAGGTGACCTGAATTGTGCTGTAGAATAATGCATTTCTGTTAAGGTCACTTAACTTACAGATACTATCCCTCTAAGCTGGCTGCCAGAAAATGGCTACCATGGATCACCCCCTGATGACCGTATGATCAATTTTACTAGTTCTCAAATCTTTAAGGAATTAGTCCCTATATATCTACTTGCAGTAAATGTCTATATAGACACAAGCTAATCCATAGTCAATCATCAATTTGACTATATTTCAGTAATTTCTGCTGTTTCCCAAAGCCAAAACAGAAGCATTCAGCTTATACTCTACACTTCCTAAATAGTGGTCCCAACATACTGTTAACTTAATGACGAACCAACTACATTTATTATCAGACTGGTGATCAAAGCACACAGAAAGTGGAGAGACTGCTGTATCATTATCACCTCTGCAATTAGCCGGGTACCATTTTGATCTGGTATCTCCTTACAGCATGAGAGCACAGCTCGATTTCTCAAAACTACATCTGCAAAACAAATCACTTTCTCACTTCTCTTTTCCAATTCCTTCCCAGTCTGCTCAACTTGACTGTGAATTCCCAAAGCTAACAGAAGGAGGAGGGAATCAGGAATAAATGAGGTTTTATACCTGTTTTTTGCAGTTTCAATGCCGCTCAGATTCAAGCATACTGCTTCAGTAAAAATGTCATAAAGCCAGATGATGCCCAATGAAAATCAGAATCATTTTTTAAACAATTTGTAACAGTTTTTAATTTAATTTATTGCTTTCTAGAGATACTATTATAAGAACCTGCATTCTAATCGTTTGTTTCACAGATTGTATGTCTCATTTTTTCCTCCTATAAACTTATCTACTCACTAATCAAAGTGATTTTTCATCTCAAACTTGGGAAACTCAGTTTAGTAACTTTTAAATAACATCATTCAGTTCCTAAGGCTTCAGTTTATAACTCATAATTGCCCACCTATTCAGACAGCATTAACCAACATCAAGTTCAAAGTCATACATATCATACCTGATTGTAAATCTATCAGGCTACTCCTTTGTATATATAAGCTTAATTTTTGTTGACAGGGCTAAATTGGGATTTAACTTCTAGCAGGAGTACATTTAAATGTAAATTTATTTTCTTCCAGGAACAGATTTTCAGAACTTAGCATGAGAAACTTGAATTTAATCAAGGTATTTGCACACACAATTTCCTGTGCAAAACAACCATGCAAGTAAATTTAGCAAGAAAGTTATTTCCATTTGGTTGTAAAGTGTCTGTGTGCATACAATCTGACTAGGTAAAGCTTTGTGCACGCATATAATCTGAGTAGGGAAGGTGTGCATTGAAAACTGACCAAAAGATATGGTTTCAAGAGCTGTGTGAAAGATCAGACTGCTAAAGAAAATACTACTTAAGATTTACCTCATCTAATATTTGTATGAGCTTCCACATTAAAAAGCAAGAGCAACTGAGCAAGGAGAACAGTGAAAAGGAAGATAGCAAGGGTTTTGATTCCCTTTGTTAAAGATACAGTTGTAGCACTGTCAGTATGGAAACTGATGTTAAAGAAATGTCAGAGAAAGCACCATTTTATGATTCAAGGAGTCTAGAGAGACATTCCTCCTCCACAAGCTGAAGATTAAATGCCTCTGATTACAAGTTAAAAATTGGGGATACCAGTGAAGGTTTAAAAGTGCTCTAAACAACTTATTTGTAAAATCTATTAGCAAATAAAAACCTATGCAATATCTGTGACATGCAAAAAAAGTAGTTGCCATGAAAGTTCTAATAATGTGTTTACTATCTAAACCAGTAGTTTACTTTTTATTGACTTACTACATTAAGATTTTTGATTCTTCAACACAGAACTTATATTGATTAAAACCAGGCTATATTTAATCCAGTGTTAATGCTAGTAAGTGAGTAGCAAGATCATCTGGTCAGAGAAACAAAGTGTTATAAATCTTCTTTAGAAATGGGAATTCACTCAATCTTACTGGCAGAACTTAAACAAGTATTGGATTTTTTTTTTTTCTAGAAGAAGTACAGTGTTGAAGCACTGTTTTTAATACCCAACTGTTTTGTGGGGTTTTTTTAAGCTTTGATTGGGGTTTTTTTGTTGGATTTTTTTTTTTTTTAAATACATTACTGTCAAGGAGGTCAGAGCCAATTCACCTTCTAGACGACCATGGCAGATCATGCCTCACTTCACATCAGCTTCCCTGAAACCACTTAGTAGGCCAGAAGAAAGAAAAAGAGGAATGCTGGCGAGGAGCTGCAAAACTATAATTGATCTTCAAATATTTAGACACCTCAACTATTTCTCTCATGATCTCATACACAGGTGGTTATAAACAATGAAAGCTCATTAACAACTAAAGTCAAAATGAATTGCTAATGGTATCTAGTTTCTTCACTCTCTGTAACAATCTCCTATATTTAATTCCCAAGATGATTTTTCTATGGAAAAACTCTGGCTGCCAAATCATTTATGTCCTTTCTTTGCTTTCATTTCTATATGATGTCTGTAGAGGAAGAGTCCACAGTAAACTTTAAGAGTTGGAAGTCTCATTGCCATGGCTTTCTAACTGAAAATGTGGTTGCAAGAGTATTATTTTCACACCATGGCCATAAAATGCCATGGCAGGCTTTCTACCTGCAGCTAAGCATGCAGTTCAGAATAAACACATAGGTATTAGCCTACTACTAATATAATGTACCAGCTGCAAGCACTAAGCATTCCATGCCTAATTGAAAGCTTTTTAAGTACCTATCATGTACTGTTTGGGGGTTCTTTTGCATCATATTTTAAATACAAATTAAGATACTATCAATTCAAGCTTATACTGCACAACAACTCATCTCTACAGCTGCAGATAGTGACCCTATACATTCTTCCCAGTCTGCTATGTCTATCAACTTGTTTAATCTAATGCATTGTACATCTTTTTTTCTCTTCTGATTTGGTTGCTGAATTATGAAAAGCGTGGAATTGTTACCAGTTTAATTCCTTTATAGCTTTTCCTTAATTCCTTTCTTTAGAACTTCTCAGGTTTAAAACCAAACAACATCCCAGGTTCATCTGCTTCATTTCCAACAGTAACCAGTGACACAGACTAATGACATCTGAGACACTGCCAGGTAATTCTGAAGTTTTCATGTTATTTTTACAGCATAACAGGCACTACTTGCAAAATAAGAAGGTTGGATACTTCCAGTTTTGTTGTTTTCTTTCAGTACAGAAAATAAGCATCCTCGCACCCATGTCGGCCTAAAAGCTTGCATGCCTGAAAACTTGAATGGTTTCTCCAACAGTATGAGTTTCAGTTACTATAATTGAGTAACTTCTCTATTAGTACTGCCTTGCTGGCACCCTCCCCACAGTTCCACTAATGCAAGAAAGGTTGTTAACTTAAACAAAATGAGTTGGAGTGCAACAGGAGGCATCTGGGGTGCATCATCTTTCAATCAGCAAAGCATACAACAAATCTACAAAGCCTGAGTGGAAAGGAACCTCTTTCCAACTAGAAAAAAAGCAGAAGAAAAGTTTTTCATTAGTTATCCAAAACACAAAAAGTTTAATTCTGGTGGAAACAGTAAAACAAACAAAAAAAAACCCCCAAAAAAGAGAAGGAACCCAAGTTAGTGGAGGTTCTTAAGATTCCAGCTACTATGGACAGGTTATTAACAACCACAAAGGCAGTGAAACGCTGACTTAGCAATGTAACATGCTTCAGTTACTACAAAAAGCTTAAAATTATTTCCTTCCTTGTAAATAATGAGAATTTTCCCAAGTCATTTGGTGCTAAGCATATAGTAGAAATAAAATTTTTTTAATCCTTCTAATATTCATCCCTCTGCAGGACTGTTTGTAAAGCTTAGTATAGATAAACAAATTAGCACTAAAAAACCCACCAGTTTAAAAAGGTTAATTCATTTGTATCTTAATATAAAATACACAACACTGAGATCTGGCAGAACATTGCTTGGATGCAGACTGCCTGCTTCATTTAAACCTCCAAAGCAGAGCTCATAATGGCTATGAGAATTCAACAACGATGAGTACATGACATTGAGTCATGTGTAATTTTGCCAAGAGTGGCCTGAAACAGAACTGGTAGCAAAACAGTGAGTGTATGTAGACAGGGTATGAAGATATATGTTTAATCGTTTATGAACATGATTATGTTATTACCACAAAAATAGTGGTACAGTTAAAGCAGTAACATCCTTCCTAACTGTACAATAATATTGCAGCTTTATTTCTTACACTTTAACTATAGTCATTGTGCAAAAGAGTTCAAGCCCTTAAGCAGAGCCATTAAGCACGCTCATTCAGCCATTACATACTCACTCAAAAGAGGATTTTGAAGGAACCTAACACTTAGGAACTAGAATATACATAAAGCAAATGAAGACAAATGTAATATAACCCAATTAAATCTGCAAATTAGACAGCTACAGATCAATTATTCCTTGAATGTAAATGTGTAACTATTGGGGGAGTACACATTCAGGGAAAACTGATCTCAAAGGCTGTACCTACAATAATATACAACGGAATAAGGACAGATGAGTGCCTTTTGTCTAATTTTGAACTGGAAGTCCAAAACAAAAGAGTTTAATGATTCTAAGATCCATGACACAGAGACAATAAACCTCCAACCATGAATGACACTGACAAAGGCAGCAGCTATTCTGAGCAACCGCCATCAGTCAGAGCGGTTGTTAAATTTTTCCTCCTCAAGGAAAAACAAACGAACAAAAACCAACCACAAATGTGTTAAGCGTTTAAAAGTTCTGAAAATCAGACAGACTTGTGTATACTCACCACCGCAGAGTTTGTGCATGCTTAATTAGAACAAGTTGGGACAATATTTGCACAAAGTACACCAAACTACTATCTTACTGTGCCTCAGTCACCAAAGTAACACTGTATATTTAGTCTACAAATGGTGACTGGAAGTAACGTCTTGGAGAAATACTGTATTTCTGAATAATGCCTGTTTAGACAACAGAATACTAACAACTAAAAAGAAAAAATATCCAATCACAGAGCAGGAAATTAATTAGATAGTGATCTAATAGATCACTATCTAGATTAGGGACTCTAATTAGAGTCCCTAAAAACCTGAATCTCTCGTCAAATGATTTGCTTTAAAATAATAAAATATAATCTATTCATTGCAGGAGAGAGAGGAACAGAGTAAATTAAGCACCTTATAAAAATGCAATATAAAATTCTACTTTAACAACGCTATTAGAAATTACATCTCAGTGAGGCATTAGAACTGACTTTCAAGTAACTTTTTTGCTCTGCATTTGCTTTCTCCTGAGTGTTCATTTCTCCTTAAAGCCTTATTCAGCCTTATTTTTCACTATAGGCTGTTATTCTCATTGTCTACTTCAGCATTACTTTCAATACATGTAAGAGTTTAAAGTCTTTACATCCCAGGCACAGGCACCAGTTATTCTATTACCTCACAAAAAGCCTGCTCTCTTTCCTGTGTCTGAACTAAGGGATGACCCATACTCCGCACCAGTATATGCTCCACAGAGGTCCAGAGACAATGCAGGAACAGCACAAGTCAAACTCTGGGTTTGAGTGTGTCAAAATGGAGTACGACACAAGCAGTGAAGATCTATTAGGCCTATTCACCTCAAGAAAGCCTCCTGAAGTTGTTTCCTTCTTTCCTTGCCAAGTAATTGCCTCAGCCTTGAGCCAAGATGCCAGTTTCTGCTGCTCACCCCTTTTCCGCTCCTACATTTCCTAATCCTCACTGCAACGAGCTGCTCATCCTCAAGCTTACCCCTCCCATGTTGCTAGTAGCTAAACAAGTACACTGTGCCATTCTGCTTTCTGTCTTAATACTATTTACATGAAATTCTCTCCATTGTGGAAGTACAGGTTAAGAGAGTAAATATCTTTTCAACATCACTAGCCTCAGCAATTGACCATGACAAAATAGCTATCTGAAAATTGGCAAGCAATGAAACCTGCTTCAGCCCGTGTTGATGGCTTACCTTCTTAGCCCACACATACCGTGAACCTCTGCAATGATGCTCCATCTCCAATACTTTTCTGGTCCTATCTTGATTGTCAGCCACTGCTCTTTAACATTACTTGATCTTTTGATATTGATCATATTTTCCAGATTAGAACATATTTTCTTTAATTGTAGGCATCTGGAAGTCTTGAGCAATGCATCCTTGGTTGTGCTAGGCACATCTTGTCACCTGCTGTATCTCCTTACCACGCTTTTGTTCCCAAAAGATTTCTTGTAGACTGACAGCTTCAAGACTTCTACAGTCTGTCAAGTATTTTCCCCCCTCACTGACAGACCTCAGGTAGGACTTGAAAAGTTCATAGGCTACTACAATGAAAATGATGAGAACTAACACAAAATACATAACCATTCCCAGACAAGATAATGTTACCTAATGTTAAAATGTAACTCTTCAGACCATAGCAATATGGGTTGTTTAATATACAGGCAACTTGTTGAAGACTAGACCTTGTACTCAAGGCCTGCTGGTTTATTCCTAACTTAACCTTGCAGGAAAAAAAAAAAAAAAAGCAGGGGAGCACCGAGAGCAGAGATCCCCAACCCCCACAGGTAATGTATCCCAGTAATGACAAAATTACTAGAGAACTCGGTTACCAAGGTCTAAGCACAGCTAATACTTACACAGCCATTCAGATCTGCCTATCTAGAACAGGTTTCCACTCAATAGAAAAACACAGACATATACATACACACATATATACATATCCATTCAAACACATATGGATATATATTTTGTTTAGGATGGCATTTCCTTTCTAAATCCAAATAAAACAGCAGAAGTGTTCATTCCATTTTTCCCTTGAACTAGTTTTTTTTTGTTGTTTCAGGTTTTTTTTCTCCCTGTCATGAAATCTAGTCAAGACTTCTGCCTGGCGGGAAAGACTGAAATGTGAAGGGCTAGAGCCTGGAAAAGATCCAAACAAAGTAGACTTTCACTATGGCAGATGCTGAACAGCTTTGTCTATAGTCAATGACTGTAATGCCACCGACAATAAATCATGGACATGTACTAAGGTTTTCGAAACAAATGGATAAACACGGTACATTACTATAAAATAGCACTAAAAATGGTAGGGTGTAAGAGCTCTGTTTAAGTACCAGCAATCACACAAGCGACTGAATGGTACAACATGAAATTTGATATTAGCAACACCTGAATTTAAGAGTAGTATTTAAAGAAAATTGTTTATAATACAGATTTGCTGGCGGCTCATGACATAGACAGGTAGGCTCTTCGCTGGGTTAAAAAATGGTTGGATGGCCAAGCCTAGAGGGTGGTGGCGAATGAAGTCAAATCCAGTTGGCGACCGGTCACAAGCGGGGTCCCCAGGGCCCAGTTCTGGGACCAGTCTTGTTTAATCTTTATCAATGACCTGGATGAGAGGATCTAATGCACCCTCAGTAAATTTGCAGATGACACAAAATTAAGCGGGAATGTCAATCTGCTCAAGGGTAGGAAAGGTCTGCAGAGGGATTTGGACAGGCTGGAGTGATGAAATGAGGCCAATTGTATGAGGTTTAACAAAGCCAAGTGCCGGGTCCTGCACTTGGGTAANTGGGGCTGTTTAGCCTGGAGAAGAGGAGGCTGAGAGGACACCTCATTGCTCTCTACAACTACCTAAAAGGAGGTTGTAGCAAGGCTGGTGTTGTTCTCTTCTCCCAAGGAACTCATGACAGGACAAGAGGTAATAGCCTCAAGTTGCACCAGGGGTAGTTTAGATCAGATATTAGGAAGTTATTCTTTACTGAAAGAGTGGTTGGGCATTAGAACAGGCTGCCCAGCTAGGTGGTAGAGTCACCATCCCTGGAGATGTTAAAAAAAAAAAAAAAAAAGAGTTGATGTGGCACTTTAGGACACGGTCTAATGGTCAGGGAGATGCTGGGATGAAGGTTGGACTAGATGATCCTAGAGGTCTTTTCCAGCATAAATAATTGTGTGATTCTGAGATTTACACCTTATAGAATATTGGTGTTTCAGTTATTTATAACCAGTTATTTAGCATAACCAGTTATTTATAACATGTAGTTTAGCATTAGAGAGTAAAATGTTTGAGATTAGATTTCAAAGGTTCCTTTTCTCTCTTCAAATTACAGAGCCATGTAACAGTTTCAGTTAGAAGAGACATGTAAAGATCGTCTAGTTCCAACACACCTGCCATGGGCAGTGGCATTTTTCACTAGAGCAGGTTGCTCAAAGCCTTATCCAGCCTGGCCTTGAACACTTCCAATGATGGAGTACACATAGCTTCTCAGAGCAACCTGTTCCAGTGTCCTACACCATCCTCATAGAAATTTTTTGTCCTTATTTCCAGTCTAAACACACTGTCTTTCAACTATTAAACTACTTATGGGTGTAATTTAATTATATGTCTAAATAGCTCACTGTACTGGGAAAACATAAATTTGAATTTCTGTATTTTATCAAAAATTGCTTGGTTTTGCTTATCCTGACAGAATCATGTGATTAAGTGAAGGGTTAACTTATACTCCTCACTGTATTTTACTTATGCATAAGGTTTTATTATGTAACCTATTATCATTATACATTATTATATAGTATATTATTACATAGAATACATTTTTATGTAACCTATTACAATAACAAGTTAAGGAAAATTCAAAAGTCCTCTTGATTTCTTAAGTACTATGCCTTAACATTTTCAGTCCAGCTGTAATGAATAAGCACTGCTTCACTTCATGCAGAACCATGCTATTTCCATTATAATCAAGCTGATTGAAGTCAACATAACAGTAATTAGTCATTTCCTACAACAACAACATCATCCAGGTAACTTCATGGTTGTGCAATTGTTATCTATGGAATATAGTCTAACGCAAAACAAAGAGAACACACCAAAAGAAAGTGAACATATTACAGGGTTTATGTGCAAATGAGGTACTTTGATAAAGCAAAATAAAATTTAATATTAATTCTGAGCAGTAGAAGTGGTATTTAATCAATTCTGTAGTGTTCAGGAGGTAAACCTTACAATTGGTCCAACCACAGATAATTAACACAATGTCTAGGGCCCACTTCCCATCATCAATAGCTCTATGTCAAGGAACAGTAGCACTATTTTTTAATGTATTAGCAACATATGTGCAGATACACTGAAACTCTGCCCATCCCCTTCTGTTTTTGCTGTGGTATTTCTGTTTAAACAACTCCCAGGCAAGCTCTTTCAGAAGGAGCTGCAGTGTAGAAACCTCCATGGCTATGTAAGTGAGAAAACTCGCCCAGACTAGAGAGCTCTCCTGAGAGAGGTTAGCTTTGCCAGGCAACCATAAATTCTCACAACATACTTTGAACGCTGCAGTTTAGTGTCTTCTGGAGCACAGGTAAGAATTCACACTACGTGCCTCTATTCAAGGAGGCAACTGTGATCACTTTTTCTTATCTTAGTTAGCATTTACATATCCATTTCCTGTAAGACTGCCTGTGGAGGCACATACCAATGTCACTATATACAGCTTCCAAGGTGATCCTTCCTTCATATTTTCCTCTTCCAAAAGAGCATATTCAGTGTCCTTGGAGTTATGGCCACTTTCTACTATTATGATAGACACCATCAGTCCACCGAAAATGATGTTATTCCCCTGGTAAGGAATCACAGGGATATTTTTTGATAAAAATATTCCATGCTGAAGACCACAGCTGAAGTGTTTTGTGCACCATCCCGTAACAAGAAATCTCACACTGCTACATCGAACTCAAGATCTAGTTATTACAGTATTAATCCTTTTTCAGTATACATTTTTCCATCTGAGATCCCTACAAACAAATTGATTGCCTGCCCACTGTTAGAACTTAAAAGAGGCCCCACTTAGCAAACAGGCAGTGCTTAGCCCTTTCCGAAAATTAAGCTATTTCAAGGCATTTCATTTGGAGTACGTTGTGAGTCACAGAAAATAACATAAAAACATCACCAGCCTTTTAGATATACTGGATGCCCTCAAGACTAAACATTACCATGAATTTCTCCAGAGAGAAGCTGCAAATAAAGAAGTGCATGTAATGACCAAGAGGACTGCACAAGGGAGACAACCTTTCCCTTCAAATAGAACAGAAGGTTTGTGATGAAGAAGTTTGGTTTTTTCTATGACAGGCAAAAGGGAAAGGAAACTATAGGGCACCATTCTGGAAACCGTACTTTCACTCCTTTAGGATACGCAGTCTGGTCAATGGGATGCAGAACACACACGAGTTTCTAAAGATACCTGATTTCCACCTCCCCCAACCAATTGTCCAAAAATAAAGAACTGCAGGAATAAGAGACCCGTCCTCTAGTCAGTTCTGTTCTTAGTCCTTAATTAGATTCTTCTACCAGTATAAAAAAAGATATGCAGATGAGAAAATGCAGATGTAGAAAAGAGTTGATCATACATGAAATCTAGTAGTATATTCCTGATCCACAGTCTTTTTTTTCCAGTTGTTGACTAAACTTTTTATAGATGTAAAAATGTACTTGCACATATAAGGGGCACTCACAGGAAAAATTATCACTTAAGGAAATCACAAAAAGCTAATTGTTTGGAATATTCCTTTTTTTCAGTTTACACCATTTTAATTGAGAAACTGGCAAGCTGATACAGTATTATACAACCAAGAAGATCAATCACACCGGCACATAAATGGAGAATAACTGAAGACAACTACTTGTGAAGACATTTGTACCAAGTGTTGTGTCGTGCTATTCTGACTAACAAACACAAAAATGAAGCTGTAACAACAGATAATGTACAATCAGGGAGAGAATCAAGTATGCTGAATAAACAGCTCACACAGCCTAACAGAAACAGAAGGAAATACCAAAGTCATTGATTCATACAATAATAATTCAGATCCTAGAAGTTACTCAAGATTTTCAAATACTCTCCACTGGAATGGCCTCAGCCTTGAAGACCAATGAAAGTCCACCACACTTGTAGAATCATAGAATGTTTGGGGTTGGAAGGAACCTTTAAAGGTCATCTAGTCCAACCCCACTGCAGTGAGGGGGGACATCTTCCACTTGATCAGGTTGCTCAGAGTTCTGTCCAGCCTGACCTTGAATATTTCCAAGGATAAGGCATCTACCACCTCTCTGGACAACCTGTGCCAGTGTTCCACCACCCTCAGTGTAAAAAATTTCTTCTTTATATGTAATCGAAATCTACCCTCTTTTAGTTTAAAACCATTTCACCTTGTCCTGTTGCAACATGTCCCGCTAAAAAACATTTTCCCCATCTTGCTTATAGGCTTCCTTTAAGTACTGAAATGACACAACAAGGTCTCCCCAGAGCCTCCTCTTCTCCAGGCTGAACAACCCCAACTCACTCAGCCTTTCTTCGTAGAAGAGGTGTTCCAACCCACCAATAAATTTTTGTGGCCCTCCTCTGGACTCACTCCAACAGGTCCATGTCTTTCTTGCACTGAGGACTCCAGAGCTAGACACAATACTCCAGGTGAGGTCTCACCAGAGCAGAACAGAGGGGCAAAAATCACTTGCGTCAACCTGCTGGCCATCCTTCTTTTTATGTAGCCCAGGATGCAACTGGCCTTCTGGGCTGGGAGCACATTGCTGGCTCAGGTCCAGCTTTTCATCCACCAGTACCCCTTCTCACAGAACAGTGACTCTCATAATTACTTGTGAATGCCACATTTTTCCTCTCATACACACAATCTGCTATAAAGAGAGACAAAAAGGAGAAGAGCTGAAGTATCTTTTAATTCCACCATCATGAAAGAACAAGACTTGTGTTTACTTCAGGTAGCAAAAGTAGCAGCTCTCCAATTTTCTTTATCTCCACAAAGCCCCCACTACCCAAGCAGCAGAACCTCAGGCATACTTTGTTCTGCAGAATCTGCTTGCAATCATGAGATGTCAACAAGATGTCAGAAATCTGTTCTGGCTTTCTACGTGTGCACCTACAGCACCTCACATATGTAGCGTTCCTGGAGAAGTAAGTTGTGGATGGGATCGACAAGCCAAGGACTTGGGCTAATGGGAACAGAAAGGACAAAGCAATCTACAAAACAGAGCTTATGTTAAATCCCTTCAAACACAGGCATGCAAAGATGAAAGTGTCCACAGAACAGCTCTGTGAGGAAAGCACTCAAGCTCATACCAGGGGATCCAGCATGCTTTGATGTTTCTCTGACACATGTCTACACTACTGCACACAGCATGGGGCACTAACACAAAGAGTCTGTGCACAGTTACAGGGCCACAACCTCATCAGGATCAGAGACACATGGCAGGCCACACAACCAGAACACTGTGATGGGTGGGTACAGGCTTTTTTAGGAAGGACAGGCTGACAAGGTGAGGAGGGGCAGTTGCCCTTTACAAGAGGGAGAATTGGAATGCAAAGAGCTCTGCCTTGGAACTGGTCAGGAGTCAGCTGACAGTTTATGGGTCAAGCGAGGCAGATCAAAACGGGTGCTGCTGTAGCAGGTATCCAATACAGACCTCCTGATCAGGAAGAAGCAATGAGTCCTCTTCAAACAACTGGAAGAAGCCTCACATTCATAACCCTGGCCCTCACGGAGGACTTGAACCTCTTTGGTAATTGCTGGATGGACAACACAGCAGAGCACAAGCAAACTAGGGCACATCTAGAGTGCATTGACAACGACTTGCTCGGACAGGTGACCAAGGAACCAACAAGAAAAGGCTTTCTGCTGGACCTGATACTTCTAAATAAGGAAGAACTGCTCAGGGACATGAAAGGCAGGGGCAGCCTTCACTGCACCAGCCATGACAGTGGAGTTCAGGACTAAGGGAGAATATAGAACTGCTGTTTAATCTTGCAGAGGTAAGAGTTAGAAAAGCCAAGATCAACCTGGAGTTCAATCTGGCAAGGGATGTTGTGCAGGGCAACAAGAAAGGTTTCTACAAGTACATAAACAGCAAAAGGAAGCCTACATGTTTCCAGCATGACTGCAATATTTTAGTTTCAAATCACACTAATTGCAACTGCATTCCAATATGAAAATTATATATTCTTATTTATACACTGTTGTCTATATATGTTACTCAGCTTGTTCTTTCTCTCCAAATGTATGTCTCATTTCATCCGTTCTGCCGGTCAGTCACCATGCTTCACTGCTGCAACTAGTAACACAACCTGCAGGTCCTCAGCCCTCACACTCTTCTTTTGCTGCATCTAGAACATGGCTTCAGCTGGAGAAGGAAAAGTAACAGTCGTCTCCAGAAAAATGACGACACTGTCAGGTTCTTGCAGGACAGAAGAACACCAAGCAGAGAAACAAATGATGTTAAGGGATAGCTGTCATGCAGAAAGGGCTTTCCATTTGAAATACAGTAGGACTCAATGCTTTTACTGACAGTGAAAACACTGGTAGCAATGGCAGTCTATCAGCCTGCACCACACAGAACATAATTTATGCATCACGTTCAGATTTTTAAAATGATTAATCCATATAATACCAGCATGTCTTCATACCTCTCCAGATATATGACACAGGGTTACAGTTTTGAGGGAAAGCACACATTCTGCTCAAATACATTGGCTGAACTTAACTGAAAAACACAAGCTAATGCATTCAAAGCTACACAATATGAATTAGGCAGTTTTTCTTGAGTACATGACCAGCTTGCAATATGCTTGTTTGCATCTTACTGCTGACATTCACAGAATTGTAGAATGGTTTGGGTTGGAAGGGACCTCAGAGATGATCATCTAGTTCCTCCAAGCCCCCTGCCATGGCAAGGGCACCTCCCACTAGACCAGGTTGTTCAAGGCACCATCCAACCTAGCCCTGAACACCTCCAGGGATGGAGCATCCACAACCCCCCTGGGCAACCTGTTCCAGTGTCTCAGCATCCTCAGAGTGAAGAATTTCCTTCCAACTTCCAATCTCAATCTCCCCTCTTCCTTGTCCTATCACTACAGGCCTTTGTGAAAAGTCTCTCCCCAGCCTTCTTGCAGGCCCCCTTCTGATACTGGAAGGCCACAATAAGGTCTCCCCTGAACCTTCTCCAAGCTGCACAAGCCCAACTCTCTCAGCCTGTCTTCATAGGAGAGCTGTTCCAGCCCTCTCATCATCTTTGTAGCCCTCCTCTAGACCCTCTCCAACAGGTCCATGTCCTTCTTGTGCTGGGGGCTCCAGAGCTGGCTGCAGTACTCCAGGTGGGGTCTCACGATACAGTTGGCTTTCTGAGCTGAACTTGAGCATTCCTGGCTCATGTTGAGCTTTCCATCAATCAGCACCTCCAAGTCTTTGTCCTCATATCTGCTCTCAATCTGTACTCTGCCCAGCCTGTATTTGTGCTTGGGATTGCCCCAACCCAGGTACAGGACCTTGCAGTTGCCCTTATTGAACTTCATGAGGTTGGCATAGGCCCATTTCTCAAGCCTGTCAACATCCCTCTGGGTGGCATCCCTTCCCTCCAGCATGTCAACCTTGGCGTCATCTGCAAACTTGCTGAGGGTGTACTCAATCCCATTGTCCATGTCACCAACGAAGATGTTAAACAGGATCAGTCTCAATACTGATGGCTGAGGGACACCACTCGTTACCAGCCTCCACTTGGACATCGAGCCGTTGATTGCAACTCTTTGAGTGTGACCATCCAGCCAACTCCTTATCCACCGAGTGATACATTCATCAAATCCATGTCTCTCCAATTAAGAGACCAGGATGTCGTGCAGGACAGTGTAGAAAGCTTTGCTGAAGTTCAGGTAGGTAACATTAGTTCCCCTTCCCTTATCCACCAACACCATAACTCCATCATGAAAGGCCACCAGATTTGTCAGGCACAATTTGCCCTTGGTGAAGCCATGCTGGTTGCCACCAATCAGCTCCTCACTTTCCATGTGCCTTAGCAAAGACTTCAGGAGGATCTGCTCCATGATCTTGTCAGGCACAGAGGTGAGACTGACTGGTCCATAGTTGCCCAGGTCTTCCTTCTTTCCTGTTCTGAAAATGGGGGTGATGTTTCCCCTCTTCCAGTTAGCAGACACTTCACCAGACCGTATGACTTCTCAAATATGATGGAAAGCGGCTTGGCAACTTGGTCTGCCAGCTCCCTCAGGACCCGCAGATGGATCTCATCAGGTCCCATGGACTCATACACCCTCAGATTCTTTACATGGTTTTGAAACTGATCTTCATGTGTAGTGGGCAGGTCTTCCTTCTCCCAGCCCCTGCCTTTGCCTTCTGCAACCTGGGTGATGCGGCAAGAGCCCCTGCCAGTGAAGACTGAGGCAAAGAAGTCACTGAGGACCTTAGCTTTCTCCATATCCCTCGTGGCCAGATCTCCTGTTTCCTTCTGGAGAGGGCTCACATCTTCTCTAGCCCTCCTTTTATCATTACATATGTGTAGAAGTTTTTCTTATTGCCCTTGATGTCCCTGGCTAAATTTAACTCTATCCAGATAGAGTTAGTTTTCCTAATCTGATCCCTGGCTGCTCAGACAACTTCTTTGTAGTCCTCTTAGTGTACCTGTCCTTGTTTCCACTCTGTACATCCTCTTTTTGTATCCAAGTGTGTCCAGGAGCTCCTTCCTCATCCACGCAGGCCTCCTGGCATTCTTGCCTGCCTTCCTCTTTTTTGGAACACATCGCTCCTGGGCTTGGAGGAAGTGGTCCTTGAACACTGACCAGTATTCATTTCATTCTTGAAAAGCAAATACTAAGTATTCATCATGATTAAAAACCTACCCAAACTAAACACAGTACTCAATAAGGGGTGGATGTTTACAGAAGCCCTATTCTCAACTTTTTACTAGTCCTCCTAAGTCTTTAGCCTGATTACTCTCAAGGGCAGGAAATCCCAGTTGTACACTGTATGCCACTAAAGTCAGAAGGCATAAGACACAGCAACAAGAAGTGAATGGATCCAACTGTGAGCACTATTTTGCTGTTTGAGAAGTCTTGACTCAAAGGTTATGACTAAAGTCACCTCTCCGAGTTTGACAGCATCATAACAGAGGGAAATACAAACAAGCAGGAAATTCTGTGACAGCTTTACATTGGTTTTTGTTGTTCCTAAGCAATCTACCCGAATAAAGAGGTATTGTGTTAAAACTACAACAGCAAAACCAAAGCAGAAAAAAACCTAAGAATAAACCACACGAGATCTGCAAAGATAGATACAGTACATTGTCATGGTCTAGACAGTTTTGATCAAGCCAAAGCTGCTAAATGATAATCCCCAAGAGGCAATTGTTTAATATTCAAAACAAATAAGCAGGGTGACTAGAGAAAAAAGAAAACTTGAAATGAGAAAGTGTCTCCCTGGGGAATGCCAGATGTCATATATCTTTGAAATCTGTAAAAGGTAAAGAATAAAAGAAATCTTCCCTAAACTTTGCATATCTACGATAACACCTGCAGTTCATTTGGGTTTTTCTAATTAAAACATCAATTAGTTTTTGCAGTATTATCAGCCTTCTGAAACATTTTAATCATAGTACAAGCCCTGCTGTGATCCAAATTGCTGTGTTTTATAAGATTTATATTCTTTGGTTTTTGCCTTTCCAAATCCACTTTTTTTTTAGTATATATCCTGGCATTAATTCTGCCCACATATTTGTTCCCGGTGTGCTCTATGCTGAGAAAAAAAGTGACCTTTGAGTACTGTCAGAGTACGGTCCTTTAAAGTCAGTCAGTTTGCTCTATCACTCATGGGACTGTCACCTGGAAACCCTATGAACTGAAAGTGGCATGGTCATGCCCTGGTCACCATGCTTGTTCATCAAAAACAAAGATAACTTCATATGGCAGGGGACTGGAGATTGGTAAGAACAGAAGAAACAGGTAACTGACAAAAAAACAAGATGGTTGACTTGATATATGAAAAGTAAGTTATATTTCAAATTGAGAGACAGTGACAGCTCTTCCAGGAAGGTTTGATACCCTTTCTATTTGCAATAGATGCTTCGGGGGGGGGGGGGGGTCCCCCCTTTTT
>VZZY01006532.1:114801-127826 GCA_013400335.1 Eurystomus gularis | reverse complement strand
CTCACAAGTGCTGAGTACAGGGATGTTTAAGTCTTACCTGGCACTCTGCTGGGCATTGCAATGACAGTGCACAGTGCATTAGAACAGTTTATGAACAAGTTTAACAGGAGTTTTTAAAAGTAATTGACAAATCAGAACCATTTTTCCCTGGAGATTCATTCTGTCATTATTATGCCTCATGCTAGTCAGCAATTTTCCAAATAATCTGGGAGTAAATATGAAACTACTTGTGCTAAAGATAGCAGACAAATAAATTGTTGCCAGAATAATGCAAAGGAACCAGTTTAATACACTGATCCCATTCAACCAAGACACATTTTAATACAGCTAAATAGAGGACATATAGGGAAGAGGAAGGCATGACAACAGCACCTTCTGACTGGGAAACAGCCAATAAATTTTTTAATTAAAAAAATTATTATTAAAAATTATTATTAGTTTATGTGTGCTAATAAAAAGACAATACTTGTCCCTCTATCTTATCTTGTTCATATCCTTAATTAAATCAGGACTGAAAAGCTACAATGTCTATTGAAGCAGAAACACCCAGAAGTTACAGGTCATGTTGGAGATAAAAGTTTCACATGAACACCTAGTGTGATACATGCACCTTTGTGTGATACATGCATCTTTGTATACATTTATCTGGAGCAGGACAAGAGAGATGATGGAACCCCTGTGAATTGTGTTGGTGTAGCCAACTTTGTGATACTACACACTGCCCTGCGATGGAATTTGTCTCACTTAATGACACAGCATAGATTTCTGCATATATTAATCTCTAGATGGCTGTCATAGTTAATGGAAATGAGCTCACTTAAGGTGATGCTCTTTTCATTATAAAAGGCTTCCTAAAATAGCTTGAAGATGGTTGTCTGTGGCACACTGTAGGTGCTTCTCATTAGGTTAAATGAATCCCATCTGTGGTGTTACATACTTTAAAAAATACTGAGAAACTGGAGAGCATGCAAACTTATTCCAAGCTGCCTGAGAATCATATACAGGAAGAAGCCACAATTGTTTATCTTATCAGAAGACTGAAAAATTACTTCTTAGAATAAAGGAGAAATAGAGTAACAAAGGTATAAATTGGTGGTAGTTAAACAGAGAGCAAGCTATTAGGAGGAAGTAGAGAAATCTCCTGTCTGAAGAACAATTGGATATCTTCTTAGCTGAAGACAAGAAAGTGTATAGCAGTGAATGAGTGAAAAGCAATGGCCTGTGATGCACTGATTACACTAGATGATCTAATGATCTCTTGTGATCTTAACCTTGATGAGACAATGAGCTGCTTCCTTTAACTGCAGGAAAGATAAGGTCCTGATGTAGAAATTCTGTCAGTATAAGAATGGAGGCATGTTTATTGGCAAATAAAGTTAGTTAAGACAAGCTGCAATTCTGTGATTTAAAGTTTATTTCATGCTAATTAATACAATTTGTTTTTTTCCATAAGTTCACAGCTTTTTGTGGGTCTGCTTGGTGCTAAAGCTATGGCACAAACAGGATTTTATTATGTAGGGACCATATAGAAGCAAAAAGAAAATTATTATATATATTTTTTTAGAATGTAGGTGGAAGACAAGTAATGATAAAAAGCAGCTAACTCCCATGTTGGCTTGTCTTAACTAAATAGCTATGACTAGTAAACCCCTGACTGTATTCTGGAAATGTTTGGTTAAAAATAACTAGTGTTTTATGGTCTTAATGCATCAAATAATGTATTGCTTAGGCATAGCTTTGTCAAATGTGCCTAGACAGCTACAGCCATACCTCTTCAGGCTTGCCTTATGGTGCAGAACACTATGTATATGTCCATGCAGACCTCCATAGTGGGCTGAAGTCTGCTCCTGTTAGTTCTCCAACTTAAAATGGGGCAGTTCAACTGAGCTGGTTGCTTTACTGGTAGATTAATCTCCTAACCATCAGCCCTTTCTAAGAAACTGCAGCAAGCTGCATTCACATCCACAATTCCCAATAAGGTAGTAAGAATATGTATGGTGGTTAGAAAAAAACAGAGCAGCAAAGATTTGTCAAAGTGTGTTTGGCTTTGTTAACTTCATCATATATACATGCAGCGCCCTGTAAAATGTGCAACAGATTAGGAACCGCACAAAGAAAGTAGCATCAACATAGAGTGAGCCACTTACCACTATTGCTTCCTAGAAACATGAACAGAAATCTGGTAATAGGTAATGAACATTTCCACAGTGAGTACAAAGACCAGAAGAAAACATATCTGAATGTGATATATTCACTCATTTAACCTGAGCTTACTGCTGCTCCCGATGTGTGTCTAGTCCACAACTCATGGCACAATTCACAATTTTTTTACTTCTTCTAAATTAACCAATCCCACTCTAAAATATGCAGTTGAATGTTAATAAAAGAGCTAGTCAGAAAATAAAAGTCTCCAAAAGCAAACTGCATTGTCCTCCAGCTTCCACTATTTTTTTCCCAGCCCTCAGTCTTGTACTCTTGATTTTCTTATATGGAGTATCAACCATTGTTTTGCTAGCTTGAGTAAGCCATCCTCTTTGCTTCATTCTGCTCCCCTTCAGACTGTGCTAGTCCCCCTCTGCAGCTATGCCATGTAGACTTTTTCTTGCATGTGAACAACCATGGCTCTACCCGGCATTCCCGAAGCTAAAAGGTTGCCAAATGGAAAGCTAATCATGGATATGATAGAGAGCTAACTAGCCTGGGGGGATGTTGTATGCTGTGTAGATACACTAAGAGAGAGGAGCTCTTCTTCAAAGAACTAGCAACGGACAATACAACTGAGATGGACAAAGGGTGTGATATGACATAGAAGCTCTTGCTTCACTAGGGTGAGGTAAGAAGCTGAGAGACTATATTAAAAAATGCTTAAGGGTCTCAAGTAGATTTGGAGTAAGAGTTTCAAAAATGCTGTAGCTGACTAGGCACTCATCTTGCTGATTGCACTAGAAGCTGGGTTCCTTACCTGTCAATTTCAAATCACAGCTTCAGGTTAACAGAAAGCCAGGAAGTCTCTGAGGTAGCAGAATAAGGCGGTGGATTCCTGACAGTTTCTACAATTTTTACCAGCTGCCTTGTCCCACTAGTTTGGGGATGACAGAACATTAACAGCGACACCTTATAAACCAGAGATAAGTGTAATGCCAAGTGAACTAACTCCTTAAAACATAAGCTCCTCCCTGTTGTGGAAACCTTCTTCTGAAATCATCATGCTATGATGGTACAAATAGGTGGCAAAGACCCAGGTTCCAGGCGAGTTAGTTTATTTCCTAGTCACAAACACAACCAATTTCTCTAGAGAGAGACAGGATCAAATACACTGTTCCTGAATTTTCAGGAGAAATTGCTGTGTGATCTGGCATTTCCAAACTCATATTCAGTTGGATGTATATTTGAGGTAGCTGAAGTAGTTTGAAAGGGAGGAGGGGAAGGAAACTCCATTTTATTAATACAGTGCTAAAAATGTTTTTAAAAGTGAGCATGCCAATTGTTAATGCAACATTTACTATAGTGTTGGCAGGTTTTATCCAAGTTTATCCAAGCTGTCCAGCTAGTGAAAATGCTGTAACCTCCCATCCAAACATGCCCCTCTAACCCTTACTAATTCCTACATTTTTCTCATTCCTCTCCTGTAATGTTAGTTTGCTTACTAAAGTGTGGGTACCTAACTTGAGGTCCAGCTGCTACTGTTTGTGAGCCAATCCATAGGGCTGTGCATATTTTTGAAACACTGAGGCTGCTGTTTCCCTGTAGAAAGTAAAAGTGTTTCCCTGATAATGCACAACCAGCTGGCTGACCAATTTTTGCATATGTACAGTCAACGTCCGTTGTTCTTAATTTTGCAGTGCTCTGAGATATTCACCGCTGATTAGTGTACTGAAATAAACCTTACCATCTCTTAATAGATTCACTTGGAATTCCCAGGAACCTTTAAATTCTTCATGATCATCAGATCTTAAAAGAAAACAAGAGTAAAAGATGTATTACTGTCTGACCTAAAGGGATTTACTAAATATACTTTATGAAGGATTTAAATAGATATTTACAAAGCAAGATAAACTTTGAAAACAATAGTTTTGCATGCTGCTACAGATAACTATGGATAAATACATAAGGAAAAACAAATGTGATGAACTATGGTATGAAATATCTTAGCTTTTGTTTAAGCTGAGTTTTAATGTCTTAAAAAGACATTTATGTTGTGGTATGTTTCCTGGACTGAGTATCTATGTTATATAAAGGCCACTGAAGTGCTCCCTTCCCGCTTTTGTTTATAGCCTTTTTAGTTTAGATCAATCATCAACCATCTGAACATGAAAAGCCACTTCTGATATTTTTCCCTCAAAGTATTTTATCCGCAGTAATCAATATAAAAAGAAGAAATCAATGAAATTTTAATAAGCATGAAATAGCATTTTAACAAAAGAGGGGGGTTTGCTGAAGTAATGTTTCAGTAAGGAAGGAAATACCGTTGACTTTATTACAGCTGCCTAATGTTTTCCATGAACTGCAGAAAATAATTCATTGTATCTTAGTGACCTACAATAACAGCTGACTGCTTGCACTTGATGGAAATGTGATTTGTGCCTACTGAAAATTAACTATTTAACTCCTCCATATTCCTTTCTCTGGTAACACATTAGTTTCCTTTGCATTCTGTTTCAAACTGCTTCCTGAGAGGTGAACTCCAGTAAACACAAACACCAACTACTATCCAGTGTTTTCCCATGAAAACAGAAAAATATAGGCAGACTGTGTTGTTTCTGTGAGCTGTAAAACCCATGCTGGACTCCAAAAGACTGCACTTAGATTAGGCCCCTTCTTTTTAACAGTCATTTTATCTCAATGGTTCAATAACATAATAAATAAAAAGGACCATTTCTGACAGTTGCATATGTGCGGGCACACGCATCCACATACACACTCAGCAGAAAGTTCCGGAGTGGGAATGTTAGAGAAGATGCAAAACCAGTAAAGGTTCAGGACTGGACTGGATGAAGTGACAATGTAAAGGGGAAAGTATAATTTGTCTAAATAGTGCGGAGAAAAATGAGTGGGGATGAGGCAGGAAGAAGGGGAACAAAATCTTTGTCAGTTGAGACTTGTTAGAAGATTTACTCCCACTGTTGCTGCCTCTGAGAAACAGGAGATGGATGCAAGCTGTCCTGCTACAACTGACTTTGCTGGAAGGCCAACAGATTTCATATTCACTATGTAATACCATTCCTTTACTACACAACTTACAGAATATAGGCTTTTGTAAGTAAAACTTACTTAAGTATTTGTCATTACTCACTAACAGCAGCAAGAAATTGTACACGCACCTATGAAGGAAGGTAACACTGTATGTACACACAGTATCTATCCACAAAGTGTAGGTACATGTAGGTACACCACATATACAATATCCATGAAGATACACATCTACTTGGCATGTATATACAACCGCTAATGGACAGCTGTGCTGTTTACTAGGGAAGGAGAATTTGGCCAGGGATTGGAACAAATTCTACTGTAACAGAAGGTGACCTGGGATCCTTCATGTCCCTTCAAAATAAACCAGAATGAACATTTCACCTTCATATTTGACCAGCAGTGGATGCCCTCATAATTTATATGAAAAATAGATATGAAAAAGAGATATACCTACTTTGATTTTTACTGTATATGGCATGTAAAAGAAGACTCTTTCTTAACATTTGAAAAGCAGCTGTATATCTTTGAAGTGCACTGCCAGTTTTTTCTAGCCTTACTAGTTCAAATTAGGATAACTCGCACGAACCCAGGATTACTTCCACTGAAGTAATCTAACTACCAGAGGTAAAACTAGTGCAAGAAGACCCTGGAGTCTCCATGCACCATTCCACACTGGTGGGATTCTGTTTTATTCTTTCAAATGTGTGAATGAAAAGACCACTTCACATTACTGAAATGAAACAGGACAGTAAGCAAGGAAGTGTTAAGGTATTACTGAAATTGGAGATCAGCCTTTTTAAAGTGGTTGAACCACTGTATTGTTAAATTGCGATAGAAGTCTGGACCACCATTTTATCTGCTAGTCAGAAAATGTCATAGTGAACACCATGGTGGCTCTCCTTAGCAAATAAAACTGTTTTCCAACTCAATCATGGCAGGGTAGTGCTTACTGAGACATAAATACCAGTTCCTCAGAGGTTTATGTTTAAAATATTAAACAGGCCTGCTTATGAGAATGAGCCGTCTTAGTATCAGAAGCCAAGAGAACATGCCTGTTATTTAATCCTACCCTTGCTCTCTAACATCACTAACATCTCTCTAACTTCACTTCATTTGCCTCCTGCTGCTTAAAGAACTGGATCTATGTGTTTTTGCCCCTATGCACATCAAGATTCAACTGAGCTCAAAGAATAGCTGAAATATGAAAGTGAGGAGAAACCTATGGTTGTCAAACCACAACAGGCTTATATAATGACAATTTTGACTCTTCTGTCACTGGGAGGTCATTCGACAAGGTTCCCTGAGATTGTTCAGTGTTTTGTTGGGCTTTTTATTTATATTACCCTTCCAGACAAAAGAGAAATGATTGGGTAATCAATTGGCACAGACTACTAGACTTAATGCCCCCACGAGTACCTTTATATTGAGTTCACTTATACCTGGTGAAAAGAAGCTTATATTCATATAGACCTACATTTTTCCTTTACAGGGATTTGAATGAATGAAGAGAAAATATGTAATGTAAACCCTGATGAACAGGTTCAGAAGGATGGCCGTATGCTTAAACATAGCGAAAATCAAATTCTACAAAGTGGTAACACTCATCATTGAGAGCCGTGTTATAAGAGGCTTTTCAGATGAATGTTCCTCACAGCTAGCTTATGTGGGTCTCACAAACTGAAGGTGGATGTGTCTGATGGATTTTGTCTTGCTTAACCTCATACAGAACATCTGTATGATGCCAAAAATATTTGAACTGTTTTACAAAAAATACTGCCAAGCTTTCTGTCTCAGCAGGTATTCCAATAGCATGCTTCACACATTCATTGTGTACAAAGAATCACTCACTGATACTCATTCTCCCTTACTAATTCACGGGATATACTCTTTGGGATATAAGAAGAAAAATACAGAGACCTAAATGGCTTTCTCTACACCACCATTTTCTATGCTTCACCTTCTCTTCTAATATCCCTTCTCTCTAAACTAATTTGCCTCAAAATTTTTAGTCTACCTTCGTGTTGAAATCTTTCTCTGTCACAGTAAGAATTAATGAGAGAGTAAAAATAAAGTTGTATTTGCCATACGGTTTTTGAGCTTGTGTGATCTTAACACTCAGGTTAGAGAGTTAAAACTGTTTCTATGTGGCATTAAAATGTTTTCAGAATTATTCTAAATATTTTTCTTAGTGACTTAGTTTCTTGCTTGCTTTTCAATGAGTGTTAAAAATTGAGTGGATTTTTTAGTTTATAATAATACATAGTTTTCCCCAGCTGATTTATAGCACATCAACATGCACAAGTAGTTTGATTTCCTTGACTTACCTACATTGAATTCTATATATAATGTTTCTACATTTTGTTATCTTCCCTTGAAGGTTTTCACTAGACTCCTGCCATTTTGCTACATCTTTTCCCTCTTCTACCAATGCTTGTACCTATTTGTAAGACTGTCTTATTTTTTTCCTCCAGGTTAAACATCAGGAGAGGAACTGCCACTTAGAGTAAGATCTTAGAGAGTCCTAATCAAATGTTACCATACTGTGGAATTTTATATTTTGATGCTATTACTAAAAAAATGCCTTACTGAAAAAAGTGCACTGAGAATAGATAATGGTGCTCCCAGTGGCATCAATGCCAACGGGGAATAACAGCACTGAATTAAATATAGTTAAAAGACACAGCTGTATCAGTGCCAAGGCACAAAATAATCAGTTCCATAATCTTTGGTTATACATTTTCACAATATTATTTAAAGAATATAACATAAAGTAATACTTTTTTTTTTTTCCCCTAAAGTACACCTTCCAGATCAGCATGTAGTAATACCTTGTACACTTCTTACTTGCTATGTGTGTATACATTGTCCAAAAGTGCATGCACTGGATGTGCAGTCTTCTATCAACACAATTTCCTCAAATACAGTTCAGAAGTTGAGATGGCTGGCCAACTGTGCACTTTCTCAGGTTACAGCCATTCTTAAATACAGCCTGGGAAGTTGAGAGAGCCCTTCAATGAATTTACCATTCTGCACATCAAAGCAACTACAAGTTAAGGGGTGTAAAATTAATCCCTGCAGTGTTGTAGACATTTTAAAGTATTTCAGTCAACACCTGCAGGTCAGTCTCAGCTTGGTGAGTGTTTCATTATCTGATACATCCACATTTTCTTACTGTAGCTTCTTAACAGACGCTGGGTATGTTTCTGTAGCAGAGTTAGATGCATGTAACTTCAGCTATGCCAATTACTGTATCATGGGCGTGTAGCAAAACACACCTCCAGTGTTCTGCTTGGTATGCCTTTAGTGAGCTGCCAGCTTTCCAGACAAATGTAAAAGTCTAGAGGGTACTGTAGCAGAGAAACCACAGTGGAATCCTACAATGACAGGAGTTAAGATCAGAAGCCCTACAAAATATAAACCATCAATAATTATACTACAAGAAGTTACTAAGTAAATAACATATGATCATAAGCTGTATTTTTCATGCTGCACTAACTGATCTTCTGTGGAAATACAGTCTTCTCTCATACTTGTTAAATATATCCAGACAATGAAAGAGCTTGCTTGCCAGGTAGATTTTCTTTTTCTTTTCTTTCTTTTATTTCTAAATCTTGTGGAATAGTGGAGATAAATCCATGCCTAGATCACCACACTAATTGCTGAAGAGAGTGATGCAAGTCCATATAAGTGAAATATCTGATGCTGAGCCAACATTGTACTTCTCAGGTATCTCAGCTGAAAGGAACTTGCAATAGACACCTGACAGAGAAATCAGAGCCTCTTGCAGGTTTGCCTCTCATGGGAGTTCAGTGGATGGTAGCTTCCATGTCTGACACGAAGCAGTACCTTTCAGCGGCATCTGTCAGGCTTAGCAGGGTGCTCAGACCCCTGCCAATCCACGAACTCGGTCCTCCACAATGAATACAGGCAAGTGGGACATCTCTTTCTCATGTGCTAAAAGGGCTCAGTGTATGTATCTTGCTAGAAGCTGGTGCAGGCAAGTAGTTCCTGGAACGGTGACACGGCTCATCTGTAAATTGCTTTTGCTTCAGTTCTACAGCTGCAAGAGCAGCAAGCGCTGGAGCCAGATGAGTCCAGAGAAGAGACTTTGCTAAAGGCTGGCCAGGAAGCCAAGCCACAGGCAGAGACATTGGTACATAAAATGCATTCCAGTGGTTGGCATCTGGGCCCTGCAGCTGCCAAGCACACCCAGTGTGTGGCCATGGGTGTTGGCTTCAATACTAGAACATTTTGAGGAGGAGGCCAACAACCAGTAACCAGAGAAGCCAGTGCCAAGTTACTACAGAAATTACATTCATGTGCCAATTTGCTTGCTATTTCAAGAGACAAAATTTTATCTCATAAGTATTGTTTTGAACATACCCACACGACAGTTAACAGAACTATGCTGATATTTGCTAGTGGTGGAAGGGGTAAAATACTTCTATAAGTGAAACGATGCTCCTTGGGGCACTGGTTAATGAAACAAAACCATACCCATTATACTATTCCTTAATTAATGCACGAGTTTCCTTAGAGACCACAGCTCTGTTGGGGGACACAAGTCTGGTGTATTTCTTTCCAAGAGACAGTGTGGGGAGAGTTATACAAAACAAAGATAGAGGTGAAATGAAAGATATGCAACAAGGCTGAGCAAGATTCAGCTCCAAAGATGGGCTTTGTGCACTATTAATGTGTGAGCAGGTCAGAGGATTATGTAAAAACAGAAAGGTTTTATTAAACCTTTAGAACATAACAGAATTGAACACATGGCTTAGAGTATAGTGTATCTAACGGGATGCATGCTATACAGTTGCAAACTGTGCATCCAGCTCTCTTCAATGGAGATTATGTCCCAACAGATTATTATTACATTTAATAAAGTGTTAAGGGTATACAGTCAATATATAAGCAGAACCTTTGCCTCACTCCTGGGGTGGGGGGGTTTATCTTTGAAATATAAAAGCCCTTATGTACTCAAAAAATTTCATACAGGCTAATCTACCAATCAGTTCACATGTAATTAGCCAAAGGGTTGCTCCTTGCACGATTCTGCAGTCCCTGTCTCTCCCAAGCCCAAAAGCAATGCTGGAGTGCAGTGCTTCTCTGAAGGAGTGCTCTCTAAAAATGTAAGGGCAAGATCCCGTCTCAATGCCTCTCACAGACCTCCCACCAAATCTTCTCACTTCGCAGCATCTGCAAATTCAGTTAAGAACCTGAATGTCAATCAATGGTTTTCTCTGGCTCAGTAATCATTCACAATAATGATTTTGTTATTGAAACTTCAGCACCAGTTCTGTTGAAGATTTACAGGCCAGAATGGAATCCAGCTCTCTGGCCTTTAATTATCCTAGCTCTATAGTGCTAAAAAACCTATAAAAAAATAGCAAAAGCCACTGAATTAGGCAGATATAACTTTACAAGCTCTTGGGACATATTAATTGAGAAAGACAACATGGCAAATTGAAATAAAAAATCCCAAGTTTCTATCATATATGGACTGGAATAAATAAAAACAAAATAAGAACCATCAAATTGCACCAGAAACCTGTCAACAATCTACCCTCATAATTTTCTTGAGATCTTGGCTTTTAAATGCCTATCTCATTCAGACTATAAATTAGTGGTGAACTCTCCAGCAGTTAAAATGGCAAGACGTAAATAGTCATCCTAGTTAAAAGGAATGTTTTCTTAACTCAGTTAAAGACTGCAAAGTGAGAACAAGTACCTTAAATCCTAGTTTAACTCCATAATTATTTTGCTTCTGAACATAGCTGTTGCATATTAAGTGCTTGATTTTAATCTCTTTGTTATAACCAAGAATTTACTCACCAAATTACCATGTTCACATCAATATAAAAAATATTGTATGTGAATCACAGGAGAGCCTGTGAATTCAAATGGTAATGAGATCTTTTCTTTTCTGTTTCTGTGTTACTGGACTAGATTGTGCTGTACTGGGGCTTCTTAACAGTTTGATGTCTGTGGAACAGATGGCTGAACAGAATGAGTTACTGATGCAGACGCAAAGTTGACACAGAACCATCTCCAGGCAGTGATAATAGAGATGGATGGCTCTGGGAGGGAAAGTTCACAGATCGGTGTGTCTTATCAGCACACTGTAGACCCTAAGTCCTTGGCATTTCAGCTTGTTCTCATAACAGATGATTTCTCTTTGTTATTATGCTCATTTTGTTTCTTTTGGTACTTGCTTTTTCATGACAGCTGCAGGCTGAAGAAATTTAAACACAAAGATTAGTTGTATTTTCCTGTTCTTCTGTAGAAACCATACTTTCAAGACTTGTTGCAAACAGCTTAACTAGGCAGGACTTTAAAATACCTTTTTGTTTCTCCTTTTAACATAACTCTCATTCCAGCTTTATCTTGCCTTCTACTTGGCTTTTTTGGAGAGCACGTCCATATACCAACATGTAACTCCCAAATGATGCCTGCGGCCACACTGATCGTCATTATCTTGAAATCTCCTATACGCTGATGCCAATAGGAGTTTAACCAAGGATCTCAGCTGTTGTTTCTTATGTTCCTCTGCAGTGCACTCCACTGGTCAGTCTATCATGAGGTGGTAATTCATGCAACGTTGCATTCATAGTATTGAGTACATCTGAGGTATTTTTTGTAACTCGCTACATTTTGTTTCACTGGAGCACACACATCACATCATATGCACAAACTAGACCCATCCTGACTGCTTGAACTAAACCAGCTTGTTCTCTTTTTGCATTTCCCTGAGTTACGAGGCATATGCAGGAAATTATCATTGAAGAAGATAGGAAGCTAGCACAAGGACAGGTCTTCTTTCTTCCCTTCTTTCTCACTCCTCATTATTAACTCATAACTGTTACTGTATTGTTTGCTCTTGCAACTCTCTCCTTCAGTCTCCCATCTGCTGCGAAGCTAGACCTCTTCCAACGCAGCCATGGCTGCACCAAAGCTAGTCCTAGAGTTTGGCTCAGCAGGAGGCAGTGGAGCCCCAAGCTCCTCTCAGGGAACACAGCTGCTGAGTAGGAAAGAGCACTGTTTTTCATTCTGAGCTTTTAAGCAACAGCCAGGAACAAGCAAGTGCCTATGAAGAGGAAGTCAGAAGTTGTCTTGTGACAGGTTACATAAACTGAAGATTTGTGGTTCCAAGAGGCAAAGGGAAACCAGAAAATGCCTTCTGCAGCAAAGAGCCCTCAAATTAAAGCAATACGGATTTACTGTTACGGCCAACAGTCCCATCACAGGCGGGTGGGTTGCACTTCTAGCTGGAATCAACTCAAAGTGAGAAACTCCTTGTGTGGCTGGCTTTTCTTGGTCCCCTTGGGGAAGGATAAGGGCCTCCAGCTGAGCCCAGCCATTCTCCTCCCATCTTGTTCTCTCAGGATGTATTAACTCTTGCCACCACATCATCACCTGGCATGGGCCCTGTGTGAAGCACCCCCGCGTGGGTGTTCTGCAGCTAGACAAAGTCCAGGTCGCTCATTTCAGCCCCACTGGCCTCTGGTTCTTCCGCTCAGCATCTGCCCTAACAGTGGCAGCGATGGAGGGCCTGGCACGGGTCATACCCTCCGGCAGGTCCACACTCAGTCCCCTCACGCAGCCACTGGTGGTCACCTGCGCGTGGGTTTGCGAGAGGGGAGCGAGGCGCTGGGGAAGGGGAAGGCGCGGTCCCACCCGGGACGCGTTTTGCGCATGGCTGCTCTTGTGCAGCTTCTGGAGGAACCTCCCCACAGCTGCGGGGCCTCCCCTGCGGCGGCCCCGCCACACGCGGGTGGCGTCCCCCTCATCCCTCTCGGGTCCTCCTCCGGGCCCCCGCCCCGCCGCCGCCGCCC
>VZZY01006532.1:74094-114688 GCA_013400335.1 Eurystomus gularis | reverse complement strand
CCCCTTTTTCTGTTCTGCGGCTAAGAATTAAATATCCGTGGCCTTTTTTTAAAAAGTGTTTTTGGGTGGAAACACGGGTCGTTGCACCGTCCCAAAGCCCCCAGGTTCATCTGTCGTCCAGCACCCATGTGAGCGAAGCCTGTGGCAGCTGCTGGCGGGAACAGCCTCTTCCTCAGAGCCTCCCTCCCACAGCCTCCCCTGGGCCAGGGGCTGCTCCCGGCCTGGCCAGCACTGGGCTCTCCTCAGGGCTTCACTGTTGCTGCGTTTTTATGTGAATCACCTCGGTCGTGCCTGCCATGCGAGGCTGCATTGCCACCTGCCGCACTGGCCCTGTAGATAAGCCCAGCTCTCATTTGTGATAAAATTCCTCCTGCCTTATTTTCCCATTCCACCCATATTTTAGTTTCTTTCAGGCCTGAGTCTTTCAAGTCTCATACACATTTGTGTGAGGAAAAAAACTCAGCCACACAGAAATAAATGGAAGCATATTTGTTCTGTAGAAAGCCTTGGGCCACACCATTTTGATTTGAAATAAAATGTGAAGTGTGAATTAATACAAATACTTCTCTTTCCACCAGACAGAGGCAGGAAGAGGACTAGGCAGCACAGGTGTGTTAAATTTTAACAAAAATATTAAGTTATTCTTACATCTTTACTATGAGTACGTATTAATAAGTTTCATTTTACAGATGGAAATACTGGCATAAAATTGCTTACCTTATGTCACATGGAGACCAAATAACACGCTTGAGATTTCCATTCAGGTATTACCAGATAACACGTGTGATGCATTCAGCTGCCCACCTCAAATTTATGTAGAGGGTTTTCCACATTGAGTAGATTAAAAAAGAATCATATTTTTTACTCATATCACATACTCTTACAGAGATAGGCTCAAATCTCAAATGGATAGCTGAAGTTAAAGATGTGCTGACAAGACTGTCACAGTCTGTAAATGGCCCATGGCCTCTAACAGAAGAAAGATATGCTCTTGCCACATACTTCAACAATGAAATACTTACAGATTGTGTATAATGAGAAGAAGAGAAGCTTTCATCTTGACAGACATTCTTTGCACAGGCAAAGGAGGGGAGTGTGGAAGTACAGCTACTTAATCTTTGAATATCTAGGGATGGGACTATGGCATCAGCAGAAGTTGGCAGAACTGTGGAGAAGATAGAACCACTAAAATAATTTTCATTTCTGCCTCTAAGAGTTGTTTGGAATCTCCTATGATGTTGAGCACCTAGGAGATGTCCTCTGTGGATCTTTCGCTAGGAATATCGGGTCTATCTCAGTACATCACTTTTACTGATACTTTTTTTTTCTCTTGTATAGCTTTAATCTTTCCTATGCCTCCCTGCCTCTCGCACCTCCTGCAAACCTGGCTTTGTCTCCTGTACAGTCAGGTTGTATCAGCTTTTCTCCTCCAGATTTCTAGACTCAGCACTGACAGTGTAGGGCTGAGCTCTTAGCTTTGACTTGGCCCTTGACAGCCCAGACCTGCAGCTTCTCTCTATAGACTCTGCTCTGAAAACCCAAGTTTGCATATGCCCATACATGAAAGGGAGTTTTTTCAGGCCTTGCAACTTGATGATATTAGGCTTGTGCAGACAAATTTCCCTTCACATGTCCCTTTTCTCTCCTGCTGGAGCAAACCCTTTTTAAACTCCACTCCAAAGAATTCCTGAGCATGCTGGAAAAAGCTGGTAGAGTTGTTTAACATGGGCAATACAACATATTTTTTTTTTGACCTCACACTTGGAAGCTACTGAGCCCTTTGGCTTTAATTAACACAAAATATGTCTGAGGCATTTATTTGGCATGGGAGAGCTCAGTTTTCAAAATACAAAGATTAACAAAGTTATGAGCCCTGAAAAAATGGTCTTACAAAGTAATGGAAAATAGGAAATACTTGTAAAAAGCTATTCTGTCAGGCTTTGTGTGTGATATGTATAATCAAATACAGTTCCACACTGTGCAGTTAAGGATGCTATCAAATATCTCTATCTATTAATGAGCTACTGCTGATAAAAATACAATTTTATAACAAACAGCCAGATATATACAAAAATTAAAATCTGTATTTCTGTAAACTTGGGTTTAATTACTTATTGGAATATTGAGAAACTAAGAAGACAAACAACCAAGCAGGCACGTAGGGAAATGCCATTTTTCCCCTTCCAGCTTCAGTCCGACACCTCCAACAACCTTCCTTCCCCCTCCCTAGCTGCTATACCCCTTGTTTTCACCTCTGCTCAGTCCTTCCCAATCCCCCTGCCAAGGCAACGGGCCTGCATCAGAGGAAGTCAGTCTCGGTGTGTAGTGGTTGATTTTTGCCACTCCTTGCTTCTGACTGTTTTCTTCTGCTTCTCCACTGCTCCTTCCTCTTTGCTTTCTCTGCCCTGGCATGGGTCATCTGTGGGCTGCAGTCCCTCAAGGGTGTCCCTGCCCTGATGTGGGTCACCCCTTTCCAGAAGCATGCCTCCAGCCATGCCTCAACAATGTCCTCTTCCACGTGTCTGAATTGCTGGGGCCTGAGTTGTGGGCCTCAAGTTGGAGTTGACCTGTGAATGAGTCACAACCTAGGAGAATATTTTGTTTTTCCTATTGGCTTCATGTTCCAGAGGCAGAACCTGGTTCACCTGTGTCTCTGTGGCTCTGCCCTCACCCAGGTGGTTGTGGTTGGGGTGGTGGGCGAGGCCAGGATTATATCAACCAGGAGCTGATCAGTCAGAGGAGCTTCCTCTTGGGTGTGGCTTCTGTTGGGGTTGGTCACACCTTGATGAGCTCTCTTGGTGGTGTTCTTCACCGTGAAGGGCTGCTGAGGGAGCCATCTCTGTCCATTTTTTTCCAGCAGGTGATGCTGGCACTGCAGTGGGCAGCAGAGGAGCTGGGCCCACAGGAACCTGTGGCAGGATTGTCTGAAAGAAGACTTGTGAGGGGATGTTGCTGAGTTCAGTGTTGGCCTGTGTGATCAGACACACTGATGGCAGTGTAAAATTATGATGGCTGAATCAGCACAACGTCTCCAACAGCACGGCCTCCACCATTTCTCTTGCCCATCACAGCAGCCAGTCTTTCTTAAACTTCTCAGATCACCATGGGCTCCTCTGAAAGGCGGTGGTTTAGTGGGTGATGGGGTGCTTGCACTGGTCCTGGACCAGCCCAGGGCCATTCATGGCCTCCCACCAGGCAGCACCCCGCAGCCACGGCAAATTATTTGCTGTAAATCTTCATTAGGAAGGGTAAATACTTTAGTCATCGATAGATTGTAGGGCGATATCCTGAGGACTACCTAGAATAAATAATGAATTGCCATTAAAATTGATCCTATCGTGCCGTATCTGAAATAAAAGTACACTGTTAGAAACAAAGTGGATACAGGTCAAAATGAAGTGTGCCTTCTTGCCAAGAGAAATATATTTTGGCTGGAGTTAAAAAGCACTCCAGATTAGATAATAAAACTCCTTATTTGTATTTACAACTAAAAGAAGAGCTGCATTTAGAGCAGTATGGTCTGCTGCTTTATTCTTTTTCTTTTTGTCAGTTTCTTTTTACCAATCTGCTGAGATGTCACTTACTTTTGCCTGCCTCTGTGCCTGACACAGAGAGCCAAGAGGACTTGTAGGGTGATGAAAGAGCCATTCTGCATCCTTCAGCCAGTTGTTTGCATTGAACTTCTCTGGTTTTCATGAATCACATGAAGGTAGTGCAAAGCGCAACACTTTGCAAACTCCAGACGTTAGTAACGTCTTGTTTCTTGTGCTTCACACTAGTATCTTTTCCTTTTTTGCCTAAACCATTTTTGTCTTACCTTTTATTTCTAAACAGAGCAAGCAGTTTTATACACGAGGAAGGCAATGCAACCAATGACTACTTTAAGCATTTAAATTGCCTATTTTTGTGAGCATCAGAGTTGAGAAGAAACCTATCACTGGAAGGAGCTAAAGGAATTGATAAAGAACAGAATGACCAAACTGGATCAATTTTATATAAAGCAGAAGCAGACCCACCACAAAATAATAAGATTTATTTAATACAGACATCAAATGCCAACTGGTGTGCGCTTTTATAGTACAGCAAAAAGTAGTGTTATCTTTAACAATCATGTATTTAGAAAAGCCTTGAGAAGGCAGAAGACCAATGCTTCTGTCCTCCCACAGGATGTACAGCTTGGCTATTAGTGCAGGCCCATATACAAATGTATTACATTACTCAACCATGTACACTCCACAGCAGGGAAAAAACCTGCTGATTTTCAACTGAATGGCCTTCTACATTACCCTTGTGCCAAGATGACATCCGATATAATGGAGCGTCAGGAAATGTTACATCATACATGTTTTCTAACATTCATTCCTTATTCCTACATATACAAGAGTATGATAATCGTGGTGGGACATCCTTCATTGCAAGCAATGGCAAAAAAGCTAGCAAGATGGTAGGGTTCTTAAAAGTGATTGTATTTAAAGGTAACATTTTCAAAATACTCATTTTCAGAATTCTTTTTTTTTATAATGATTTCTCATGTTGTTATCAACCAAAGAACTGAGTAGTAGTGACCAGTCTACAGGAGTAACTGCACCAACATTTCAGTTTGACCGACTGCCCAAACAGCAGTTATGACAGTAGAGAGACGATTCTGCATGAGACTGAAAGACTAACATAGTGAGGTAGGAAATATAATGAACAGCCTGAGGTTGTACTTTGTAATTGTTGGCCAAAAAAACCCCAAACAAACCCAAACAAGATAAAGGATACTTTTACCTGAAAAAGCCTTGTAGCTGAGAAAGAGCAGTACCTGTTGTTTTAATGACAGAAGTTGTGTGTTGTATGCCAGGAGACCTTCCATGGAAAACCCAAGGTAAAAAGACACTTTCTGTGTTTGGGCCATTTTTCAACAGTCATAAAGGGCAGGCTGCACTGGTATCCTGAAGGTTTCACTGATGCTGTACTCTGCATAGATAACCTTGCTCTCAGCTCTTTCATCCAAAGGAAGCAAAAGATCTTGAACAGCCTGTTTCTTCCAGCTGTTTCCACTCTGCTAGAGGGAGTCTGGTTCCTGTTCTGAAAGTAAACTAAAAAGCTGATCTGTTTTTCCTTTGTGAACAAATCTGTTTAGGCCACTGCCTTTTGCCACAAAGAACAGAGACAGAAGCTGCCTGGAATGATGCTCTTTGAAAGACTCACTTAAGTGTCTAATAGAAGTTTCCATTTTCCTGGAATCTTCACTTAGTTGTCTTCTATTTTGGGGCCAGAACAACAAGGAGGCTAGGAAGAAAGGCTCTACACTAAAGTTGGTTCCACTTCCTTTAGAATGCTTAGAAGCAGACTTCCCAGCACCTTAGAAGCACTCTCAGCACCTTACTGCATTTAGGTTTAATTTAGTTCAGAACAACATTTGCCAAAATCAAATTCTGTTTGTCTTTCAGAATTGCTTGTGCATTCTTCTCACACTTTTACCATGTCTTCAATTTCTCTGTCAGCGTTGCTGTGATTTCTGTGGATGTATTCCAAAATGCCAGAAAATGAGCCTGCTTTGGAAGCCTCCATAGCGTCCCTGTATCCTTCTACGTACTGAGACACGGTATTTCTAGGTATTTGGTAAAAGATTCTTGAACTTTCTCATACAGTTTTCCTTCTACAATTTATTTTTCATTTGTCTGTGTTTTGAAAAACACAAAGCAGTCTTCAAAAAATTCAAGTGCTCTTTTCAGTCATGATTGCAAATTACAAAAAAAGCTGGAATAATTTTCAAGAACATTGAACAATTCACTGTCTGTGTTAGGGCTATCTATATTACCATTAGTCAGCTTCAATCCTACCAGTCTTGTGAGACAGTCTCCTCTTCAGCTGCGATACTCTGTACTTTGACTGAGTTGTTTACCCATTGTTTTCACAAGCCTTTGCATTGAGTTGGGTTTTTTTGTGTGTGTTAGCTATTTCTGTTAACCATATCTGCTCTTTTGGTATGGTACATGTTGCCTATTGAGCCGTCAGCAGCATCCCTTTCTCAAAGTTTTTTCTCTTCAGATGCTATTTGCTGACATTTAACCATGAAGTTTGTTGATGAGGTTCTTTGGGAAAAAATCAACTCTTCTAGAATGACCTCATTATTTATTAAAATAAAAATTCTTATTGTGCATCTCTCCTTGTAGTCTCATTATTCAGCAAAACTGAGCCAAAAATACTATCTTGTTTCTCAGTGATTGGTGTGGAAACTCTCCACTAAAATGCTGTCCTCCGTTGCAACTCATAGGATTTGTTCTCTAATATGTATTAGTAATTACTCTAATGATACAATTCCTTCTGCATTTTCTTTGCTTATTGAAATCAGGGATCACTGTTCATGTCCAGTGTGATCCATAGATCAGACTGCCAGCAGTTCTCAAGTTTCCAGTTATAAGAGTTTCCAGAGCTGATTCCTGCTATTTCCTCTAATTGCTTTGTAGAGAATCATAGAATCATTTTGGTTGGAAGACACCTTTAAGATCATTGAGTCCAGCCATTAACCCAGCACTGCCAGGTCACCACTAAACCATGTCACATCTACACATCTTTTAAATCCTTCTAGGGATGGTGGCACCACCACTTCCCTGGGCAGCCTGTTCTGGGGCTTGACAACCCTTTTGATGTGAAGAAAGTTTTCCTGATATCCAACCTAAACCTCCCCTGGCACAACTTGAGGACATTTCCTCCTGTCCTATTGCTTGTTATTTGGGAGAACAGATCAACCCCCACCCTCCTACAACCTCCTTTCAGGTAGTTGTAGAGAGTGATAAGGTCTCCCCTCAGCCTCCTTTTCTCCAGGCTGAACAACCCCAGATCCCTCAGCCTCTCTAGACCCTTCAACAGCTTCATTGCCCTTCTCTGGACCTTCTCCAGCACCTCAATGTCATTCTTGTAGTGTGGGGTCCAAAACTGAACATAGTATTCAAGATGCAGTCTCAAGAGTGCTGTGTACAGGGGGATGATGACTTCCCTACTCCTGCTGGCCACACTATTTCTGATACAAGCCAGGATATTGGCCTTCTTGGCCACCTGGGCACACTGCAGGCTCATATTCAGCTGTCTGTCAACAAACACCCCCAGGTCCTTTTCTGCTGCGCAGCTTTCCAGCCACTCTTTCCCAGGCCTTTAGTGTTGCATGGGGTTGTTGTGACCCAAGTGTAGGACCCCGCGCTTGGCCTTGTTCATCCTTATCCCACTGGCCTTGGCCTGTCGATCCAGGCTGTTCAGATGCCACTGCAGAACCTCCCTATCTTTAAGCAGATCAACCCACTCACCTAACTTGGTGTCATCTGCAAATTTACAGAGGGTGCACTTGGTCTCCTCATCCAGATCATTGATGAAGATACTAAGCAGAACAGGCCTCAGTGCTGAGCCCTGGGGAACACCATTTGTGACCAGCCACCAACTGGATTTAATTCCATTCACCATTCAGCCAATTTTTTATCCAGCAAAGCATACACCCATCTATGCCATGAGCAGCCAGTTTCTCCAGGAGAATGCTGTGTGAAACGGCGTCAAAAGCTTTACTAAAGTCCAGGTAAACAAAATTCACAGACTTTCCCTCATCCACTAAGCAGGTCATCTTGTCATAGAAGGAGATCATGTTAGTCAAGCAGGACCCGCCTTTCATAAACCCATGCTGACTGGGCCTGATCATTTGGTTGCCCTGTATGGCACTCGATGGTTTGGGTTGGTAGGGACCTTAAAGACCATAAATTTCCACCCCCCCTGCCATGGGGGAATCTGCTCCATATGATCTGCTCCATAACTTTCCCTGGCACTGAGGTCAGACTGACAGGTCTGTAGTTCCCTGGATCCTCCTTCCAGCCCTTCTTGTAGGTGAGTGTCACATTTTATAGCCTCTGAAAACAAAAAGCTCTTGAGGTCTCTGTGTGACACTTCTTCGTCTGTTCTGACAATAGTCTCTCAACTTTTCTTTATAAAGACTTACTAGTCACATGGGTCTATGTTTTCTTGATGCTGATGTGATTGTCTGGCCATCTCTCTCAAGATTTCCTCCGCTTGCCCGTCATCCTCCCTTCAGTTCTTTCTTGAAACTTCCTGCATGTCACTTTCCTTCTTTCTAGGGTTGTGCTTCCTGAGGCAGGGTTGTGCTTCCTGAGGCTTCTCTTTAAAGATAGAAAATGAAATGACAAATGCCAACCAGAAACACCCATACATAAATGTCCAGTGGTCACTGCACTGTATTCTCCATGTTTTTCTGCCTGCTGCCACTGGCCCACAGGAAGATACATTCCCTGGCAGTCACTTAAATTCTCAGCTGCTGAAGAGGGAAGGTTGAGTGAACTGCAGATGATCCTTTTCCCTGGGGAACAATCTTGCAAGCACTGCAATGCTAATAGCAACCACTCCAGAGACAGCAGGACCTGCTAGTCCTTTAGGAGCTGTAGGCAGGTCGGCACAGATATTTCCACTTAGTACTTGGCTTATCAGGCAGCAGAACTGACGTTCAGAGTGGGACACACACCAGCCTTGCTCAGTTGTGCGCTCTGCTGAGCTCACAGCCTGAGGGAATCTCTGCAGGCATAAGCTGGTATCTACATAGTCTTAGTGCTCATGTAAAAAGCAGCTGAACTCCCTTGATTATTGCAGGCCAGTTATCTGTTGAGCCACTCTGTGGATGTTAGTTTATTTTTCTTAAATTGCTGGCCGTTTCGTGATTGTATGGTGTGGTACTGTGTTTCCGTGGGCTATGCTGTATGGGCTGATGTGACAACCATTCCTTCCCTGCACTAACATTTAACAGATGGATCTTAACCTGACATTTCCTAGTAGCTTGTGATCTCAGTGGGGTTTGAAGCAGTACCATCCCTCTCCCAGTTCTGGCCTCTTCTCCTGCACTGTACGATTGTGTGGTGAGTTGGTCCAAGGAACTGAAGCACTCTGTTAAATGTCAGCTTAGTCCATGGACAGATCAGATCTGGTCAGCTTTCTGTGCTGCTATGACTGCAGGCTGTGCAAACCTAGCTGAATTAGCTGGCTTGAGTGCTGGTAGCAGTGTAGACAGGCAGCAAGGACCCTTGAGGGGCAGGACCTCAACGTATGTTACTCAGGCTCCCCCTGAGCTCTGTGGCCAGGACTGAACACCTATGTCTGAGGCACTTGGGTAGAGGAAAAGAAAATCATAGAATTGTTTAGGCTGGAAAAGACCTTTAAGATCATTGAGACCAACCAACTAGTTCTACACAGTTCGACATGCTAGAAGATTTATTTCATCTTTCTTGGCATCTTTTTCCACCAAGATAAAACATTTTCTAAACCTTTTTCCTCATTTATGTTGCTTCTTAAAGGCTTTTCTCATTTGGCTGTATCTTTCTGACACACTTGAAAGGAATTTCTAAAGGAATCCATCTTTCTAACTGTCCTAGCCTGCTGTTTAGAGTAGTGATCTGGAATATTTGAATGTAATTGGAATGTTCTGTACTTTAGGTACAAGTTGTGGATGGGACTAAGCATGACAGGCTTAAAGGACTTGGAAAGTGCTTGAAAGCCAGGTTTTGAATAAAACGTGATTTGATAAATATGAAAAATCTGCAAAGTGAAGTTAAAGAGGAAAGTGTAGCTTTAAAGAAAACACATGAATGATGTCCAACAAAATGTTGGTTTTCTCCCAGGTAAACTTTTGTTTTGACTTAGCAAAACAACCTTATTCATTTACTATTAAGATGGAAAAACGTTATATAGAAGCTGCTTTTTAGAACTACGGAAAATATAAAAGATGTACCTTGATGAAAATGTCAGTGTTGTCATTAGACAGTAGTTTTCTAAACAAGAACATATGTTAATTTTTGGTCAGGGTATGTTATTGTATAGAGGTGCTGTAGTTTGGAAGCCCTGCCCTAATATTTCCGCATTAAATTGTATCTGAGTTATGAGATTCACTGTGACCAGCAGCTTTGTACTTTGCCCTGGAATGCGGCAGATAGGCTGAAGAGATACATACATATTATCTTTTTAGGTGGAGCAGGATTTCCAACATGCTGGTATTTACAGTGCAAGTTTAACTGAACTGTGATGCAAATTTATTATTTGAATAGACTCCTTAGATGTCTAATCTTTCATTTGTCTTCTATGCTACTTGTCTATTATTTCTTTACCACAGATTCTAATCAAGAAATGATCCTTTGCTTTTTCCTCATTATTTTAACAACACAGCACAGCTGTCACTTTACATCCCAAGACTGCATCAGTTTTGTTGCTTTCAATGTTATCCCTTTATATCTGCCTGTGAATTGTTTGGAAACTTTTGCTACAGTTCTGCTGCCCTCTGGAAAAAGCTTACAGCCTGCAGAGAAAGGCAGCAAAGGAGCAGGGCTTCTACTCTGTAAGAGCTGGGCTCATTTCATACACTTGGGAGTCTTAATGAAGAACTACTTGTTGAGCGAACATTTCTGTGTAGACTGACACGGTCTGTTAAATTGTCAGTCAGTGATAAAGGTTGGATTCTGCACTTAGATTTTTTAAGAGATGCTTAGAAACAACATTCTGCATGTTTTCATATTTGAGTAGATAATATGCTAAAAAATACAGGGTGACTTACAGTTTAAGGGCATTCTTAGACAATGGCGTTAAAAAAAATCTTTGGTTAACTGCAGAAAGATTCCCAATGCAGCCATTTAGCTACCTAGAAAGTAACTGTTATAAATCAGGAAGCCTCTTATAGGAGGCAGGATTGAGAAATCAGTTAGCCTTCAAATGTACAACTCATCTGGGACATGGTCAGTTCGCATGTCTGTCAGAAAAAGTTCATGTTTGCTAGTATTAGCTCCTTTCCTTCCTCCTTCTCCCTTCCAAAGCGTAGTCACCCAGAACTTCCTGCCATCTCCTGTGGGAAGCCATTGCCCCCTAGCTTCCAGAAGGATGTATGATACCAATGTGTTGATAGCAGTGTGGTGACAAAATTTCCAAAGGAATTATGCTAACACTGAAGAAAGTCCATAGAAAATATGCGATTTTATTTAATCTGAGTAAGGCAAAAAGAAGTAAAAAAGCATTTGATTCTTAAAGCAAAAAAGTTTTTTAACCGGAGATTATAAAATAATGAGTTCTTTCCTTTTCAAGGTTCAGCTTTCTACAGGTAAAGAATGAGGTACATGCACAGTGCCATGCTTGTATTGTGCTTTCATATCTATCTTATCTGGCCATACGTGTTTCAAGCAGGTCATTAATGGAAGCATACATTCTCTTTGCATTAAGATGAACTCATTGTCTTACAACTGCTACTGTCATTTTTGCTGAGAACTACCTACAGATCATCTCCTTCCCTGTGTTCACAAAATCATAGCTTGAAAGCACCTCTGGAGATCAACTAGTCCAACTCCTGCTCAAGGCAGGGTGTTAGGAAAATCTCATTCTCTAACTATTATACCAATTAATCTTTACAGTATAAAATTGTATTAAATTTCTTTAAAATTATATTTACTTTGTATACTGAATAGCCATGCTTAAGCAAGCAAACTAAAGGACCGCAGCTCATCAAGAGGAGAAGAAGGACAGCCTAGCCCTTGAGATAAGGACTTTGCTTCTCAGAATCTTAAAAGCTGTCCATGAAGGATTAAAGATACATCTGGACAACCAAGATAACACCAGCATCCGAGCCCCTCCAACACATCTTTGAAACTCTCCCATTGTCTGTCATCATAGATAACTATAGCAAGACTGACTCCAGAGCTGTCTGATCAACAGAGAAGCAGGTGGATGATGGCACCATAGAAATATTCTTGCTTTACTATGATTATACTATGACTATATATAGATGGTTTTACTATTATAGCCAATGATAGTGTGTGTTTGTTAAGTAGCAATTAGACAGATAGTGTTGCACCTGAACACTTGAAATGCCTGTAAAGCCACCTAATTTGGATGAGACACCTCATGTGCAGGAATAAAAGAATTAGTCTTGTAATTCTATGCTTTGCATCCTAGCCTTTCTCCTTAGTTGCCATTGGCCAATTACAGATTTCTATAACAAGGGTCAGTTACAGCAGGTTGCCCAGGACTGGGTCCAGTCGGGTTTACAATATTTCCAAGGATGGAAACTCCACAGCCTCTCTGGGCGGCCAGTTCCAGTGTGTGACCACCTTGACTGTAAAAAAGACTTTTCTTATGTTCATACAGAATGTATTGTGTTTCAGTTTGTGCCCATCGCTTCTTGTCCTGTCACTGGGCACCACTGAAAAGAACCTGGCTCTGTCTTCTTTGCACCCCCCTTTAAGATATTTATAAACATTGATTAGATCTCCCTGAGTCTTCTCTTCTTCAGGCTGAACAGTCTCAGCTCCCAACTTGCCCTTGTACGTCTGATGATCCCTCATCATTGTTGTGAGCCTTCGCTGGATTCACTCCCGTGTGTCCATGTCTTGTTCTGGGTAGCCCAGCTCCAGGTGTGTCTCACTAGTGCTGAGTAGAGGGCAAGGGTCACCTCCCTCGAACTGCTAGCAGTGCTTCTCCTAATGCCTCCCAGGATACCACTGGCCTTCTTGATCTTACTGTAGTTTTAATAGGATTGTGGAATATTAGTCTGTTGCCTTGTAAGAAGGGGTTAATGTTTCAAAGCCATAATGGCGAGTAAGATGGAGCATTCTCCTGTGGTGGAAGCCCAAAGTGACATTCTTCAGTATTCTTATGAATTGCCTTTAAGTGATGTGGTAAGAAAAGTCCAAGTCCTACACACCACCTTGTGATTTGTAACAAGTGCCTGGAGTTGCTCTGACTGCTGTTGCTGGTCCTACACTCTTCTTCCATTTATGACTTATCTTCCCTACCTTTGATCTCAAGTTCACAGCCTCACTTCATCAAAGAAAGCCATTCTTCACCCTCATCGGTGGAGAAATGAAATGGCAGCAGCCTCCACCAAAGAGAATGAGAAGAAAATGTGGTAGTAATCCTAATTTCCCTCCACTCCCCCCCCCCATTTCAAGTTTTGAACATATTTATTCTCATCTCACATTTGAACATCCCAATGTATACGTCATGTAGTTTAATGGATGGACTCTCCATTGGTCTGGGTAAGATTTGGAATAGATCTTACAGCAATAAAGAAAAGGTTAGAAATCTCTTGAGTGTGGTTGTACCAGTGAGAACAAGCCAAGAATCCAATATGAAGAGGTTTTGTTTCACATCCATTAAAATTCTCTGACATTGGAGAGCTGTTTTCCCCCTATTTTTTATACATCCAGCAAAAGTTTTTTTCCACCACAAGTAGCTAAGTGCACTGTGCAAATTTTGGAAGAATAGTAAAGAACGAGCACAGTTTGACTAGAAGTTTAAACCACTAGAGTGTTTTTGTTTAATGGCCAGTAATACACAAGATGCAGGGAAACAAAAATAGATGAGAACAATATAATATAAGCAGAAGGCAACTTGCCTGTGTTTGCCCTCTGTCCCTTGCAATAACGTATTTCTATTTATAGAGCCAGTTCTGCTTTCATAGCTAGAAGAATTATTTAAGCCAGACAATGAGCTTTTCTTTCTCTAGCAAAATAAGTTTCCTCACCAGTTGAGTTTATGTCAGTAAATTGTGGTTGTAAGTGGGGAGTAGGAACGTGGCTGCCATCACCTGCATACATATGCACATGTTTACAGGGAGACTGTAGCTAGATGTGGAGGAAGGGCCAGGGCTGCAGTGGGGCTGGGGAGCACAGCAGAGCTGGGCGTGCTCTTCCTGCACCACGGCACGGCAAGGGAAGGGAGAGGGTCTCCACCAAACATATTACTTGTCCTTCCCCAGAGCAACAGGCAGATTTTCCTTCCTTGTTTATAAACATAATGATATGTGTCCTTTCCAGTCAAAATGCATAGCCATACATGGACCCATGGAACTATTAGACATGTGCTACATAAAAAAAAAATTATTAAAATATTGCAGAAGTTCAACAGACTCTTAGGGTGAACTTTTGTCTTAGATTGCTAAAGTCATCTCACATTATTGACAGAGGGCTTAGTTTGGAATGGCTTGCTGATCTGTTATCAAGACATGAGCACAGATTCTGAAACAAAATGTTTCACTGTGAAGTGTCAAGTCCCTGTTTCCTCACACACAACGGTGAAGTTGTCCTTTTCCTTTTTTTTTGGTATCATGGGATTCACTGTAACCCATGTTATTTTTCCTCATCTTTTAAAGAAGGAGGTGGGAAGAATGTTCAGTAAACACAGATTAGGAAGGTATCGTAAATAAATCCGAATTATTTTTCATAATACAGAGTGCTTTAAATAATCCCATTATGGCCTGTCCTAAAGGGTGGACACACTATATGCTTTCTCATTACTCACCCTAGTGACTTTCCACATAGTTAGCTGTTACTGAAGTATCCTTTTTTTTTCTGTTGATTTTTCTAATTCAGTTCATAATTCCCCTTTTCCCTGGCTGCCGCTAACTGTCACCATCTAATACCTGACCCTGTGGAAATAATAGTGAATTCTCCTGCAGGATTCAGACACACATAGGCAGAAGCTGCTGGAAGACGACTCCTCTATTTGTGAAGGGACTGATAGCACACTGTCTGTTTAAACAGAGTAAGCTTGGTTTCATTTGCACTGGAGAATTATAATTTTTAATGTATAAATAGCTTGAACATTCTGCAGCTTGCAGAAATTACTTGACTATTACTTGCTCTTCTAGTCAATGAGAAACAAGCTCTTTGGCAGCAAATAGAGAACCAGTTCAAATGCAAAGGAGCAGAATTTAATGAGACCATATTATTTGAATATACGCATGTACATTTTTAAACTGTAACTGCCTGACAGATCATTTTCTGTGTTTGTAAATTAAAAGATAATGTTACATTAAATGATTTAAAAGAATGAATTTATTTTAATTCCCAAATGTATTTTGCAGTCTGACATACTGCATTTATTACTCTTCATGCTAATATTGAGACAGTCTCTTGTAAAAGTCAAACCCAATGAAAAACTCCCAGACACATTTTTTTTGCCGTGTTTTTAATAAAACAAGCATGGGACATGTCTTGGGCCTGACTTCTCCCTCTGCCTCCCGCACATTATTTTAGTAATAATAATAATAATGGGTTTTATACTGCAATTTTTAAGCTGTCCCTTTGACTTTTGTATTCACAAACAGGAAAATAAGTGTAAGGAATGAAAAAAACCCCATATTTTTCAAGAATCAAATAAAAAGAAGAAGAGAAAAATTAAAAATGGGCAATGTGGAGCACCAAAAGAGAAGGGATTGTCAATCTGAAGAGAAATTGCTATTTCAAGAAAGGCTGGCATAGGCCTTTGCTATTCTTTGAGTTGTTGGCATTTCCTTTTAATATATAATAAAATGAAGTCAGTATGTTCACATGCTTTGATTTCCTGTTCCCGTGTCTTCATATACATCTAGGAAAGAACAGATATGTATAGATATACAGATATATAGATACATAATAGTTGTCTACAATGCTGTCTTTCTTTTCTTTAAAAAACACTGTTGCAAACATATAAACAAACAAGTAGTTCCAAACACAAAAGTAAAGTCGTTCCTCAGCCTGAATGACAGCTCTGGTATTTGACTGAATTTTTAGCATGTGTAAGATCTCTAGTTTTGAAAAGACAAGACAGGTCTGAGCCATAAATAATACTGGCTAATATAGCACCCTGCATTGCTGCCTTTTCAGTACAGGTATTTCAAGCTGCTCATACATTATCAACAATAATGCACCAGAGCACCTGCTGCAGGGCAGCAGTAACAGTAGGCTGGGTCAGTGTAGTCTGCAGCCCGAACCCCATGCTGAAATGCCTGGCAAGGGCTTGCATTCTCAGTGCTCTTCAGCAGTTGGCAGGGCAGAAATTGGTGAAATGGTTAATGCTTGATCGGAGAGAAACTGTGTATGAGATGAGAGAGAGATGATGTAAATTTATCGTCATTTGAAGTGAAAATGAAACCTAAGTTACAGCTTCTGCTTGCAGAAGAGTTGTGAGCTGTCAGTGCTTATATAAAAAAGCTGGCTAAACTTTTTGCACATTTGCTTTACCAGCCATTTTTTTATTTCTTTCATATGTGGAAGAGGTTGTTCGGTTTGTCACAGGATTTATATTTCATTTAAGAAATGTGCAGGGGTCATTTAAAAAAAGCCCCAAAATGGCTTAAAAGAGTGTGTTTAATGAAATAGTTGAGTATATGACAGTGACATAATGCCCCGTGACTGTGGAACCCAGAAATGGAGCAGAACATTTTCCTCAAAAACTGATTTCATGTTTTCCCTTTGATTCTTTGGAGGAGCATGGGAGACAAATCTGCAAAAGACTGTTGTGAACAGTGACTAGTATGTGAATATGAAAGTGCAAAGCCAGCTATCATCTCAGCTCATTTTTTGACTGCAATTACGTTATGAGTCCGTGAGTCCAAACCCAACAGAGTTTAACAGTTTAATTCATCTCCAGCATTATTGTTACTTTCTAAGAGTTGGGGCACATTTAAAATTCTGTAATTATTTAGAGCATCAGAGGCATGTGTGCAGGTGTGGATGAATGGATAAAAAGGCTGATTTAAGCATAAGGAAAAGTGGAAGGAAAAAGCTATTCCCAGGGTGTTAGGCATTGGCCAGTCCACAAATTTGCTGGTACTGTCATGGGGATTTCTAATAGCAAGAGAGAGAACATCAGCTAACAGTGTAGAAGTTAGATTCAAAGACAGGATTTGAAAGATTCTCCGACTGTAAATCTGAGAATGAAACAGTGTTTTTGACTTAATTTTCTCTGCACATTAATTCTAATAAATTTATGAAATTACAGTAGTTCCAGTCAGAACCAGTGGGAAAAAGAATAAAATGATCACTTTACTAACAAACCAGTTTGGCTCCCATAATAATTGTTCTTTTGTTTTGTACAAAGATAAATTCCTGCTGTAAGCAGAGTGCAGGCAATTCTGTATCATTTTTCTCATGAACATTGCTGATCACTGTACAGATGGCTGCATACCAAGTCCGTGGGATCCATCCATAAGCAATCATTACTTTGCACTACAGGAGTTTGGAATTACTTTCCCATCTCTGTTCCCTGTTCTCTGGTGTTTTGTTTTTTCCTTATACTGAATGCTGAAGCATGGTGCTGCAAGTGCCAGTATCAACGTGGTTGTCCTTATTTACCACTCAGAGGGCTCCTTCACAGCAGGTCAGGAATTGGAAAATTATGAAAGTGGTCTTTCTAATCTGAGTAGTTTACCCATTATCACGTTGAGCAGATTTTGTTTTATTAGTGGAAAATTTTGTTCCTATGTTTCTTTTTAAAATCTTGATATATAAAAAGAGCAGCAAAATGGGTTTATGCAAATGAGTCCTTTACAACTACAGAATATGTTTTGTGAAGTTTGAGTTGAAATATGCACTGTCACAAAGTTCAAGTTATGTTCAGTTCAAATTTATTCTTTTTTTAGAGGGGTTATGTATCGGTGAGAATGCTGAGAAGGAAGACATGTAGGAGAAAGAACAAGAAAAGATGTACTTTATGAATGCTATTTTTTACATCTGGTTTAAAAAATCACCTTAAAGCTCACAGTGAGTAACTAAGCAGAACAAAAGTGTCATTAGTAATTCATTATTGCTTTCTCACTGATCAGCGTGCTTTTACAAGCATGGCGGCATGTTTGCATACATAATTTGGACAGTTGAAGACGTGACTTGCCCAAAATTTTTTATAGTGTAAGTATTGAAAACTAGAGCAGTCACATAAACATTGTGATTACTCAGCCAATTGGTTAGTATTTTGGTAAGAGTGCTTATTTTCCTTTTCAACCATAAAAGAAACACAACACATCATAAAAACCCAGAAAATGTGATATAATAGGCTTGTTACCAAATAAAGTCTTGTGTGCTGTTCTTAATTTGTAAGAAAGACTGTCAATATTCAGAACAGATTTATGGCAGCTATACCGCAATTACAGAAACTTTACAGTGCATTCACTCTTCTTATGCCAAGAAGTGCTATGAAGTAGGTGATTTGAACAAAACCAGGACCATCAGACATTAATTGCATAAACAAAATGTGCTGTGGTCTTTCTGGTATTTGACTCAGCAAAAGTGTTTCTGTGGTGTTCCCAGCCAGGGAAGAATTATTCTGCTCTAAACCATTAGTTAAGGTACAAATTAAGACATTGCTTACTCAGGTAACTAAGCATTGTCTGTTAATATTTCAGTAACTATTTTAATAACCACTAGTTATTGATCAGGTGACCAGTTTCAACACTGCAGAAAACCACCTCTAACTCTACTTGGCACACTGCTGGCAGGTCTGGAAGCTTTGGTTAAACTGCTTTCACTGAAGATGTAACGTGCTCAGTGGGAAGTGCTGATGTCTCCATGCCATGAAACTAGACCTACCCTCTTAAAACATTTGGGAATTTTCATTTGAAATCGTGTTTGAAGACCTTAGGTTTTGTTTTTCACACTTAGACAAAACTGGCATGATGAAACAACAGACTGGAGTCTTGAGGAAAAGTGATGATAGGAGATGGTGGAGGAACTGATGTAGTTTATACCTCTCACTGGAATCAAACACTAGCTACCGAATGTGAATTGTTCTGGATGCAAAAGCAGTTGTCTTTGAGCTGCCGTAGGAGCACATTTAGCCTTTAACTTACTGTTGATGGTCTTGTTGTGGTTGCTCAGGAATATGCTGAATAACTTCATAAATCGTACTAAGCACATCCTGGCCTGGGACAAAGTCAGAGCCAGGAACAGATTGACTTGAAACCTAAAAGTAGCAAAGAGTATTCCTACTGTAAGTACAAATGGGAAAAGATTCAACAGAAATGAAACTGATAATGTAACTTCTCATTTTTAAAACTTTTCCCTATCGATGGTTTGTCTGTGGATTTAACAGTTAATCTCTCTTAGTTTACATTTCGTTTTGATAAGTTTTCATCACATTTACAGTAAAGCAAGCAATAGTCTTAAATTCATTTAGGATCTTAGAAGATTTAGGATGCAGCTCTCGCATATATTTCTTGTGAAATATAGCTGAGATTTAGTTTGTGTATTTTTACAGTGAAAAGTTTAAGTACCCCCATGAGGCTTTTCTGCACTGCTGAAGTTGTATGTTGCATGAGCAGCAATATTAGGGCCAAGGGAGAAAATGGCATCACAATAGTTAATTTACTTGTGTGACACAAGTGGTTCAGTGCTACCCATCTACCCAACGCTACTAACATTTTTTCAATATAGGGTAGCTGAACTGAGATTGTTGTCTTTAAAGCTTGGTTAGTTCCTTACTGCACCGTGTTGATACAAGTACTGAACTAGTAAAACAGTAAAGAAAGATTAAGTACTGGGTAAACAATAGCCATGAATTTGGGGTAATATAGACATCTATAAAAAGCAACAGAAGCAAACTGACAGAAGGCTTCTAGAATTTACAGATATTTAGTAGACCGTAATAAATAGAGAATAAATCATCAGTTTATGATGTAAATTCACATACCCTAGAACCACTGGCAAGATCAGGAATAGCGACAAATTCATATATCCCAAAGTCATCCAAAGCGCTTTCATGTCCTAAAGTTAGAACAAACCAACATGGAAAAGGTATTGAGATGTAATATGAACTTGGAAAATAATGAGTGACAAAGTAATTTGGCCTAATCTAAACTAATCTGAATATTAGTTGTTTCATCTGTTTTAAACTACTTCCCTGCCAAGCTCCTAAGCTGCTGTAGAGCAAGGCAGGGCAGCTGCAGAGCTGATGTGCACAGTCCTTGGCTATCTCCAAGTGAGGAGCCTCTTGCTAACCTCTGTAACAGTTTTGGTAGAGCCATTGGGACTCTATTTGCTGAAAGGCTAAACGGATGGATTTGCTTTCATTTCCCACAGAAGAGAGGCTCAATCCATAAGCTCAGCATGTCTACACTGCAGTGAGGCAGTACCACCTGAATCTTTTATAATGCTGAGAATAAAAAAAGGGAACATGACACTAATAGGGTGCTACATTATTAAACCAGTTGACTGATTGTATCTGGGAGTTCAGATACAACTTGTAGCTAGAGTGGGAGTCTCTTTCTCTACCTTCCCATTGTCCAGGAGATCTGAGACTCGTGGTTGTCTCTTGGGCATCACTCCACAGCAAAGGCTGCAGCACTAAAGACGATACTGAGATTCTCTCCTCTGATACCACTTGCTGAGGTGAAGGACTCTCTGTGCTAAAATGAATTTCTTACCTTCCTAAGCTTTGTATACCTCTATCTATATAGCCTCTATTCATATAGCCTCTATCCTCTAACAGGCAGCAGCTTATGGCCTGCTCTGATGCTTTGGTAGAGGGGATGAGAACATAAGTGCTACCCTTCCCAAGGATAGCCAGTCTCCAGCCTCTCATGCCCAGGATGTGGGAAGGATTGTGAAGGGAAAAGAAGCGGTGACAAAAGCATACTGTGTGCTGATGGCACAGAGAAAGGTAGTACAAAATATGGTGGAGGCTCCAATATATATACTGTAATGTCAAATGAACAGCTCATGATTTTGGCACTGATTGGTGCCATGAACATTTAGAAGCGTGATCTTCCCATGGCGTATCACCTCTCACTGCTATCCCACTTTAACACTAATTTATTTCATATTGGTGAGAACAGCAGAATGCAGGTGATTCTAACCAGGATAAGCATCTAGAATTCAAGCCAGCAGGTACATACTGATGTGAACTCCAGGCATGAGCTAAACCCACTCTGACCTGTTGTCATTTGGGTTTTATCTTAAGTAAGCTAACAGCAAGGTAGGTGTGCAACCCAAGTTAAAAAAAACAACCTTCCCTTCTTTTCCTTCTTTCTTTTTGTACATGGAGAAGGTAATCTATTGCAGGAATGGATTTTGACCTTATGCTCACCTTTCATTAGCATTACCTGAAAATGTCTGTGCCTTCCTGTAATCAGCCTCTGGCCTAGAAAACATAAACATGTTTTTCAGTTTGATACCATAAACCAAGGAAAGAAAATTAATATGATAAAATGCAATTCTCTTGATGGAAAGGACCTCAAGACCGAAGAATGATTTAGTTTTGTACCTGCTCTGCAGCTTCTGTTGTATCACTGAAAAGAAGAAAAAAAGAAAAATCATTCTTTTTGCTCTGATGGTCCAAAAGAAGAGCTGGAGTGTGCTTAACTTTTACATACTTTTATGTGGCTGGTATCTTTTCCATATGAATAAAAAGGTCATAGCTAGGATCAAAAATAATGAAATTCCTGTGATTACTGCAAGAGATGACAAAGATTTTCCTTTCTGGGCCAGCTTTTCCAATCCTGTGGAAAGAGGGTGAATACTGTACTTAGTCTCTTATTCTGTATAATGTGCTATTATGACACTGAAAAAACGCATCTTTTGAAATTCATCTGAAGCTAGTAAACCTGCATAGAGATTCAAAATGGATACAAAATTTGGGTTATTGTGAACTGGTAATTTATTTTTTTTCCTCACAGATCTCCTGAATTGGAAAAGCAATGATATGCATATCAGAAATTAGTTCAGAACCTAGAGCTAAATGAAGGTCAGTAAATGCATAAATTACGCCATCACAGAAAGTAGATAAATATTCTAATTTTAGGCATAGAGACATGGGACTACCAAGAACTCAGGCGGCAATCAGGTGAGCAGTTTGTGCTAGATGGGAGGGAAATTCTCCTAGCAATAGGAGCTGTAGAGTAGGAGGGGATAACTGAAGTGTTGTATTTTTTCTAGGGATTTTCAGATCACTGACAGTCTGGTGATTTATCAGATCCCATCAGAAGCCAATAAATTATGTTTGTTTGTATTCATGGCTAAATATATCCAAAGGATTTATTTCTTTTGCTCAGATCTTTTGCTGAGATATGCATTATCAGCAATTTCCCAGCAGGGTTCACTTATAAAACACAAATATAACATGTATATAATTAGATACACAATACCATGTTGAAAACATTTGCATGGAATTTGCAAAGTCAGGAATCTGAAAGTTAGGAAAGGACAGACATAGTTGCTTGTGCACCCTGACTTTCCTCCTTTTGCTCTGAACTGTGCAGAATTCATGTAATTAAAGGCCATGTCGCAATGCATACTGGTAAATTAATGCTGCATATTTCTCAGTGCCAGCTCTATGAGTACAATTCAAATGTGTATTATTTAACTGAATGTGTTTCCAGTACATCTGTGAACTCCTGTGCAGACAGACGCTGTTACTTATATCTACTTACACCTCCATTCAGTGGCATTGTGCTGGATGTGTGTGCAGCAATTGTCACAAAGATTAAATATGTGGATTTCAAACCAGATGAATCCCGAAGATACGGGAAAATAAATCACTGCAGTTTCACCGGGTGTCTTTCATACTCCTTCAATGTACTGCCTTCCTCAGAAGGAAAACCAACAAAACAACCAAATGCTGGAGAATCAGCTGAATCCTTAAAAATTTTCTTTAAAATGAATTATTTCAAGTTTAGACTCAATAAATCTTATCTCCACAGGCATACTGGTGCAGAAAACAAAGATGCGTTCTCTGCGTGCATTTAACACACTCAAGTAGACGCAACTTGAGAAGACAGCAATGACTTTTGTACATAATGAGATACCTCTTATTTTAAACTCTAACTAGTCTTGGCTAATAGTGGGTAACAGCTTAGTGCATGTATTGATATAATTGTTTTCTTGATTATTTTTACAATTAATTAGGCTGCTGCTTATGGCACCATATAGGTGAGGTTCAGTCCCTTAGGTGGGGAAGTTGTGAAAGGTCTTCTGAAACATTAGAGTTCCTGTTGCTGCTGAAAATGGGGTTTCTAGTATTTTGAAAGGCGCTATTCCAGGCTCTGTGTCTAGTATTATAGGAACAAGGAGAAGGGATACGGAATAATATTCATAATATCTGCTCAGTATGTTTAATCAGTTGCAACCTGAATTTAGCCTGAGCAGGATCTCTGAGGTTTAACCTTGTGTGTGAATTCATACCTCAGTGCTGCATTGCAAAGCGTAGGCTCAACATCTGGATTTATAATCGGAGCTATCTGAATACCCATTAAGAAGAAAACGTTTATAGAGGGGGAAACTGGTATTTTACAAATTTTAATACACAGGATAAAATGTTTTAAAAGGCTGCATATAGGCGAAATATTTGTAATTAGGAAATGTATGATTTTAAGTGCAACTAAACATGAGGCTGTGGAGTTTTCCCTCTTTTTCAGCCTTTGAAAGGAAATCTCATCTGAATTTCTTAACACTTATTGATGAATATTCACATATATATCATAGCTTACATGAACTTCCTGGAGAAATGTTGTATTTATTTCCACTGACACATAGCTCTGGCTGTATTTCCACTAACAATATTTAGTTTTAAAGTGCAGTAGTCTCGCTGTAAAATTGCAACCTATCTTCCTTCCAGCATACTAAAAGCCACCGATTTGTGATGAATCTGTAAGTCAGCCTGAATGATGGACATCTGCTTTCCTTGTTTATCTGACTAACAAATAGCTGAGCTCTTTGTTCTGCACAAGTGAAATTGCTTTGTTAAATTTTCTAAAAGGCAATCTATTCTGTCTTGTTGAACATTAATAGCATACATTCTTTATCTGAAAATACTTGTATCGATTCATATTAATAAGAGATACCAGACTCCCTCAATATCTTGTTATTTGCTGTATGCTTCTGGAGATTTTCCATAAAACAGTTTTGTTGCTGTTTAACACAATCTGATTCAGGAACTGAGGTTATAATGTATGAGAAATAAAGACGTGCATGCAGCAGAACCTAGCAGGCAATTCATAGAGTCAGAAATATGACAGTGGAATAATTTTTACAAACAGATTGTAAAAAAACCGTTAATCATCTCAGCTTGCATTATTATCACATACTAAACTAAGGTTCTTATAATACCTAACCACAAACTCTCACAAAATTTCAGCATCCTAGCGGGTCTTGTCCCAAGACATGTCACACCGTGAGTGAAACCCATATCTCACTGAATGGCCAAAATCTCCTTTACTACTTTGTTAGCAAGACCTCACTTCTGATACATATTCTCTTCTAAGAATTATTTCCTTTTTCTGGGGTTGACGCTCAACTCAGACATTACAGTTACAGCAATGAATTAATGTTCTTACCTACAGAAGTAATGATGACTGTGAACTGTGCTTCATCTCGTTTTCCAGTCACGTTGTTGAAAGCACGGCAAATGTAATCTATTGTCTTCTGGGCCACTTTATCAGATACAACTTCCAGATGGGGGCCATATTTGATTACATGAGTGGTATTGTCAGCCCTTTGAATCCATGAATAAGTATTTGGTGGATTTGAATCTGCTGAGCAGTTGAACAGTATAACTTCCCCCATGTCAACTGTAAACACTGCCCCTATATTCAGACCTTTATCTGATTTAACTCTAAGTCCGTAAGGTCCATCTGCATTGAAAAAAAAAAAAAGAAAACACAGTGGAAAAGTTAAAAAGTTAAAATCAAAGTACATTATTAAACTTCAAATAGAAACATATCTCTAAACTTGGAATTTTTAGGTCAGACTAGCCTGGCATTAATGGCTGGCATTAAATTCAATAATTTCAATTAAAAGTCTTTCAGTTCAATAGGTTACTAGATTTATCTAGGTTTGTCTAGCTTTATCTCACACTACACCCACTCAATACTGATCTAATCACTGTTTAGGGAAAAAGCACAGGTCTATGCTTTGTTCAGTATGATAAAAAGAATAAAAACTGAAAACAGTTAGAAAAGCTGTGAAGTAAAGAAGCAGGTCTTCTTCAGGGGCGTATTTGACCTTTTCTGCTTAAATGGCAAACTTATACCAATAAGTAACTTCTCTGCACATTTAAAAGTGAACTAATTAGCCTTGAAATATATGAGCATTTATTATACTTTGATTTGATTACGCTTTAAACGTTACACTTTGCAGTGTAATAATTATTTGGGGAGCTATCCCACAGGTATAATATAGAATGAAGTGTGCCTTAGATTACTTGAGAATAATTTTCCATAAATGACTGCTAAAATAAACTTTAATCTTCCTCCCACTTTGGTAGGCATCTACTATTTTAACATTTATGTTTCTTTCATGAGTAAGCTTGCGTGCTGAAAGAAAGCTGTGTTTCTGAATATAATTAGAAGAGGCATATCTTGTCCAATAGTCATATGTTCATTACTTAGAAAATTGAGTAGCTAAGTATTTTTATGGTAATCTTCATAGGAAAATGGGAAGAGAAATATATTTAAATATGATAAGAAAATTTCCCATGCTATTTCTAATAGCTCGCTTCAGATCATGGGGGTTTTATATCTTTACATGTTAAATCTAATTTCACATGGATCTAAGTATAGAAATTAGAGAATATAATAATCAAAATGTGCCTTATTAAATTACTTTTTCTGGTCAAAAGAACTAACCATTTTAATGTGCTAATTCCCTAAAAGCTTACATGCATAATCAAAAAACCACAGACCTAAGGTTCACAGAATGCAAAGGAAGAAAATATGCATAACATCTTTTTGGTAGGATCTCTAAAGTTCAGTAAAGCTGCTTACAAGTGCCTCACAGAGAATGGTGTGGTAAAAAGACAGATGAGTCAATATTATGCCCATTGTAAACAGTGCAATCAAGTAATACTTCCAACTTCTCATAATTGGGTTTGAATGTGAAAGTCCCTGCTACATAAAGCACATTTCAGACTGTTTCTCATCAGGAAATCCAGGCTGACGTTAGACCTTCCTCTAACATGCACATTTCTGTTTATTGTCTGTCATTTTTTATGAGACTGATTTATGCTTCAAGAACACATACGCAAACAGCACACAGCATAAAACAGGCCATTTTGTGTATGCCTCTGGGTTTTTTTTCTCTATTTATGAAGGCTTAGACAAGAGAATGTAGATTATCACACCACGGCATCAGTTTGGTCCACTTTTAACCAAGCACCCACATTTCCCAATGTAAACATGGCAAACTTTTTTTTGTCAAACTTGTCAGTTTTTCTCTACTTCTTTCTTAGTGGCAAGCTTTTTGCAGTCTCATTTTAAGGAAAGTCCAACATCACGCCTGATATTTACTTGGGAAATGCAGTGCAGATTGCCTTCTGCGTGAATTAGTGCCACTCCTACCTACATTGCAGGGGCCACTCTGAAGAATCAAGGCATTTTTTAAACTCTAGATGATGGGCTGGTTCTTCACAGGTTCTGCAGTTCCTGAGTGATTTGTTTTACTTTATCCAAGAGCCAGCTGACCCTGTAATGAGCATTTCTGGGAACTGCAGACCTATTCACCACTACTTTGGCTTGGCTGACCTCACTTGGGCTGCACATTTCTGTGGATGGGGACTCCTCCCAGAACACCAGCCTCTCACAGGGGTCACCTGTTACAGGTATTTACTTCTTTTTTTTTCAGATGGGAGAAGGGAGACTTGTACTGAACTTTTGAGTTTTTTACTTTTCAGGGCAATTCAGTGGTTCCTCCTATCCAACTCTTTTTTCTTAGAAGAATTAGCTTTTATTTTCACTGATAATATAACCTTTGATACATATAAACAGAGATTAATGGGAAGAATAGCTGACTGATCCCTGTGCCCCTTCACTATAGTAGGAGATTTGCCAGAGTCTGCAAAAGAATCAGAACTGAGTTCTGCTTTTTTATCAGTATTACAAGAGTGCAGCACAGACAGTTAACACTGACACTGACACTTCTGTATGAAAGCTGCCAATTGAAAGAGGCCATTATAAAAACACTGATGTGTACTCGCTGGGAGGGTATGTTTGAAAAAAACAAAGAAAGGTTTTCTTAAGAAATAGTAAAATCTTGGCAAGGTCTGAAAAGGGGCATTCCTTGATGAAGTCAACACAAGCATTGGGTAACCCTTCTGCTTTTTTGCCTCTTCTGGGCATCCCGTACATCACTGAGATCCCTAAACACTGAGTAGCTGAGGGATATACTCAGCACCAAGGATGTTTCTGAAAATTAACCATCTCCTCTCAAGGACTAAATACATTCTAGCTTTGAGAAGTCCCAAGGAGGAAAATCCCACTTAGTCTGTTAAATTCAACTCCATTAGCATAGTGCAACAGTTTCTGCTGCAGCCTCCATGACAGCAGCTTCTTCCAGTCTTGAAATAATTGATTTATGGGTCATACTACTGCAATTGCCATGTTCTGGGATGCGTTATCATCATAGCTAATGGAGAAGCGGAATAATATTAATGAGAATTAAAGAACAAAACACTTTTGATTCTTAGTGAAAAAAACACAGTGACAGCTTTCATGGATCCCTCAGCTCTACTTCTCCTTTCCAGTATTGTTCTCAACAGAAACCCGCCTTCTTTCTCTGTAAAGCCAGTTAACTAAATGACTTGTAAAATAATAAATCATCTGTTCTGAGTAACAATTTACTGCTCTGTGGGAATATTTCCAATTGCTCCTATCACCACGAGACTGTAACAGTTTCCAAGCAGATGGCAGGTATTTACTGTGAGTGACCTTTTTTTTATCACCTTCAGTAACTCCCCTGCAGAAATGACATATGGCACACAGAGATCCCAGGGCCTGTTCTGGATTCTTATTGACAACTGGGAGCTGGGAGACAAACTACCTCTGCAGGCAGAGGTTGGATCAAACCATGTGACTTCATATAGCTCACGAAGTAAGACCCCAGCTCTCAGTTACTAACTTAGATATGGAGAGTAGTGCAAATATTGCACTGTTTTCTCTTAAAGTATGTACAAAGCAAATCCTCAGTTCTGATGACATAAAAAGTACCTTCTGAAAGTGCAAATACTGATTTCCCCCTGTGGAGAAAAATGTTTTTGCCATTTTGAGCTTAAACAGTGAAAGCATCTAGAAATGTGGATGCTGAAGTAACTTTGAGATTTTAAAGTTCTGCTAATCAATGGGTCAGAAATAGGTTTTCAGTTTGGAGCTTCAACAGATTTTTCAAATTTGCTAGAAAATACATGTAGTTGAGTAAGGGAGAAGGGAAGTGTCAGTGCAAGCGTCCCAGACACCGGTCATTGTGGTGAGTGCTCTGGAGCCAGTCCGGTGTGCAACAGCTCAGGAATGCAAGTGCCAAATGGGCTGCGCCACAAATGAAAACAGCAGTCTGAAAGGTAGCAAAAGCGTCAGATATTTTTCTAGTCTGGCCTGATTTTATTGCATTGTAAGAAGGCTATCAGGTTGAGCTGGATACAGTGTCCCCAAGTTTTGTGTAGGTATTCTTTGAAGAGAGAGCTATATAAGGCCTATTCATAGCTCATTACAGTGAGAAGAGCAGTGCATTCATTCAGCTCTCATTCTTAGCTCATTAAGGACTTAAGTGAGCTGAGATCTGACTGTACAAAAGCAGGCATTTAAAAAGGTGCTAGCTTGAGGAAAGAATATTATTTATTTTTTTTTAATTACAGTAATGATAAGTTAAAACTCCATCTGTGCTGCTTATTTCCTTGCAGAGCATTTTATCATGATTCCTCTGTCTAATGGGATGGAAACTCAAGTCACATCTGCCCTGTTTAGGACTCTGCAACAACTCCTTCATCTTCATGCCTGCATTGCTGTCAATTTTATAAACTGCACCCAATGGATCAGCTCTTGTCTAATAATGTCCTTGTTAGGCTTTGCTAATTTAGGCAGTCTTTTCTCCTGGTGCACTGTAGAGATCCTCTCTCCACCCACTTTAGATGCAAGACACCCCCTTATCTGATTCTTCCAAGTTATAATTAAGTAGCAGAATGGATATCAGAGATGAAAGGAGGAGAAGGAAAATATGACATAGTAAGCGGTGTAAGTTCTGGATATGCTGGTAGTACAATCATATCAAGTCTAGGGCATGGGCTGTCCACCAACTCCAGATTACAGAGCCTGGCAAAAAATACAGCAAGGACCAGCCCTTAGCTGGACAGGAATCCAGTTCCAGTCCTTGCACTATGCCATCCACACTGTGCCACTGGGTAAACTGGTTATATCTGAACAGGACTGGTGACAAGTAGATCCTGACCTGTCTGATTTCAGGTCTTGTCTGAAAAGGACACTTTGACCCCCGAGAACCTAAGGATCAGAGCCTAGCAAGGTCACATACATAGCATGTGCTGCTTGCAGATCTTGGAGGCACTGGGAGCTGACATCACAGAAGGTATAAGGAACAAAATGAGAGTACCCTTTCTGAGATTTAAAGTATAATTGTTGGAAGTTGCCTAAGCCAATCTGTCCTTAGTTTCCTCTAACTCATTTAATTAATGAACTCAATCTATGCTCAGGGTTAGTTTCGCACTGCTCTCATTTCCAGTCAAAATATATGGATAGCTTATAGTCTATTCTTCTGCCAAGTTGGTCTTTACGCAACTTTTCTTGCTCCCTCGTGTTTCCCATTTGATGTGGAAAGCAAACAGTTCTTTCACCTCCCATTTTGCTAAACCAGACTGAGGCCTCTTTCCAGTTTGAGATCATTGCTCTGGGATGTGCAGGAACTGCGCACAATATTCTACATGTACTCTCATCTTCTGTGTGCCATTAGTATTCCCTGTATTTCTTTCTGGAAACACATTGCCAACACACTCTAGAATTTCATATGGCTTTCTCATGCCCAAATCACGCTTCCAGTTCACAGACATGTTGTGATAGTGCAATCACCCGGGCTCACTGCCCCAGTTATTTCCCAGCCAATCTCTATCTTATCAGCAGGTCATGGTTTTTAATTTTTTTTTTCTCTAATAGTGCATGTCCATTTATTTTTCACTACCGAATTTCATACCAGTTCTATTACTCTGTCAAAGTCATTCAGCTTAATGTCATGGGTGAACTTCAGTGAAAAACTCCCAATCTTTATGCTGATGTCATTAATGGAAGTATTAAACAGGGCAGGACTTGAAATGATCTTGGGGAAAACCACTAATACCTGTTCTTCAGCCTAGTACTTCCTATACTTCTCTTGTTGATACTGCTTGCTGTCTTCATTTTTAACAATATTTTCATGTGTATCCACCTGATTATTTTTTCCTTTTTCCATCTCCTCCAGATCTGAAAATATCTGTATTGTGGAATTCTTGAAGTTCCTATTTGGATTCTGCAGTTCAGACTCATCTTCACAAGTATGTAACTTTTTATTATACTGTTGCAAGTTAGAGCTGTTACAAACAAGCTCATTTTGAATGCAAGCTCACATACAATGTTGACTGTACTGTTTTCTGCCTGCTTCCATATTTAGAGGCACTCTGCAACTAGATCATTTATACAAAAGCAATTATGAATATTTAATATACTCACAATATATGGTTGGTGCAATTATCTTACTTTGCATTGCACTGACAGGGTTAGATACCAGACAGCTGTAGTTCCCAATGTCTTCTTTTACAACAGGAACAATTAGAACTGTTGCATTGTTTGATGAAAAGGTGTAATTAGGGCTGGCACGGAGAGGCTTCCCATTTTTCATCCACTGGTAAACTACCCTTGTACCCTTTTCCACAGTGCACTTTAATGTAATATTCCCTACATACTCCACTACCCCTGAAGATGGTTCAGTACGTACAATTGGCTTTGTGACAGGAACTGTAAAATAAAGAGATACAAAAAGTTATAAAAGTGACGAGCCAGTATCTTACAGTCTTCACTGCTAAGATGATACAAAGAGCAGTCATCATCCTCTCTGGAAAGTAGTTAGATTTCTTATTTTATTTATTAAATGTGGTTAAAGTTTGAAAAGAGAAGGCTGCATACTCAGCTGGTAACTTTAAGAATTGTTCTAGTACTTACATGAAACTTGACTGTTTATATTACTGGTAATACAACAAAGGCTGCAGTCAGGTAGATATATCATGGTCTCCAGCTCTGCCTTATAAGCAGATCCCTGTGGCCACAGAAATGAAAAGAGTGCAAACCATGACATTGCCTGTGGTCTGCGACTTCCCCAGTATGGCTGCCTGCAGCTCTGCTGACACTTGGCACCACTGAAATACTCTGGTGAGGTGTTTGTGAGGATGGCTGCAAGCTGTGTTGAGTATAGGAGTTAAATGGCAGCTACCACTTCATCATGCCAACATGTCATTCATTTATTTCAAGCACAACAGTTACAGAGCTCCCTCCATATAATCCATAAATTACAGTAGTCTCTTGTCATTCATTTAGATTATTCTTTTCTATTTCCCCTTTTCCCATAGCAAGGAGCAGAATACAAAGAGGCAACTTTGGTGTTTTAGGAATTCAGATCTGGGCTTCTTTTATGGACACAAGGTCACTGGCAATAGTCAAGGACTCCTATTTGATAGTTATAGAACTTAAAGGTGAAGAAAGGAGAATCCTCAAGAGCCTTATGAAACATTATTTCTTAGAAGTTTGTGTAATTTAATATAATTTATTGCTTTCCCGGCTCCTTTTTTTACTTATAACCCAGAAACATTAGTGAATATATTAGTTTTGTTTCAAGAAGACATACTGTAGAGTTCCCTGCAGCAGGAGTAGAAAAACAACGTAACTAAATTGTATTTATTTATGTAGGGTTTGATTAAATTATACACTATTGTATCTGGATACTAAGAACTAGTACTTCAAAACTTTTGCAATTTTATTTTCAAAATGAAGATACTATATTTTACTAACTTACCATCAACAGCTACTTGAATCTTTTGGCTGGCAGCTATTGTCCTATTTCCACGAACATTGACTTTTACAATATAATTGCCCTCATCACTGATATGCAATGGATTGATCATCAAAGATGCATTTGGTGGTATGAGGGTAAACTTGTGCTGATATTCCAAGTCTGGAACTACTGTTTGATTTACAGAGCCAAGCAAGTATTTTGGATTACTTTGAGGCCTCTCAAAAAGCCAGATTATCTGGATTTCAGAAGCTGTAGCGCTGAAATTGTAGTCAACAGTGAGATGGAGTGGTTGCCCCTCAATACCATGGATGGTATGAGATGGTACTGTCAACTTTAAGGCAGAACAAATACCTGCATAAAAATGAAAGAACAAACAAATAATCAAACCCAAACCACAAATGGAAACACTGGAAACTCAAACTGTGAGCAATTCTCACAGAGAAAAAACTCTTGAGTTAAAGCTTGCACTTTTTGTGTAAGGATTCCATAATATTTCAGGTAAGAAAGGGGCAAAATCTCACTGACCGTGGTCGTGCTGGATCTAGCTATAGAGCTCCAGCTTTAAAAATATATGACAAGCCAAAGGAAGGATATTTACAATTTCTGGGCAGAGGATCTTTTATTGTTAAAAGTCTGACATAAGGTCAAAAGTTTGCATTTACCTTAATGTTTAAAATATTTTCCTTTAAAAATATTTCCAATTTTTAACAGTCTCGGATTGCAAACTCAATTTTTAAGATTTTTTTTTTCTGGGTTTAGCTGAGGAGGCATTTTTTACTATTATTTTGCCAGTTACGCTGAAAAACTGACTGAAAATAGAACAAGCAGCACTTCCATGAATTTGTCCGATTAAAATGATACATAGTTATTGCTGTCTGCACTTTACACATAAGACTAAATTCAAGAAACATTACTAAGCTTACGAAGTCAAGTATTCCTATTTTAGGAAAGAGCAGAAGGTTTAATGTTAATATGCACAAAAGCAAAACCTTCAGCCCCATCATTCATCCTGTTCTCTGAGAATCCTGCCTCCATTAGATGGGCAAAAAAGGTCACTCCTGAGTTAATCATCTGCATTCCTGTGTTTCATTTTAGAGTGATTTTTCATTGTGTCAGCTGTAGACAGATCTATAGAACATTATTACAACTTTAGTCTTAGGACTGAGGGATTGATTCCCACAGCACTCACCAGTACAGCAATGGCATGAAGTGTTGACACTGAGTTGATTTCACAACACTATTACTATTGATAAGACTTTACAGGTGAGGAATTTATGCACATAGATTAACAGAAAAAACAGCCACTCATTTTGGATGATCAATCTGAAATATTTTTCAAAGTACACATGAACAGATTTTAGTATGTTCAAGGTTCAACTCCTTTTGATGTTGCAGGTTTGAGTGCTCAGCTTTGAGCTCAGTGCTCAGTATTGCTGAAAAAACTGCACGTGCTAAGTCAAAAACCTCTTATTAGTAATAACATGTAAAGAACATGATTTAAGTAATCTGTCTACCACTGCATAGAATTGCACTGGAAACTGAGAGAGAGAGGATTCCCTGCAACATGCAAAGCTTTCACCATACACCATCTGTAACTGTCTTGCTACTAAACATCTTCTTGCCATGCTTCCCAATACTTGTAACAAAAAAGTATCTCTCCTGCTGAAGTGCATATACTCTCTACCTAGAAAGGGAGCCAGAGAGAGCCATCTGTGAAAAAAATGTGGCTGTGCTATTAAAGATTAATATAATGCAGGGATAGCTTTGTTTTGTTTTGGTTTTTTTTTTTTTTAATTTCCTACCTTCATAGCATTTGTCTGTATGAGAAAAATAAATTGTTAAAAGTTCATTTGTGTCTGATTTCCTAGGTTATATAGCAGGAAAAGACAAAAATATCAATTCAGTAGTATAATATGATATCTGTATGGCTTTTGGGTTACAGTCTTCACGTCTCACTGCACAGCTGTTTGCCAATGAGCTAATAGCAAAGAAAAGTGTCACTGGGGAGCAGGGTAGGGACACAAAAATGGGGTGAGGGTAACAGATGCTGCATGGCACTATGTAAAGCCAGTAATCTGAAGTGCTGGAGCAGGTCCAGAGAATGGCAATCAAGCTGGAGAGGAGTCAGGAGAACACGTCTTATGAGGAGCAACTGAGGGAACTAAGATTGTTTAGTCTAGAGAAAAGAGGGCTGGGGGGGAGACCTTATCGCTCTCTACAACTACCTGAATGGAAGTTGTAGAGAGGTGGGTGTTGGTCTCTTCTCCCAAGTAACTAGCGACAGGACAAAAGGAAATGGCCTCAAGTTTTGCCAGGGGAGGTTTAGATTGGATATTAGGAAAAATTTCTATACTGAAAGGGTGGTTAGGCATTGGAACAGGCTGCCCAGGGAACTAGTGGAATCACCATCCCTGGAGGTGTTCAAAAAATGAGTAGATATGGCACTTAGGGACATGGTTTAGTGGTCATGGTAGTGTTGGGTTGACAGTTGGGCTTCATGATCTTAGAGGTCTTTTCCAATCTTAATGATTCTATGATTCTAATTAATGTTAGAGATACTCTGGAAGGGTGTGAAGAGTAGCAGCGAGAAATGCCATGGCAGGCAACTGGCTTGTTGGCAGTCGGGAATGTTGTCCATGCTGCTGGAAGTGCTGCAAAAAAACATGTCAGACATACTAACTGTATTTCAGGAAAAAAACCCTATTGCTAAGAAACCTCTGGTCATATTCTGTCCATTCAGAACCAGTGAGTTTTATAGTCACTACAAAGCCAGCTACAAAGTCTACCAAAAAGAAAAGCTGTTTTGTGACTGGTTTCATTTTTTCCTAAAGCTGAGCAGTACTATGCACAACTAGAGAAGCCAGCTTGCCATGTTTCTGGGGGTTTGGCAGGGAAACCAAAGGAAAATGTGCCAGAATACTATAGGTGTCACACGTACAGAGACAGTGAAATCCCTTGACAGAAAGACTGGCAAACCCAACTTCTTTGGGTTTGCTGATATGGGAGAAGAATGGGACAAAAAAGGGAGGAAAAGCATAGAAAAAATATGGAGAGACTTACGTGGTGGATGCACAGGAGAGAGATGTCTACATGCTTAACTTTTTCGAGATCAAAAACCTGAAACATCTGAAACACATCAAATTGAAGCCTCCTCCTCTACCCCTTTTTAATAACATTGGTGGCCTGGTGTTCTTGCACTTTCTAATGCTGCACAGCTCTTAGGGACTTGCTAGACTCTGGTTACTGTGAGACTAGTTTTGTTGGTTGTAACATTTCTCAGAGGTGAATTTCCCTCCCTGCAAACCTTACAATACAAACCAGATTTAAACTGTTGTCCATTTGAAGAGAGTAATTCCTCACTAAAAGATTAAAAAAATATTTAATGTTAGAAATACATTTCACATACCCCTTTGAATACATTTCAATTTTAAAATCCCCTTGAATGAAGTAAAAAACATCTGTCAAACGCCAGGAGATCTGTAAATGATCAATTAAAAGACCTATCCATGTCCTTCCTCATTCTTTAGGCATGACATTGCTCAATTTTTGAGCTTATTTAGCTGCCAATAAGCGATTGCGCTGTACATCAAGAAGCCAGTAACGGCTGCAGTGTAATCATAAAATATGTATAACAAATAATATTTCTCAAAGATCTGTTTGTGCAGAAAATTAGCAAAAACCAGACATATCTAGTGAGCACTAGGATAACTGGGACCACTGGTGTAGATGGTAGCACCATAATACAGTAAGATAAAGATAACTGTGGCTAGAAAATTAATTTCTTCTCAGTTAAAAAATGTGGGAATAGAGAACTGTAAATTAACTTTCTTCTGCTCCATCCATGGGGAAAAGTGGCTCAATGCATCAGCTTGGAAAGACATTTCCATCTGCAGTTAAGGAAATTCTTTTAGCAAAGACCAGAGGTGGCAAGGGCAGAAACTCCATTTTCCCCTGGCGGCTGTTAGGAGTGGCTTTGGCCAACTGCAGTTTTTGCTGCTCTCTCTGGCTCTGCTGGAATGATTTTGTGGAGCGCCATCATCACACAGGAGGTCCTCTATAGCCAGCATGGCCAGGGAAAAAGCAGGCTGAGGCTCAGAGAAGTTACTAGATAATGGTCCTCTGTCAAATGCAAAGATTTTACAGAAGCAATGCTGGGAGACTTGTTGCTTTAACACAGATCAAATCTTTTGCAGTCTGGAGTATTCTTCACCAAAAGGATTATTCTTCACTGAGAGGGTTATCTTCTTCACCAAAAGGGTTGTCAAGCACTGGAACAAGCTGCCCAGGGAAGTGGTGAAGTCACCCTCCCTGGAAGTATTTAAAAGATTTGTAGATGTTGCGCTGAGGCACATGGTTTAGTGGTGACCTGGCAGTGCTGGGTTAATGATTGGACTCCATGATCTTAAGGGTCTTTTCCAGTTTAAATGCTTCTATGACTCTCTTCTGTTAGGCTAATTTTGATTTTTAATTAAAACCAAAGACTGTTATGACCAATCCTTCTATGATTATTATTATTATTAATAGTGATATCAAGCCAATGTGCCAAACTCTTACTTCACTCTCATTGGACATTAATTCCAAATAATTTAACCCTATATCTATAGCTTTCTAAATATAATACACATTTTTCCAAGACAATGCAATTCCAAAAACTAGTTTTTGTATAATGACTGTAAGGGTTGAACCAAAACGACCTCCATTTGGAGCTCAGTGAACTGTGCTTTGCTTCCATTTCACTTTATTATCACCAGTATTAGCAAGCACAACAGAATCGTTGTTGACATAAAACAAGGGCTGCAGCTTTAGTTTAAATCAAAATCTATGACATAACTTTTGAGTTTATGGCATAAACTGAAACCAGCTTAACAAGGTTTTATCATTCTCTGAATTTAACATGCACATCTCCTTGTCAAAGTGAGTTTGGATTCTCAGCTGCTTTTCACCAGGGTATTCATTCAGCTCTTCTGCTCTCTAAAAACCCTGAACTTGGGAGTAAAACATCATCAGACAGCGGCAATTTACACTTTCTGCAAATATGTTCATTTATGAAAAAAAGAGATACGATGGCTGAGGAAATCTGCAATTCCTATACCCTGCAGTTAGAGCAGCAGAGACTCAGGCATACTCTTCTCCTTTTGTGGATTTTTCCCCAAGAACAAGTGCCTCTGAGTGTGCGGTCTTTGGTGGGCTTTGTGTCATGCCCCCTGGGCATCTGATCCTTGACATGATGTAAAGTACAAGCTGCACATTTGCCATACTAGGAAACACATATCTCTGAGTAAGGGTATACAGTGAGACTTCCTGGTGAACAAGTGTGTACAATAAAGCCCTCCGCTTGCACACCAGGGTCTCTTGTAGGATTTTAATAAAAAATGTTGAACAAAGTTGAAATGTGGATAAAGTGACTATTCACTGTATTTTTTTTTATCAAAAGGTGATTTCATTTTTAAGAAAGAAATCTGATAAACTTCATATAAAATTGCAATTGTAGGAAGCTTAAACTCTTGGTTAAGTATTTAGCTTAAAATCAAGGAAGCTAGGTGACAGTATACGGAGTTCACAAAGAAGATAAAAGAAAAAGTGTTCTTACCCATGAATGAGTAGAGGATGCACTACATTTGTATATATATTCCCTCTGTCGATATTTAGGAAAACAAATACATACAGAAAAAGTGAACTACGAGAGTTTGTAGAAATCCAAGTTTATCTAACATTTGATCTCAGGATATTCCTGTTAAATTGTATAGAATATCTGTTTCTTATCAATTACATATAAATTTTCACCATTAATCTTCAGGCATCATAATAAACTGAAAAATAATGTATCAGCACTGTCTCAACATAATGCATTTTAAAAGAGATGTGTAAGAGTTTCTGTATAAACTTTGGCTCAGAATCTATCCAGCCGTGTTAAAAGGAATGCACAATGTATATATTACTTAATAAAATGTGACAATACATATGTAATTAATGCCCATGTTTTATTTACAGATAATGTATAATGATAATTTTTGTCAGTTGCTAGAAGTTTCTAGCTCCACTCACAAAACGGGGTGATGATGATTAAAAGCTTCTAGGCTACCTTCTTAAAATAAAACATCTGACAATACAACAGAAGCAACTTTTAAGTTTAGAAGTATAAAGCTAATTAATATTTCCACAGTGACAATCAAATATAATTCATACTGTTTCTTACCTACAAGCAGAAAATATATTTTGCACTGTAGGTCCCAAAAGAAGTTGGCTAAAGGGCTCCATGAAAGCATCCTGCCTCAAACAAATCCCACCTTCTTCTCAGTGCTCAGCCAGGGCTTGGACCTGCAGCTGCTGGTTTATTTGCTAGGGAAATCAGCAATGAGTTAACAGGCCCTATCCTGTCCCCTGCCTTATGTGATTTGAATATGTGTATACAAAGAACAAAGGGAGTGGAGCACCTGTTAGATGAGCGCCCATCTTCATTGCCTCTGACTTTATCGACTTTATCGTAACCCTTCCCCAGCAGTCACAGCAAATATGACACAGAATGTAATAAATGAGGCACAAAAGACAAAGTACATTCAATTAATAAAAATGAGTGAATGCACTCAACGTACAGGTTACATAGGTACTAATATCCTTTAGTTAAAGTTTCATTAAAAATATCATGCTGCTAGATGGTTCTGCTTATTTCAAAGTAATATTCAGAAGAGTTTTTTCAGATCTTTTTCAGTGACAGCCTCTCCTTTTCTGTTATAAAAAATATTAAGAGCAAGAGACTTGCTTAAATTTTCTTCCAGCACTTAGGAGCCCATAACTTTTCTGCATTTTTTTCCTCAGCACAAGCATAACTTGGTGTTCATGCTTTTCCCCCTTCTCTAAACACCATGTAACATGAAGTGTCTAACAAAGAATCCTGGGGCCAGAGTGGACAGCCCTCTACAGTTGTTGAGTTGGCTGCTGATTACTGCTTATTCTGCATTAACTTACATCAGTTTAATTAATACTAGTATTAATGTATGATTTGGCTTTTCTCCAAGGCTGTCACTCACTGTACAAATCTAATCAGCGGCAAACCAGGCAACCTCCCACAGCTGCATGTGCAGCAACAGTTTGCAACAGCAAATATTTGGATTGACTGGTATGGTTTATCCACAAGAAACCACACTATACACTTTCTCTGTACAGTTTTCACTATACAGTACTTATGCAGACCATTATGGGTTAATAAATATTAGGCGAGACTGTATTCTGCCTTGTGCAGGAGGGACTGGTAGCAAGGAATTGCCTCCCCCTCACTGCAAGGCTCCTGCGAGGTGCTAAGCTCCCACCAGAAGGACTGAACACTCCATTTTTACCGAAGGGAGATGAAAATACTCAGATTCTTCCAGAATTCCTAGCAGCTCTGTACATCAAATATAAGAAACACGAGGGTTGTTTCAGGTTAACAAAAATGTCAGTACAGTGGTCCCACCAGAAATAATGCCATCACCTGACATGAGCCAGGAAATGAAGAGGGTATTTTGTGTATTCCCACAGGCTTCCCAGGTCCACTGTCCTGCCTCTCCTGAATGCTGCTGTTTATAACCTGTTTAATCCACTTAGCTGTAGGCCAGATACTTCAAACTGCAACCTTCTATAAAACCTGAATTAGAAATTATTATCTACTTGGTTTGAGCATGTAGTAAGATATTGGTCACAGGTTCCAATTAATTTCTGACTGAAATGAATGGGAGCTTTCACACTGGCATAAAGTCTGTGCTGGTGTTTTATATGCCCCATGTGGGCAAAGAAAATGAAGAATAGAGAACAGATTAGCAAAGTCACGTTTTTCCAGGGTGTCCCCTTGTTTCCAACACTTGGATATGCTCTTTAATATGCTGCAATTTTTTACACTGAGTAACTTACACAACCTGGATGCTAAAAAAGAACGTTATTTTTTCTATAGAATTCTAGCTTATGCTCGTTGTTAAATGGCATTTATTCAATGCTCACACATTTCTTTTTACTAAAAGCAACAACTTTATTTGTAGCAGTAACATTCTGATACTCTTATTTCTGCAAGTTTTAGTTATTTTATTACTAACAAGTAACTTCGTTATGTGCTAAACTTGTTAGAGGTTTTCCACAGAAGGAACTATGGATTATATTCCCAGTGCTAGCCAGAAGTAATTAATTCTTGCTAAAGAATGCAAGGAAGAGATCACTGGGCCCAACTTCCCTTTGTCACTGTGTCGGTTCAGAGAGCAGCATGCCTGCATTTACCTGTCATACCTTGCAGAAAGTTATTGGCCAGCTGGGGAGTGAAATAATAATGGGATTAGAAAACATGCGGAGCTGATCTATGCGCAGACTCCAGTAACTCTGAAAGACAAGCTTTTCTATAGGTATTGCTGTGCTGCAGTGGATGTGCAGGTAGCCTTATTATTGAATCTAATTTCTAGTTAAGCAAAGATTATAGGATAAATGATTCTTTTTTTGGTATTGATGTAAACCAGATTTTAAAAGTTATCATTTTTTTGTTGTTGTTGTTGCTGTTGTTGAGATCTATACAACCAAAATACAGAGACACACAAGCCTGCTTTGGTGATGCAAAACTGCATCACCTGTGAACAGCCCAACGTACTTGTGCACTGGGAAACAACAAACACTGGAAACAATTCGAGGCAAACAGAAAATGGTCATTATCCAAATGTATGTTCTAGCTAGCCTGCCTTTCAGACAGAGGCTCGTTTTGTCTTCTTAGACAACTGCTTTCTATGTCTAAACAAGCAAACCTCAATGTTCAACATCCTCCAGATCCAGAGGAACCCTCGGCCTGCTGGGCCACCAGTGCCAGCCCAGGCCTTCGTGGATATAAACGCACGGAAGAGGACAAGGCCAAGCCCGGGTTGTGGCGACGTGGGTTTCGCAGCGCATTCTAACAGCAGGCTGCCAAACTACGAGCTCCTTCCACCGCCCCGCCGAGCTGCCAGAGCCGCCGTCCCGCCACACGGAGCCTTTCCTGCTCCGCGGCCCAGTTCTGTCCCGCCGGGCGGACGCGCCTCCCT
>VZZY01006532.1:0-64783 GCA_013400335.1 Eurystomus gularis | reverse complement strand
CCCTTTTCTTTTTCTTCCTTTTTTTTTTCTCCAGTGAGAGGTACTTTAGAGGCTTCTTCTGGTGGTCTTCCAACTGTTCACTCGTCACCCCTTGGCTACCTTTAACTGCGTAGACAACCAGCACTTTGCTTTGTGTTTAAAATGTTGCTTTGCCTCATGACGTGTCCGCATTGACTTTATTTCATTTGATATACCAAATAAGCAAGTTAGTGATTGTTTTGTCCATTAGTCAAAAATCTGATGCCTCAAGCCAGTGAAATAAGCCCTTGCGCTCTTGGTGGTGACAATACCGGCACCTTGTCCCCCTGTAGCAACTTGGTGTTGTTGAGAGGCTTGGGGTCTTCATGGGGCACTTCAGTCCACTGGATCACTTCACCAGTGTTAAATTCCTGTATCGAGCAATTTGATCCATTTTATCTTGATTTTCTGTGAAAGAATATTCTGGCACTTCTCCCTTCTGAGTCTCTGATAAAGAATTTTCATTCCTTTAATGGGAACAGCCTCCTGGAGAGGGCTCATATTCGTTGAGATGTCCAGTATAGGAGTGGGAGAAGAGGGTCTAGTTCAGTCCTTGGTTTGTTGTGCCCCGTGAAAGCAGCTGGGTTGTTTAGAAGACTTCCAGGGTAGGTTGTGACAGCAAGGAGGGGGATGCTCATCTCTTGAATATTAGCTTTCAGAAAGCTGGCAGTGCATCTATGCTTAGATCACACTGCTAGTCAGAGAAAAATCTGAAATCTATTAATTTTGTGAAAAGAAGGCAGATCTGTTCTGCTTTTGCCTGTAAAAAATGCAAGTGTTTAATGGCATGACTTTTATTACAGTGAATTCTGAGGGCTGAATTGAAAAGAGACACATTTGTAGTAACACTGTCTACCTTACATTTACAGGTTCTATTTGTTACATTTTTGTGTGGTCTTTTTCCTTCAGGAGAAATAGCATGCCAGTTTATTCTTGGTTCATTTTGAAAATTTCTAGATTTCAAGAGGAAAAAACTGTGAACTCAGCATGCTTTTGTGCCATAAATTTATTGATTAAGCGTTTAAGCGATCTGCAACATTGACATCTGCACTACGTTCTTTGAGATGTTTTAAATATTGTGCTGTTTTTAATGGGAAGAACAAGCTGCACTGCACTGATCTTTCTGTTCTTTGCCATTGCTTCTTGTACTAAAGTTGTAAATGGCTTTTGAAAAATATTTGTTTTGGTAAAACATTGTTCTTGCTAGGATGTGATATTACATCATAGAAATCCTTTTTTGTTTTGTGAAGGAGGAGCTCAGAGAGCTACGTGAAGAACCAACTGATCCTCAAGCTCAGCAAGAAATAATTAACAGCATTGAAGAAGTGTATTTTTCCAATGATTCCTTTGATATTGTGAAGTACGAGTTAGAGGTGAGCTGTCTTCTGAAAAGACAGTAATATAACAAAATGAGGGTCAAAAGTATGCTTGTTTCAATAAGCTATTTTTGTTTGGTTTCTTGTATCTTGCATTGATATATAACTGTACCTTCCTGCCTCATCTTGCAGTTGTGTGGAGCTACTAGCAGATAGTATTTGTACGAAGTCTCTTCTTCTAACATGGTAGAATTAATATCAGTTTTACTAACAGGCAGTAATTTTAAACTATTGTGAAAAAGCCAAAATAGTTGGAGGGAAAAAAAATCCATTCTATATTTTGGGTATTTTCTTAGCAAACTGACTGAGATGTAATAATTTCAAAGATTAGGGGCATTATGTGTATACATATATGGCTTAAAATAAGGTAACTTTGAGGTAATTATGGTATTATGTCATGTAATTATGTTAATACATTGTTTATCTTAACACTGAGTTATTTGAGTATCCATCATTTGAAATAATGGATTATTCTGCAAATTGGATTGCAGAAGCAGCAAGCATGTTTCCTTAATGGAGTTGATTGGTTAGTTAATACTACATGTGTATTTAACATCCTTTAATTTGTCACTGAATTTAATTTGATGTTTACATGCAGAGGCTTCCTCCAGTACTTAGTCTTCAAGAACTGGAAGAGTACAGAGACAAATTAAAACAACAACAAGCTGCTGTAAGTAGTTCCCTGTGTACCCTCAGGCAATTTGTTGTCTGAGTCTAGCCAGAAGTGTAACAGAAAAAGTTTTCTTAAACACATTGGATATTAAGCATTTTTTCTTTTATGTTGTGTGCTTTTATAGTGGAAAATCAGATCAGTAAATAATGTAATAATAGCAAATCATGGAAGTAAATCTCGGTGACAAGTATTATAACAGTGAGTAAATGTGCTGTTTCCTTAGAAACGTGATTTTCTGAGTGTTCAGCTTTTCCCATGTATCGCAAGAAAAGAAATGTTCAACACAGTGCTGAATTGTGCAGTAGTATGTCTTTTTTGAGGCCTTTCTGGCAACATAAAACATAAAATGTTTTAAAGACTATCTTTAGAGTGGCTATTTTCTCTTATTTTTTCATTTGCCAATTTATTAATCATCCACAAGGGTTTCTAGGGAATACTGGTACAGAATTATTACCTAATAAAACAAATAAAATGTAACGATGAGTAATAACTATAATTTATGAGGGGAAATCAGAGTTGCGGCTTCTGAAAGGTACTTGTTATATTTCAGGCTTTTTTATTTTCTATTAATATATTCATTATTGATTCATTGCTCTTTTTAAAGATGAACAATATGGTACAGGAAACGAATGTATTAGCTGTGGCATTTGGAGAGTATCTGCAAGTAAAATAACTGTAATAATCCTCATTCATGTCTTTAAGTATACAGAAGGAAAAAATTGGATTGTTAGCAATACATAGAGAACAAGTTCCTTCTGCTTAAGACTGCTTTTCCTAGAATAAAGCTATGAAATTTAGTAAAGCGTTAGTGAGAAGTTGGGCAAATGAGTATTCCATGTTTCTGACCAAGAGGTATAAGGAAGGAAGTTGAAAGAGGGTGATGGTTTTTGGTTTTGTGTTTATTTTTTGTTTCGTTTTGTTTTTTAAAAAAGTTTAAGAGGACATCTGGTGGTGACCTCATTTTGCAAGGAAATACGCTCAGGTCTGAGTGACAATTTAATTGGGATATGCTGGATAATCCTAATACCTGTTATCAATGTCTTGGCTGTCTGCCTGCACGGTAGGAATCAGCTTCATCTAGCAGAGTAGCTTCAGTGCACGGCTGCTGCTGAAACATGAACAGAAAGTGCATGAAGCTGATGAATAAAAAAAAAGAGAGGGGCTGAGAACAGAGCACAGAGTTTCCAGTAAATATGGCCTGGATGTATCTTTCTTTTAGAAAACAAGACAAACAAACACTCTCAAAGCCAGAACTTTTGACAAGAAACATGTGTTCTTTCCCCAGCATCCACCCAGTCAGGATGAGGCCTGCCTTATGTCTTCCTTAATCTAGTCTAAATGTGATTTTCCTATAGGTAGGAATTGTTGTTTGTCCCCCCCCCCTCCCCCGGGGCATGTGCCAAATTGCTAAAATTTTTTGTATGCTGTTCATGCATCTATTTATCTTGTGATACATCATTTATTACTGTCTTAAGGAACATTGTTGTTCATATGGAAGACAGTAGTGCAGAATGTTTTATGTTGTTAGTTCTGTCCTAAAAGTATTTTGATGCAGATTGTGCATAGATTATTATCTAATCATCTATTATGAGATGACTCAAGAAGTCTGTGGACAGATCACACATACCTCTGCTTTTCAAAAAGAATAAATACTGCCTTTTTCACTTCAGTGTCTGTATCTATAGCTGGCATAGGAATTCACAACAATGGTTTAGAGGTAATTCCAGCTTCTAAATTTCTGTAACAAAGCACTCAAATGATTGTGAATTATAGGTAATAGCGCTCTGATCTTCCACTTGTCACTGACTGTTATCATCTGCTTTTGCACAGCGGATCTTAGTCATGCCTTTGTTTTTGGGGTCACTATAGACTCCGTATTTTCTGTGGTTTTCCTATTACAGTTTTCCATTCCATTGGATGGATTCCAGCTCACTCAAGACTTCTTTAATACGTGTGTCATAACAGCTTTAATTTGTCCAGTCATCTTGGTACAGACAGTTTAAATCAGGAGGCTTTATAGCCGTATGTCTGTTTGACTTAATTTTAATTAGTAGACTGATATCCTGAGCTGTATTTTTTTTTTTTCAGAAGAGAAACATTTTTTTCCTGATGTGATTAGGAAAGCAAAAATGGTTTTGGAGAAAATTGTTCCCCTCAAAGAACGTTGCTGTTTGCATGCACTGATAACAGCTATCACATTCGTTGCTAGCAGTAACGATTCTAGATTCTGAAAGTTAAGAATCAACATAATTGTATGGAAGGTGCCAAAAGGGGTGGGACAATTTGGAAATAAATGGAAAGAACCTCAGATAATATCACTTATCCAAAATAAAAAGGGAAAGATAATAGCTTGGAACCCTAAAAAGTAGTATTGCTAAGTTCAGGGAAAGAAAAAAGAAAAAAAATCTCTGTGGCAAATGCTTGACAGTGTTGAGGTTGTTATTAGTTAAGGGTAACTCAGAATTTGTGAAACAAAACCAGTGTAAAAACTGTAAATTAAACTAATCTTTTATTCATCTTTATTGCTTGATGGATCCCTTTAACAGTGAAGAGTCAAACCATTAGGTTTGCAATGCGTGACTAGCACATATATCCCTGCTGTAATGTTTTTACAGGTACAGGGCTAAGCAGGAGGAACAGGTTGGAAAAGGGAGGTGAAAATTTCACAACATGTAGACTGTGCAATGAACAAAACTTCTTTAGAGCCCCAGGGTTGTGTAGGTTTGTGTAGCGTTTGACTTGATAACATCCTTTCTTACCCCCACTCTGCTCTGGGGTTGTTCTTTTGCTGTCCTGCAGAAAAAAGTTCTATTATTTATAGAACAAGTAAAAGGTTTTAAAATAATTTTGTGATTCTGGCCATTTTTTTAATATGGAAGGAGGAAAGCATAGTTAGGTGCATCCCCCTTGTCAAGATTGCCAGCTAATGATACCGAAGTACTTTGAAGATCATAAATACTGCAGGTGCTCAGCCAGAGGATGGGAACTGACCTGGTGGAGCCCCTGTAAATTTGTTACAGGAATGCTGATGAAAGATCCCAGCTTTGACAGATGTTTGACTAAGCAGTCAAATATATAAAAACCTCCTCATCTCTCTTTCCCAGTAGTGCATTGTGGGCTGGCTGGCTGCCATAGCCAGTTTTATTTTATTCTCATTTGTGGGAGTATTGTTCCCCACAAAGAATATAGAGAAATACCAACCATTTCTTTGTCATCTTTGAAATGATTTCTTCCTAAGTATTTATAATCCCTGCTGAAAAACAACAAAACATATTATTCTCAAGCTTGCATTTATGTGACTGTTGGTGCTGGACTCTTTTTTCTAAGCTTGTGTGTTTGCCCACAAGAGACTGATCAAGGTAGCAATGCCCATTTTAAAATTCAGTACAAACAGCAGCTCTCAGTAGCGTTCCATTTACTCTTAGTTCTGAACAATGGAGAAAATGTTAAAATATGCATATTCTGTGTGCTAAAGAAAGGGTATAATGTGCACAGGGTTAATACTCATTTTGACATGGATTTTATTTCATACAGTATTAGTCTGAAGGGTAGGTGTCCTTATGGCTTTCTTAGATCTCCATGGTAGATGATTGACTTAAATTTGTCCAGTAATGTAAGCAGAATGTAAATACCTGCAGTGTCCCTATTATTTCTATTTTCTATAATAGTGTGTTCCATTACAAGCACCAAGTAAGGGATTCATTTTAAAATGCCCACTAATTCCTAGATGGAGCAGTAACCATTTTTCTTACCTTGTTCCTGGGGAAAGCTGATTGTCATTTTTAGGATTTTTTTACCTTCTAGTGGCCTATTTATTAATAAATTTGAGAACTATGGAACTAAATTATACAGAATCACAACCTTGTAGAACTTTAGTGTAGGTATAGCTTACTTAATTGAGTTTACTATGTATCACATGTAATATTATTCTTTTTAAGGTGTCTAAGAAAGTTGCAGACTTGATTCTTGAAAAACAGCCTGCATATGTTCAGGTAAGACAACTAACAGTCACTTAGTAAACTACTCCATTTTGTGCTGTTAGAATTCTGCACTTGTTTAATTGAGGATTAAATCTAGTAATTTGTTAGTAGAGATGTTAGTACCTGGCTGGAACTAGCAGTCTTTGTATGCTGTATCTGTATCTGCAGAGTGAAAAGAACCTAGGGCATATTGAGCTGGAGGCCCTTAGGATGATAAAGGCTTCAGCATATAAGCATTCTAAGAAGGCTTTCTGAAAACAGAAATTCACAGGCTTGACTAATAACTGTAATGGATGGAACAGGAGCTTCTTTGCTGCGTGTATTTAGGAATGGTTTCAGATCTTTTTCCATAACAGAAAACAGCAATGAACTTTCTTAAAAGCACTAACCAGAAAGCTGCCACTAATCTCAGGCAGTCGTGAGAAAAAAAGCATCTGAGAGAAGTCTGAGCTGGAAATAGAGCCTTGACATGTCAAAAGATCTCCAAGAGCTAAAAAAGCAAAAGTATTTTAGCTGCTTCAGTAGAATATTGACACGGCTTCTCTTCTTGCTCCCAAAACATAATTGGAACGGCTGTTGTAATGATTCTCTAAAGAGAAGGTGTTTTTTTCCTACCCATTTATTTTTAATATTGCCTCTATACATTTGATCAGCTCTGCTTGATTTTTATCTGATCTTTCCAGGCAATGACTGAGAATCCTGTGAAGTGAAAACTTGGGATTGTTATCAAAGTAGTCTGAGAATTATCCTGTGGTGGATAATTCTGTGTGTGTACAGTATCTTGCATAAGCATTGTCATACCAGTGATTATGGCAATTCTCATTTTGGTCAAGAAGCTGGAGAGAGTGTGGGAAGGCAATGATGGCTGCAGTTGGTGGTGGAAGTCTCCCGTGGTTTTTTTTTCTCACCATTTTTCTTTCATTTGCTCTCCTTCCTCATTAACCTTCTTCCTGTTACATCCCCTCTTCCTTGCCTCCTGCTTCTCAGCTGACACATTGTTGCTGCAGGCTAGGGCTTCTACCCTTTGGTTTTAACCCACAGTAGATGTCATGGAGCTGGAATAATTTTCCTCTTTAATCCAGAGGGCACAACTTCCTCTTCTGCTCACTTGCACTCAGGGCCCACACATCCAGTGTTTGTGATCGTTCAAGGTTCCCATCTGTGCTCTGGCATTTTGCTAGGTAGAAGGTGGACTGCTGCTGTTTAGAGAAAAAATAAGGGGGAAAGCATTGCTTGCATCATCTCCTGCAACGACTGGTGGAAGAAAAAAGCTGTAAGGGTACTATTATTTCAGCTTTAGTTAGAGTCAGGTGGGAGGCTATTGCAGAAGTACGCTGGACAAGTGCTATAGTTGTTGAGTCTTCATAAGATAGTGTATAAAGGGGCAGAAATGGTAATTGTACGGTATCGAATCCTTCTGGTTTAGTTTTGCTGTTGTGCATGTTTGGAATTGTTGAGTGAGTGATTGTTTTTCTGAATCCAGCAGCTTCCCTTTCACATTCCCACCCCCCCCACCTAATAGTACTACAGGGAGTGTGCTTCTTGTGTTTTGCTGTCTAATGTTAAGATTGTTATCCCAACAACGTCTTAGTGAGGTACCTGTGTTTTATACCAAGAAGTTCTTTCAGATGTTCTAAAGGGACAAAGCCCATCATGCCAGTCAGAATCTTTCACAAATGTTTCTCAAATGCATATTTGCCCAATTAAGTCAATAATCCTTCAGTTTTACTTGTGGGCACAGGGTTGCACAGAGTTATTCATGTCAGTCATATTTTGTGTTGTCATATTATTTTTTCTTTAGTATTCACTTTGTCAGTGCTGTTTCCAACAAAAGAAATCCTCATAGGTATATTTTAAAAATGTATATTTTTTTAAAGGAGTTGAGATTATGGTAGGCACCTCATGAAATCAAAGTCAAGGTAAATTCAGGTCACCTATGCTGAAGAGTTTTCAGCTGAAATTCAACAGGATACAATTAATGTTCATTATGAAGTGACATCTATTAAATTGGTAGAACACAAGTGCTTCTAATGAAGAAAAAGCAGTGTGAAACATGATTTGTTTTGTTTTGTTGTGCTGCTTTCTGGCACATCGATGCAAATTAAACCCTGTGCTTCTGTCCCTGAAGCTCTGATCATTCTGCTGTGGTGCACTGATGGTATAGAGTTGATGTAGGCTAAATGTACAGTATGTAAATGTAGCAAGTCCTGCTGCAATGAAAATGGATTTCAAGTGTCTTTCTTAAAAAAAAGAATATTAATATAATATATTAATTTTGCTTTCCAGTGCTTAGCATATATAAAATGATGAAACAATATATAAAGTAACTCTACAAAGACATTATAACATCTCCGGAGAAACTTATGAATTTTGGGTGACGCATAGCACAACTTCAACTTCAGTATTTATTTAACCTGTTGTCTCTCTGTAGGAACTTGAACGTGTTACATCACTGCAAGCTGGCCTTCAGTTAGCAGCTGTTATTTGCACAAATGGAAGAAGGTAACTTGCTTAAACAATGGCAGAGATTGAAAGGAGGAAAAAGTATTTAAAAAGAAATCTTTAAACTCAGGAAGGTTGCTTGCTGATGATACTTCCGGTTTCCATTTGTTGAATGGAATTAGCAATAGTGGTTAAAGATCCTGACACAAATACCAGCTGCTTTCTCTCTTGCAGCTCTCAGTTTTTCAATTGGGAGCTCTCTTTAAAACAGGAATCTGGTGATAACTTTTGAGATAGGCCATTAATCCAAAGATAAGTTCTGCAGAAGGGAAAACGTACCTTCTTAGTACTCTGTTGTATCATCCCAATTTCTACATTTCCCTAACAATGCTGATTATCTTATTTTTTACCACACATTTTGATGGATATGTTAGAATTTATTAGAAATAAGTTTTATTTTTCATATCATAGAAGATTATGCTAACTTGGAACTTTTTCAGACACCTGAATATAGCAAAGGAAGGCTTCACACAAACTAGTCTGGGGCTTCTTGCAAATCAAAGGAAACGACAGTTGCTTATTGGACTACTAAAATCTCTAAGAACAATAAAGACACTGGTATGTACAGTTGTTTTTGTTTGATGGCAAAATGTTCTTAATTTCTTTGTACTTATAACTTGTTTTGTTTTTTCTATTTTTAGCAAAGAACTGATGTGCGTTTGAGTGAGATGTTGGAGGTAAGTCTCTGCCAGACTATAATTTAAAGCTATTATAAGTCTTCTTTAGTCAGTCATCTTAATTTTGTCCTTTCTTTCCTTCCTCTTGAAAACAGGCTATGGGTGTGTGCATGTGGTGAAATTATATTTTTATTCTTCTTTTAAATGTTGTGAGAAATACTTCAGATCACATTAGATAGCCCCTGTACCAGGGGGGAATTTTCTGTCAAAGACTCAATCCTGCCTTTAGATCTGAGTGCTGAGGCTTGAGTAGCTCAGTAAGAGTGCTGTGTCTTTACTCCCCTCCCTGCGCTCAACATTTCTGGCCTTAAACTGATATTTGGAAGAAGAAAAAAGGTGAGATTTAGCTGGTTGTTGTTGTGCTGGGTCTGGATAAAGTACTCCTAGTATATTACTGTACAAACTTATATATGCGCTCCCTACTTAGCATTTTATTTCTAAGTGTAGTAGCTTCTCTCCTTATTCATTGGATTGGCTTTTTAATAGTCAGTTGTAGAAAATGTTGCAGCATGCTGGCCATTGTGCTGAAAATTCTACTGATACAGCATATATGCTACCTAAAAATGCAGTAGGTACTGTACAGAGCAAAAATTATATCTTGTGGTAAGGTGACTAATTGTATGAAAGACAGCTTCAGGATTTTATTGACAAATATATTTTAATAATGTAAAAATGCTGACTTTCTATTTTGCCAAATATTTACACCTAACACTGGATGGAACACCATTTCGATAATCCCTAGTTACTAAATTTGGAAATTGAGTCTTAATAATTTTAACTCTTAAGGTTCTTTGAGTTTAATTCTGTCTTGGGTAATAGACCTTGTCTCAGCACTTTCTTATTCTTTACCAAGCAAGAATATATTAAATTTCAGGCTGCATAAACATTGCCTTCTGCTCAGTAAACCCTCTGTAATGATTAGCTTTTCATTTCTGTGCTGTATTTTTGTTGCACAGGAAATCAGCTCTTCACTCTCCACTGGTAGGAGTTGTTGTGAGGCAGGGGTGTGGGTGTTGCATTCATACACAGACCCTAATGCCTGATTGTCATAATTTGCCAGTGACTTTAAAACATTAAGGGCTTGAATCGCCCTTTCTGGCTAGGTGCAGTTTTAGAGCTGTGCTAAATGTCTGCTCCGAATAAGTTATCCCAGATACTGGCCAGTTTATTGTCTTTACTCCAAGAAGTTAGTAGCTTGAGGCATGCATGAGAGCTATCAGTAGCCATTCATTCACAGAGGAACATTTAGGTAGGGTTCCCCATTACAAAAAGACCAAATGCAAAGCTATAATAACTTAGAGAGATGAGCTACATCTGAAAGAGATTAGTAATACATGTTATGCAAGCAGGCTTTCGGATTTGAGCTCTGTTAGACTTAATGGAGCAAGCACCAGGTTTCCAATGGAGAAAGATGCAAAGACCTCTAAATGCAACAATCATGTTAGAGCAATGTACTGTTCTGTTTTCATCTAGTGGGTAATGTATGTGGGGGTTTTGTGTTTTTAGCTAAACTTGATCTGCATTAGAATGCTGCTGTTAAAACCAATTTCATTTCAGAAACTCCTTTATGATAATAACCTAATATAAATTGCTCGTGCATTTTTACTCTTCAGTCAATGACTCTGAGATTCCAGTAGCAGCTTTGCATTGAGCTCTCTGAAGGATGTAATATAACGGATGTAATTAGATCAAAAGAGGGAAGCTCTTGGCTATTAGAGAGGGTTTTCCTTCCTCCGAGAGCCTTGCTGGCCTCATATCTAATGGAATACCAAAGCAGTAGTTATACCCAAGGCACTATCCATGTTCTGTTGGCAAGATCCTAGGGTTTTACGTTTTTCTGCGTATGTTTTTGTTTTGGTTTTGTTCTGGTGTCTTCATGTACTTCTTGATTGATCTCTCTACTGATTGGATATTCTTCATGTAAATTAGGACAATATTTCAATTTTTTTTTCTCAAAGTATGTCCTTTTTGTCCTGGGGCCTTGTGTGAGCCAGTTGCCTTTAAATTAAATCAATTTCTAATTAGCTATAAAATGTGTTAAATAGTGTTTATTTGGGCATAATATTGGAGTATGTCCCTCGTCTCTTCTCAGGTTTTGTAGACTATGGCAACAGTCTCCTAGTGCCTGAACATACCCTTTTCCCTGCTCATGAATAGATCATTTTGTATTAACAAAGGTTTGAAAGTTAACTGGGAAGATGTTAGCTGTTTTCGAATAAAAACTTTCTGATATGTTTTCTATGAATACGTAAGGAAACACAACAGCAAGTCATTTGCGTAACGTAGTGTAACACAGGGTGTTTTCAGACGCTGCTAACTTGTTGTCTGGTTCGGAACTGCTTGCAGGTTAAGTTCTGCAATGGACTCTCACTCATTTCCTTCAACTTCTACTGTATAGATGTGAGAGGCAAAATATTTTGTTCTTAATGTTTATACATAAGCATGCAAGCAAAAGTGAGTGTTGCAGTGTTCGCTTCAAAAGCCCAATTAGCTTTCTGTTGTATTTTATCCTAAGGAAGAGGACTATCCAGGAGCTATTCAGCTGTGCTTGGAATGCCAGAAAGCTGCTAGCACTTTCAAACACTACAGTTGTATAAGGTAAGGCGACATTGTGGAGATTTCAGCTTCTGTATGATTTTATTTGTAAATTGCATAAATCAGCGATCATTAATTCTCAGTCTGTAAAACAGCTTTGATTGAAATATAATTTTCTGTTTAGAAAAGTAGAATTGAGGCATTTTTAAAAGCGTAAGCATCCTCAGTAATTTCCTCCCTCCCTGTACCACTACTAACCAGTCTTCACAATCTTAACACTATATAATCTATGTTTGGACAACCTCATTGTTTTGTAACAGTTGGCAAGTATGTTGGCAGGTAAAGTTTCAACTAAGACTGAATTGCTACTGTACTACAACATGCAGCCTAGAGATACCTTAGCTAATTTTTTAATACGCGAGTTTATATTCTGGAATTAATTTACCTACAGCAAGATGGCTCGTGGAGGATACCTTACCTTCATTCTTAGCAATGAAATTAGTGCATGCAGAGCTTCCTGCTGTCAGAGAAATTGCCTTCAGAACTGGAACTAATTCCACTATCTGCAGTTCCTAGATTAGAAGGGCTTGATGTTGCCATTGCTTTTTTGAAAGAAAAAAAGATCTGGGTAAACATTCAGTTCAAATTCATCACAGATATGATAATGAAGGAGTAAAGTTAAGTGAACTTTGATGTTTCATCCACTAAGAAGATCATTAGTTTAATTAGATTTTTTTATTATATTATTTTTAATTAGAATTCTAAATTTGTGGGTAAAATGCTGACATTGATCTCCTGTCAGAATGCTCTCTGACTTAGGAGGGCCAAAATAACAAAAAAAATACAAGAAATCAGAAATTGTACCTGGAAATATGCCCCTCTCTGTTCTGAGGTCAGATTTCAATGCTGCTTTTTGCTTTTTTTTTGTTCTATAAAACTTGCTTGTCAATCTAAATGGACTGTACAGCCAGCATTTGCCTATATATATTAAAATTTTGAGTCCCTTCCTTATATAGTGGTAAATGGAAACTATTCTTTATTTATTTGAATCAGAAGAAATGACTGATTTCCTTCAGTCCCTGACAATTTAGTTGTTGAGAAGCAGGATGAACAACTCTTGCTCTACTTGACTCTACCTTCTCTGAAGTGGGGGATCTTGCAGTCTCCCATACCTGTGTCTTGTGTATACTGTTCAGTAAGCTCTCCTTAGTATTTATTGCTCTTTCATGTTCTTTATGGCTCCAAACATTAATCTGATTTATTCTGCCTATCTTCTGCATATTTTTCGTTTGGAAAAATTAGTAACATTTATTCAGCTTGAAAAGGCAGCTTGGTTTCTTAGAATCTTACACTGCTCATCTGGAAAACCTTGCTCTTTAGAGGTTTAGGTTAAATTACACAGTTCCTTTGTCTTAAATTCTGTTTTGTGTAAGTGATATGGAAGTTTCTGTTTAATGTTGAATCACTTCAAGCCTTTATTGCAGCTTCAAAGTTTATCTCTACTACACCAAGTGCACCATAGCAAAATTTGGAACTTAAACTAGCAGTTCATGTTTTTGCCATTTTGGAATATTCAACTGCAGAAGTTATATATAGCATACTGACAAGATAGGTGACAGATAGCTGTGAGGATTTACTTTGGTGTTGCACTCAGAAGGATATCCTTGCATCCAAGAAGACAGTTTATTGAAAGAAAGGCTGAGGACAGAAAAAATTGGCACTACTTCTGTATTCTGACTTTTTTGAGCTTGTTTTTGTTTGCATTGTGAGGAGCAGGAGGACACTTCAGGTGCAAATCACAGCTGCAGTGCATACATTTCAGCCTGTGTGCACAGTTTTACTTGCAGAAGTCTATGAGAACATGTATTGTATGGAATAATGTCTCACTAGCAGGAGGTTGGGCTAAACGAATAAATAGATCTTGAGCATTCCTGTTTACAATGCTGTAAAAATGAGCTAGTCAAGGAAGCAGACCTGTGCTGGCATTTATAAGGTGCTTATGTGAAGCATTACCTCTGTATCTTACTATAACATTTTCACAGTATCCCTTTGATTGTCTGCCACCCGCAGAACAAGAATCCTGCCTTTGTACAATCATTCTTCACGTTTGTCTTCCTGGATGGTGGCAGGAATTGACTGTAGCTCTTAAACAGCAGGGTATTTAAACCTTTCTATGAAGTCTATAATTTTTTAATTTTGGTGTATACATTGTGTGAAGAGGCAAGTGCTTCAGCTTCCCTGCTGGGATGATTTTGGTTTAAGAATGGCTGCTCATCCTCCTTGAAATAGTAGTCTGGAGGTCCATTATTTTTGTTCTTCATTGTCTTCTTTCTAGGGAATGCTTGCATTTTTGTGATTCACTTTTGTTTATAAATATAGACCAAAGTCTTTTGTCTTCTGCTTGTTGATCACTTCTGATGTGAGTAGACCCCCTGAAAAACCTGTAGGAAAATGTAGTGTCAGATAATAGGATAACTTTTTGTTGCATTGGGATCAAAATGTTACTTCTGTTATATTGCAGTAATGTGCCTTCCAAAAATGCAGTAATGTAGATTTGTGTGGATGGGGATGCGAAAAAAAAAAAGACTTCTAATAGGTTTTTTATGAATAAAATGAATGCCTTGAATTAAAGTCTCAATTATAGTAAATGGGCTTTTAGAATAATCATGTAGCCATTATGTTCAAGCACTACCTCTGTAATTCTGGCTTAGCAAATACACACAGATTTAGCTGGATACTGCATTTCTACGTTTTCACTTCAATACATCATCAAAGTTACTTTTCTTACAAAATTTTGTGACTGTACCTTCTTTTCCTAAATTACTCGCCATAAATGTAGGCTGTGTTCTTGCAAACACCTCCATATGTCATAGCTTGGTTGAACAAGTCAACTATGAATGTGTTTGTTTCAAATTCGTGCTTGATCCTTTGCACTCTGAATGGGATGACAGCACTGTCATGGGAGCTGAATGGGTAAGAAGCACATGGCAGTTTTGCCTTGTCTGTGTTTCATGTGGATCGAGGTCTTTTGAATTCCTCCCCATCCTCCTCTCCCAAAAGAAAAGAAACATATACTGTTCCAGAATGGCCCTGATCTTAGGCATTTGCTGGGAATTGCGGCATGAGGTCTCAAGTCCATGAGCTGCCCAAGCCTTCAATGTCACTGGGTGATTGCAAGCTGAGCCTTCCTTGGCTTAGAGAACAGCAGGAACAGGAAACTAGTTTTCCTGAGGATCTGTGCTGGTATATGGTTGAAATTAGTCAGATGCGATCACCTGCAATAATCAAGAAAAGGTTTCTGGAGCCCAGAAAGTTTTTTCAGCCTGATATTGCTGTAGTTGAGCGAGTTTTTAATCTGTGTGAGCACGTAAATTGCCTGACTGAGGCGAAAAATCCATGTGTATTTTTGGTTTAATTAGAAAAAGTAAGGAAATGCTAGATTAGCAGCAGCATGTTAATGATATTTGCTTGAAGGAATCACACTCTTCGGTTTATATGGTAACTGCTACCATTGGAGCTTTGTGAATTTTTGTAGGACTTACATTGCTACAATTGTTTGATTTATTCAGTCTGTGCAGAGGCATCCTGTGCAGTGCATCATTTTTTGTTAATAGCAGCAGTGTCTATGTTTTACACCAGTTAATTTCAACATGTAAATTATATGTTTATAGATAGAGTGTGGTGGTCCATGCTGTACTTAGTTCTAAAGATGGAGAGGCGTGATGCTGTGCACAGAACAAGGTTCTTACTCTTCTTCTAATATCTTCTTGCTGTCTAAAAGAACTGGAGTAACAGGAAATGCTCATAGACGCCAGGGGGGAGATACAGTAACATGAAATTGTTGTGCAGACTTTTCTATTCAAAGACTTGTCATATGTGGAGAAAAAACAAAGAAACATTGGCTACTCAATATGGTGTTTAATGCCAGCTCTTCCTAGTGCATTTTTTTTCTATTTAAATCTTTTATTTGGAGGGTGTTATATCCAGGTAATCTGACAGAACCAAAAAAGAAGAGGAGATGGGCCTGTCATTTAAGTGGAGAGAGCTAAGTTGGTAAGCTAGAGTCTATCTTTCAATAGTTAACACAGGCCCCTTAGGAGAAGAATTCAAAGCACAGGACTAAGTTATCTAAAATCAGGTATGATGATTATCCCATGAAAACTCTGTGCTTCCCATGCTTGAAGAGAATATTCTGCCTATTTCTTGGTTGCTTTGACCCTTCCAAACAAAAAAGTAGTAGTCATATTTGTGTCTTATTTTTCTGGCTGGTGTTCTGAAATTTTTGAAGCTGATTGTTAGAAAGGTGCAGTTGTGCCTTTCTTTGTCCTAAATAGTTTCTCTTATGGTAGCTATTTTTGTTAATCTTTCTATACCAAATATACCTCAATAAGTGAAATGATGATCTTAAAAAGATTTTCTGAGAATTGTGTAAAATTGTTATTTTTTTTCCTGTAGTGTTTCTGTAAGGGGTTCCTGAGCAACAAACAAAAGTTCCTATACCATAGTCTGCAAAGACTTTGACAGCCCTGACCTTTCTGGGTACATTCTGCTGTAGACGCAAGTGCCAACTTAAAACATTTAGAGAACGAGTTTCCTGGGTGTTCTTGTCTGGGCCCTCTTAACACTGTTGCATTATAAACCTGGGATGATGTGCTGCTGCGACAGATATTTTAGTTTGAAGTGTTAGGAGTGCTGCAGATGCCGACAGTAAGTGCCTTTCCGTAGCGTGGCAATGCTGATCTGACACCGTAACAGCAGGTTCATGATTTCTGATTAATTACGGTACTGTGGCTCGGTAGCAGGCAAATGTGTTTTATGGAAACAAGAAACTTGGTGTGAAATGTTAATATGATCAGTAGCTTTATTTTAAACATCTTTGTCTTTCATTAACAGTGAGTTGAATTCAAAACTGCAAGACACCTTGGAACAAATAGAGGTAAGAACTAATACATTGATGCTTAGTATATGCTAGTGTTTAACCTCTAGGTACTAGAGCTTGTTAATACAATTGCGTTAGCAATTAGAGAACATGTACATTTCTTTCAAACACTGTCTGTGGAACACTGTAGTCATTGCCATTCATGTAGACTTTTGTGCTGCCATCAACCTGAGTGCTCTGTAATGTCTTATCAGTTGTAAGCCCAGCTGACTAATTTTGCTCACTTTAAGTAGTAAAGCAGTCAAATAGTCACATAAGATTTGAAGTACCAGAGCAAAGATATACTTCTTATATGGTGGCAAATATGGTCGTTTTCCATGAACTGTTGTTAATTCTTTAGACTAACCCTAAATAGTTTGGAAAAACAAATTAGCAGCATGCCAATAGCTTTGGATAAACTACACGAGATCACATTTTTGCTGGAAATTTTATAGGTCAGCAAGCTGGAAACTGCTGGACAGGGCCAATGCTGAGTTATAGGAAGCGAGACTTGAATAGCTTGGAAAGATGTGACTAAGATCAATTTAAGTCAGTAGATAGTATTGCAAACACAAATGAATATTAAAATGGTAAGTATCTTGCTGGTGTCAAAAAGAGTTCATGAGCAATAGCAATTCTTACAACTCCATTACCAGGTTATTTTGAGCTGGAACTTTGCAAGCTTTCTGTAAGAAGTCTAGTAATATAGATATGTATAATGTATATGTAGTGCATGTAATGCCTGCATGTGTAATGCATAGCAGTGAACTGAATTAGGTATTCCAGCAGCTCTCTATGCCTCTGGTCATGTGCTCTTTAGAAAGTCAGACTGTTGCATGCATTATTGTACCTCGTTATTTAATTCCCCATAGAATTAGAATTTTGTTAAATGTCCTTGATTTATCGCTTTGTACTTTTGCTTTCTTGCAAAGCTTTTTTCTGTTCTTTAATTCTTTCATTCAGAGCATGGATAGTTCAAAAGAGCTAATGAAATGACTGGTTTTTTTCCTCAGTCATATAGGGCAGTCATTGAACTCTTCTTTTTTTTTTCTTAAAGTCACTGAGCTTGCATTCCTGTTGCTTTCATTTTCTTGCCATTTATTCCTTGTGAGCAAACATTGATGTTGCTTAAACGAGTAGTGCACTGTCACTTCCAGTGACAGCTTTGCAGAACAAGTTCTACTAATACTAAAATCTGGCAAAACGTGCCATGTTGGTTGGTGAAAGAAATTCACAGCTAGTTAAGTATTCAAGATTTTTATTTATTACTTGTGAATTTTTAGAAATATCTTATTTTCCTCTCGTGAAAGTATCTTATTTTCTACTGGAATTATGTCAATGCATATGGGAGAAATATATATCATCCTAGGGTTCGTAGAGATTCCTGTGAAATACATGCTCTAATTAATATAGAATCATATTCTGCTTACTAATATCTTAATAATGAGCCTTCTCAATGGTTGAGTGCCTCTGCTTATGTCAATTTATTTTTCCTGGTTTTTTCTCTTTTTTTTTTTTTTTTGTCTGGTAATTTAGATTTGAAGCTACATTGAAAAATGTAGCTGAAAATATTAAAGTGCTCCGTGCTTAAGAGCTCTATTTGTGGGCAGTTTTTACAGCTTTGTGCAGCTGTTCTGCATGAAATAAGAGCAAGAAAAAAGTTTTTAAAATCAGTATATGGCTGAAATTCAACTTGCTGAGTAAGCTTTTAAATAATTTCTGAATTGTTAGGTTATTTGTCCTCTTATCATTTTGCTGAGGAAAAAATGCAGCTCCTGATTTATTCTAGTCTCCTTTTTGGTGCTTCAAGAAAATACTGATCTGCTTAAAAACTCCACAAAAAACCCACCTCCCCCCTGCCCAAACCCAACAGCAAACACACACCACCAAATCTCTAGGATTAAAATCCATGAATATTTTGTAGCTAATCATGTAAATAATGAACATTTTCTAGTGGAGTTAAGTAAAAGTACATAGGGACTAAGCAGCCATATCCTGTGGTTTCTATGTGCAAGAGCAAGACTGCATTGCAAGACCCTTAAATAATATTAATTGAAAAGGCTTTAGTGATTAGCGAGGAGAGAAAATACCTGCTAGGTGTGTATGTTATCATATGGTATTGATTTGTGTTTTTTTTTCCTTGCATCATTGATTGAAAATAACTAGAGTTAGGCTGTGTATTTCTGAATATATTAGAGTCCAAGTGAGAATTATGTTATTAAGCTACATAGTTGTATTCTTGGAAACTTTATTTGTCAATAAGTATATGATCCTCTTTTTTTTTTTTTTTTAATTCAGTGAACATAATAGATGAACTTTGTTTATTGCAAAGTTGTTCAGTTTGCTCAGACACAGCTCTGGCAGAACTTGTAATTGTGTGTGTATGTGTGGTTTGGTTGTTTTTTTTTTTCTCCTATGATGCTGATCACTGATCCATAAATTACTTATGAACTTTTAAGTCAGATAGCATTAATTCCATGTGATAGATGGCAGTCAGAGGTTTCAGAAGTCTATAATTGAACTGCTTGAGCTGAAACACCCGTCAAGCATTTTCATTTTTTTTCCCTTGTATCTGGGTTTTTCTTAGGAGTGGGAGCAGACCAAGTTATAAATTCCAGCTCTCTCATATTGGAGTGCTAGACCTTCTCAAAGTAAATGTCACTTTGAATTTGATTTCAGCAAAGTAGTGTACTTTTTACTGTGCTTGTTTGTGGAAATGGTGGAACTGTTTGGCTGACAGAAGTTTCAGACTGCAAGATTACTTTAGGCTGCAAGAGGCAACATTTGAGCACCTCAGAATGGTCCAGTAATGTACAGTCTTGGCTATTTTACAAGCATGATTATCAGATTGTTTAAATAAACATCTATTCTTCACTTGTTGTTTAAGTAATGTATCATTTGGCCTGGTTTTATTTAGTGTTTAACACATTTTTTTTTTTCCTTCTGTTTATATAGGAACAATTGGATGTAGCACTCTCTAAAATATGCAAAAACTTTGATGTCGGTCATTATACAAAGGTTCAGCAGGCTTACAGGCTGCTTGGAAAAACCCAGGTTAGTACTCGTCTTCTGAGTAGGTCACAGAGAACAGTGGTGTAACAGCATTAAGCTTTGAGAACTGTCACGGAAATTATTCCCCTAATCATTGTGGTTCAACCCTAGTCAGCAGCAAAGCCCCACCATGCAGCTGCTTGCTCACTCCCATCTGCTGGGATGGGGCAGAGAATCAGAAGGGTAAAAGTGAGAAAACTTGTGGGCTGACATGGAGACAGTTAAACAGGTAAAGCAAAGGCTGTACGTGCAAAGCAAAACATGGAATTCGTTCACCACTTCCCATTGGAAAGCAGGTGTTCAGCCATCTCCAGGAGAGCAGGGCTCCCTCAGAAGTAACAGTTACTTGGCAAGACAAATGCCACTGCTGTAAACATCCCTTCCTTCCTTCTTCTTCCCCCAGCTTATATGCGGAGCATGACATCACATGGTATGGAATATCCCTTTAGTCAGTAGGAGTCAGCTGTCAAAAGATGACACAAGGCATGTCAAACGCGTATTGTGGTCACATGGTTAAAGTTACATCACTGCTTGCCTAGAGCCTTTTTTTAGGTGAACAGGTATAGGTCTGAACTCTCTGGTAGCATGTAGTTCTGTTGGTGCACTGCCTTGAAGCTTAGGATGGTTTCTCCCTTTGGAAGCAGCTGTGAAGTGTGGGAGCTAGTACCATGTTCCTGTGAAGTAAAGGGGGATAAGGAGATGAGAAGGTCCTGGATGTCAGTGAACAGTCAGCCTCACTGTTCATAACACAGTGAGGCTAGAGAGACCTCCAGAAAGCCTTGGTTGCCAAAGATCACATCAAAGTGCCTGTCCTCTGATGAAAACACGACAAGAATCCCATTTGTTCTTTATTATTCTCAGGTTTTTTAATGTTGTTTCCCAGTACTTAGAGGCGTCTCTGAAATTAGAATGCTGTTTTAAAGTTTATTTTTAAATGTTTGTTTCATTTTTGTTTCTTTCTAACTAGAACCTTTCTAGCAAAGGTTCTTTTTTCATGGCTTGACTGTTGATAACAGCATAGCTCGTCGGTAGCATAGTGGTGGATTTCTCTTCCCATACTTGGGCAATGTGCAGAATTATTTGAGTGCCTAAAGACTACAAATTAAAATCAGGGGAGAAGATTAATTAGACTTTTCCCTTGTTAGTGCATTGTATGAAATTTCTTTATTTACTGAACAAAAGCAGATACAAAGCATTCAGTGCTCCGAAGTCTAGTGCATGATATGTTGACAAAGGCAGATTTTTTTTTTTTGGTGTTGGAGAGGAATGAAGTTTCTGACCAACAATTTATTTAACTGCACAGTTTTTCCCGCTCTGCTTTCATGATAGAGTGACTTGTTTTTTTAATTCGTTTTATTACTATTAAGATATGTACTTTTGAACTTGTCCTGAAAAGAATTTAGTTGTATCATTGTTGAAATGTCTCCCATTTTTACCCCTTTTCATTAAAATAAAAGGCAAGAACCTTCAATGTCTTCCATACTTTTCATGTTTTCATTTGTCTTTCTGTTTTCTTTGACAAATTCAAGTTAGGGCTAGCAGCAGAAGATTGGTTGGTTGTGACAGGACTGAAGCAGAAGTGCTTGCTCATTTCTCATGGGGGTGGCTGAGCTTTCTGCTCTTGTTGGCATCTAAGAATCTTAAATATCAAGTAGTGAAACTGAATATTTTCAGGTCTGCTAGTAACTTCATTCCAGCATGTCAAATAATTTTAAAATTAATTCTTATATACCAATTATTAGTATTGCTTGAAATAGTGAGAAAATACAGTCTCTGAAATGGACTAGCGTTATACAGAGTTTATTTAAAAAGAATCAATAGGATAACATTGGAAACAGCTTGGCCTAAAACTCAGGCATGATTATGACAAAACGTATATAGTCATTAGCATTCAGTACCTGAACTGGTAACTTTTTTCTGGAAAAATTACATTTTGTTAAGCATATGCCTTTTTTTATTGCAAGGAAGATTTTCATAAGAAATTTGATGTGCATGCCTTTCTGTAACACTTAAGCCTACTTTATGTTCTTCAAGGAAGATCTCAGTTTGGCAAGTGGATGGATTGTAGGTTTTGTAATTGTGGTTTTAGCTTTATTAATTACAAAGGAAGTATTTTTATTTTAGTTGGAATTGTTTCTGATGGGAAAAACAGCACTGATCTCAACTAAATTCTTTTTGACACATTCATAAATGATTGGGAGGATGAATTAATGAGTGAATTCTATAGTTAAATATATACATATAAAATTAATATTTACTAGTGATAATGTCAAAAAATGGTGAGTTATAGAGGAAGGTTGCCAGGGGAAACGGATTTTACTGATAATACCTGAACTCTTTTATGTTGCCATATTTTAGTATTGCCAAGTCCTACATTAGATATTTTTGAGAGAAAGACTGGAGGCTATGCTTACAATCTCCTGTGTTCAGTACTGAAAAGGACTTGCATTAAAAGATGATGACATATGGCAAGTGGAATTTTACTATTTGATTTTATGTTACTCCTTTTCTTTCAGACAGCAATGGACCAGTTACATATGCACTTCACTCAAGCCATTCACAACACTGTGTTTCAAGTAGTCCTTGGGTATGTGGAGCTGTGTGCAGGAAACACGGACACCAAGTTTCAGAAGTTACAGTACAAAGACCTCTGTACAGTACGTAATTCTTGCATATATGTAGGTTTTTTAAACTGAGTTTCTCCACTGTTGTAAGTGTACCTTATGTAAATAGGGACTCAGTTATTAAAATAAACCCACAGCTACTACAGTTTCGTAATACAACTCACAGGCTAGTTGGGAGGTTGGTTATTTACAACCTAATGTTGGTTTCGATTGCACTAAAGCTTAGCACTTTAGAGTTAGTGTACACAACATCTAAATAAATGGGAAGAAGTAAATCGTAGGATACAAACAGGAGACCAACATTTCAGAACTCCCATGTCTTCAGTATAACATGCTAGGATGCTTCTAACATGTAAGTGGTTATGGGTATTTTAATTTTATATGACTTCCATTGTTTTAATTAAAGTCTCCCTTTCTGGGCAGATCTCCTGTTGTGTATTTCTAAAAATCTTTCTAAATGAAGTCATTTAGCTCATTTCCATTTTGCATAGGAGCTATAGCCATTATGTTTTTCTTCATTTTAACTTTTTGTTTGTTTGTTTCTTTTCTGGAAGTCAGATACTGGATTTTATAATAATGTGGGGTTTTGTTTTAAAGAATATTTTTTTCAGTAATTCTTAAGCATTTGTGTAAGTTATGTGCCTGTGCGCTCTCAATCACTGTTTCCTTGTTGAGCATTTATTTTCCTAGCAATATGCCATGCTCTAACTCATATGTCCTTTCTCCTTTTGCATACTGCTGGAGCAGGGGAGAATTTGGCTGCTTCATCTTTAAGTTTTGATTTTCTTTATTCTAGCATAAGTTCAAAGAAATTAAGTTGTTTATTTCCTTAGTCTTAATTGAATTATCTGGTATTTAGTAAGTGATCTTTTCTTCATGACCACCTAAAAGACAATATGTTTTCAAGTATAGTGATCTGCACAACCCAAGTTTAGATTTTATGGCTACTAAAAGCTCTGAAATACGGTAAGAGTAACATTGCCTGATGAGTTGGCAGAGGAAATTGCTGAAATAGCTGTTGAAATGGCAGGACGACTTAAAGTTTTAAATGATAAGCTTATTGCTCTATTTTGTTCCATTGCTAGCAAAGGTCTATTGTATCTGAGATTAAAGTGTCTCAGTAATGCAGTCAGTAATGTATATTGACTCTCCAATTAAAGGATAATTTAGAAAGAAGTAGTATTCTCAACTGTTACTTTTTTAATGCACTAAGAATTTTACCTTTTTTGTTGATGCGTCCAGGTTGTCTAATTTATATGCTCAAGGCAGCTCTGGTTTGACAGGGAATAGGATCAGAATAATAATTCATTAAAAAAAAGAAACCCAAGCAAATGGAAAAGGCATAATGATTAATATGAGGCCTCCAGGTACTTTTGCTAGTGACATCTATTAATGTTGAAGAACAGTTTTTGTAAGTCGGTAATCATAAGTGGAGTGTAGGAGAATATGGCTTGGGCAGTATGTGCTACTGCACAGAGCATTGCAGAAGCTTAGCAAGCAAGAGAACATGATTAATTAGAAAGTAGAGACACGTAGTTATAATTTAGGTATTTTTACCTGAAAGCTGAAAAACAGGAGGGTTATAAATGATGTATCTGCATTTGCAAAGAAATGTATCCACTCTAATGTTTATTCTCCAACAAAGGTAATAGTCAAACTTATCAAAGTTTTGTTGCAGTTCGTTGCTCAGGAATGACACAGTGTTTGGAAAGCCATAGCAACATCAGTGAATGAGGATGCGGTTCAGACGGAATTGATGGCTTTGATTAAGGGTTTGCTCTCTGTTAAATCCATGGTTGATTATTTTGGTGTTATGTTGACTGTTGCAGAAGCTGTTACTATTTTTTAAGAGTTTTGTTGTAACTGCAATGTCAAAGTTTTTATAGCACCTTGGATATACATTTTTGTGTTAGCAAGCAGTACCCACATAGTAAAACCTAATTACCCTTGCGGAAGTCAACTGTTGCCACTCAGATAAGCAATATATTTTACAGGTTTTTTTTTTTTTCCCAGCAAGACCCCTTCAAAAGTTCATCCCTTTACCTGACAGTCTCCTCCTAGATATTTCTACTGCAAATCTGTCTCTGTGATGAAATCGATACTCTTCACTAATGAATATCTTAAATCACAATTGGCTTTTTGGAGCAGGGTGGATCAGGGTGGTAGGACAGCTGCCATCTCAGTTTCTTTGTTTGTTTGATTTTAAACTACTTCTTTATACAGCATTCAATCCAATGGGGCACCAGCCAGGATGGCATCTGTGTGCTACTGAAGTATATCTGTATCATTGAACTAACGCAGTGTCTGCATGTCACAGGGGTGGCTGCCATCCCCTTGATAGTGAGATGTGCTGGTGGTTAGACTATATGGCTTTACTTCTGTATCTACCTTGCTGTTCCATAAAAATCAGAGGTAGTTAATATATGGACCAATTAAAAAAAAAAAAAGCACTAACAGAAACTTTGCACTTGGAGACAGCATTTGATTAGTTGACTAAAATCAGGCATTTGTCAGCTCTGAAATAATTTTGGAAAAGAAAGTGATGCACATCAAGCACCTCAGCTGTGTGAATATTGAGGTTTTGTATGTTTGTTTTGCCTCTGCAAAAAATGAACATAATTGTTAAGTTTCACAATATTATTTTGTCTGTAGCATATTACATCAGACAGCTACATTCCATGCCTTGCTGATCTCTGCAAAGCCCTCTGGGAAGTCATGCTCAGTTACTACCGAACGATGCAGTGGCATGAGAATCATGACCAAGATGAGGCAGCAACTGTTTCTTCTGGTAAGAAGAAGTTTTTTTGGAAACAGAGCTTTTGATATTTGGAAATAAATTTTCTTGTGCTCAAATTGTTAATTTGTTGTCTTGACTCAGTGCCTTCAGCATTATTACTTAGAGGGTGCAGTTAAGGACTTACTGGATTTTTGTAGCCTTCAGTATAAGGTTCATTTTAAAATGAATATGTGTATGTGCCATTATTACAGATACAAACAGTTTTCTTTTAAGCAGTGCTTATTGTTGAAGTGAAAGTCAGCTGTGGTATATGACTACAAAATCTGCGGGTTTTTCTCTTTAGTATATTAAGCTTGGTATATTGGGATACTGGATTGTGTACTAGGACAGGTGACTGAAACAGGAGGGAATTAATCTGCTGTATATCTGTCGTGACTTTCAGGAAATCCAATTTCCTGAATGTTTTATGTCATCTCTACTAGTAAATCTGTCATGAGATATGGTCACAATTTCATTGACACCCTTAAAAGTATAAGTGTTAAAGTATAATTTTTATTTTCTGTTGTTGTTGTTCCAGTTTATGTTTTTAGGACAGAAGCACAAAACCTGAATCTGTTGTCTAAGTCCTCCTAAGTACATTTTTTCTGGACATATTCTAAGTTAATATAAAATCTCTGAAGATAGACTTTATTTCCTTGCTAACCCAAGACGCCTGTGTTTGGCAGAGGGCAGTGTGACATTTACAGTATTAAGATTTATGCAAAACTCCTATTTATTTGAATCAGATAAGTTTGCTGTTTTCTTACTGTCAAAGGACAAGGAGTGTGGGATTTCTGATGCTTGTAGTTATTCCTCCTTGCCTGATTTGCATAAAACTTGTATCCTTTGTGTTAGATGATAACAAGAAAGGAAAAAATAATTGGAAATAGAAGTTAAGAACACATCTTGGAACACTGTGCTTCCTACACCTTTCCTATTTGAAATCCAACATTTCTGTCGAAAGTTAGATTTATTACTGATGTTAAGTCCTAAAAAGAATGAAATTTATGCTAATTAACATTGTCTTCCTACTTTAAAATTTAAAGAAAATATTTTCTGGAGTTATTTCTGATTAAAAGTTTTTATAAGTATATCAGAATTAAAATTCAGAGTTGAAATATTTAATTTTGAGATGCACTATGTGAAGAAAGATCCTCAAGTTTTGAGTGAATTGCCCATTCTCAATAATATTTACTTTTAATATAACTGCAGATAATGACATTTCCTTCTCTTGTTTTCATTTTATTGTGATCTTTATTTGTGTAAAATAAACTCACAAAGAGTTTGTTGCAGGGAAACACTGTCACAGTAGATGTCTTATTCAGCTCCAGATGTAATTTTAATAATAGTTCCCCTTAGCGTGGTTACTTGTGATATCCTGAAGAAAGTAATCATTAAGCCTAATAAAGTAGTGTGTTCAGTCACATGAGTAATTTTAAATGTGTTGCTTTTTAATTGCATGGAAGAGTGTTTTGGTATGTTTACTACTAATTCACTAAATCTTCTGTCATTCACTTTTAAAGTTTCTGGAGATGTTGTGGCTTAGCTCTGATGTACAACTAGAATGTATTCGAGCTACTGAATCACTTTTCAAATACCTCAGCAATGATAAATCACACACAAGGGAATTTCACAAGTATAATTTAATTTCAGAGGGTCTATAAATACCTACCAAATGTCTGTTTTTTCTAAAAGTCATTGCTTATGCTGAAGTAATTATTAAACCTATACATGGAAGGGTTACTCCCTATTTTTTTGTTTTAATAGCTGTGATATGTGCTAAAGCTGAAGAGTAAAATTCCTGTAGAAAGGGTAGGTATGTCAGAAGGAACCATGGAGGCAGTTCAGGACATGATGTTAATATTGTACCCTCAATTAAACCCTAAGGATTGGAGCAATAGAAGGAGCAGCCTGAACTGTTTCATGTGTATCTGGCTTTTATCATTTTGAGAACTCAAGGCTGTCCCAGTATTTTTCTCTCATTGTGCCAGTTAATGTCAATAGTCTTTCAGATTACTCTAGATGTCTAAAGGGACTCTTGATTTTAGGGGCCAATCCCAGCTGTAGAAGTGAGAAGCTGGACTTAGTATACACAAATTGCATAGCTCTTTCTATTTCAGTGGTGAAGCTTATCCAAAAGAAGTCCTGAATGGATTATGGAAAGGAGGTTGCACTTCACCTAGGTTGTGTGTAATGTGCTTGTGATTATTCATGCCTGTTGCAGATGTTAAAGTGTACTTTGCATAACTTGCAAGTAAGTGCCCTTCTGCATTTCTGAGGAAGGAGATCTGTGTGCTTTGTATCACTAGATATGCTGCTTATTTGTGTTCTGAATATTAGTCTAGTTTGAGACTGAAGAACAAAATGAAATAGAAAACACTTTCACAACAGGATTTTTTTGTTGTTTGGAATGTTTATAGGAGAGTCTCTTTGAGATTCAGGCATTTTTATTTTTTTGCCTAGAATTGAGTTCAGAATCTGAAATCCTGTTTGCATTATAGCAGTGATGTATCTACTTTGTCATGAAGTCCAACAGGTTAAAAAAAAGAGCCCATCTTTCAAGAACACAATCTAAATCAAGGACATTAGACATACCCTAATCTTAGATGTGCCTTTGCTCTTCAGGTAGGCCCCAATTATAGATGGGACCTGTCTTTTGTATGACACTAAAATAAACTTTCATGTATCTATCTATCTATCTATCTATCTATTTATGTATTTATTGTCCAGTTCCTTCTCTGGGTTCCTGTAGGATCTGGGCTTTATGCTGCCTGTTCCTTTGAAGCCGCAGTGACAGGGATGAGACTGTCTGATGCATGTGCAAAATGATAGTTTGGAGCTGGGTGGAGGTTTTTGAGAGGAAATGCTGGAACTGGGGGAAGAAATGTCTTTGAGTTGGGAGCTTGTGTGTGGAGATAGAGATGAGAGCAGCTGAGCCAGGAAAAAAGGAGTGAATAGTCTTCTCAAGTACTGAAAACTAGCAGGAGGTTGCAGGAAAGATGGAAAGACAAGTCTGAGCTGCGTGGCAATGCTGGGGTACTGCAGGCAGCCTTAATGCTGTGTTTGCAACCTCTTGAATGGTGGGGTAGAAGGAAGGCTGTTTGCTTCATAATATCCTAGTGTAGTATTGTAAGTGAATTTTTATCTTTCATGTCAAATCACGAAATAGTTTGGGCTTTAAAGGATATGCATAGTTTTTCTACTTGTCAGGAACAGCAGACATTTCTGATCGTGAGGAAAATTTGTATGTATAGTTTGGCTGGGACAGAGCTTTCCTGTGGTCAGTCATAGGCCGTGAAGCAAAATGAGTGACACTGTGCCATCAACAGATTGCAAGTGTAACTACCACTGTATGCTCACAAACTACACACAAAACACCGCCTTCTCGTTTTTAAGTGGAAATAAATGATGTTTCTTCTATGGGGAGAGAGAGGACCATGTACAGAAGATGTTTCAGATTAATTACGGTGCTTTTTTGGAAGGTGATCTAGTGCTGTGGGAATGAAGGTTTTAGAATTAATTTGGAAATGAAAGACACCTGGTTATATAATTGATATTATTTCATGAATTAGCATAGGTTAGCATGAGATGGGGGAAAAAAAGAAAAAAGCATGCTATATTTTTTGCATAGTTCACGGACGATGTTTCAGTATTTTTCTTCAGAGTTACAGGCAGAATTTACTGAGGCAGAAAGTTTAAAATCTTGCTTCTGAAAATTTTTAATTTCATGGTTTACGTCCACAAAGCTAGGATGTCTTAGAGAATCCTGTTGCAGAGGATAAGCGGTGCTCACTTCAGCATTCAGCTTTATCTTTTGTATTTGAAATATCAGTATCTGTCCCTCTCCTATTTTTTAAGTTTTTATTGAATGGGGTACCTTGCTTATATAATGGCAATCAGAAGCTCTTCTGGTCTGCATTAGCATATAAATATTATATGTGTTTTATTAATTTCCTTTCAAAAGTTTAGATCCATGGAGCTCTCCTGGAGTTTGCATAATGGGTAATACAATACTGTCTAAGGCAGAAGTTTCCTTACGGGTAGAAAGCCAGGATGCATTTCAAGGCTTTTGGAAATATCTACAGTACCTTTCACCTTCAGTTTCAGATGGCAGCAATGTAATTGGCAGTGAAGAGAACAGTTTTGACCGCAGCTATGTAAAAAAGAAATTGGAACATGGCCTTTCACGAATATGGCAGGTATGTTTTTTTATTTTTTTTTTTTTTTTTTTCCTAAATATTTATCTCCCCCCCACCTGGTATTACAGTTATATTTATACTGATCTTCTTAAAGAAATCTCTTCAGGTATTTATCTTAAGTGATTTGTTTTGAGCTAGATATATCAAAACTATGGAAATAGAATTTCCATGAGTGAGTCAGTTACTTCTTGGTTGCTATGCTTACTAACTCAGTCAAGATACCAAAACATAGTAAGGTGACTTTCGGCCTGTTTCCACTTCTCCCACACAGTGTGCTGCCCCACCATCTATTTTGTTCTCACGTACTTGTCTCTGTTAGCACAGTCATACTACTTTATGTTTCTGGTGTAACCATAGCTATGGAGAGCCTGCAGTCTTGTGAACCTGTCTGGTTTCACAGTATTCCAGCTCTGGCTGGTGGATCAGTTTGATGTGCAGTGACACCCCAAATGTATGATGAAAAAACTATAAATCTGTTACATGGCTGAATTGTAATCCAAAGCTCTGTTTTTGCAGTGACGATAAAGCATCTAGGATTGACCTTGTGCTACAGAGTGTTAAAAAAACTAATTATAATATTATTTTTAAAAGTCAATGAGAAATCATTCATGTTACAGAAAATGGAGTTCTACTCTACGTCTCAAGAAGAAGTTAGAAGTGCAAACAAACCAGAAGGTGCTAATGAACTAGATTCACCTTTTTGTCTTTAGTGTGTGAAGTATACAAAAACTTTTTTGTGTTTTGTAGGATGTTCAACTGAAAGTGAAAACATATCTTCTGGGAACAGATCTGTCTAACTTCAAATATGATGACTTCATATTTGTGCTTGATGTTATCAGCAGGTATACTGATGTGGCCATGAGACCACTTAATACATGCGCACAAAGCTGAACTCTGATAAGACAGCACAGTTAATTAAGGCTGAAATTTACATTCTGATGCCAACTTTGTTCCTATCTACTGATAGTTTGAAGAGCACTTCTTTGTGTGAGAGTCTGAGTGAGTGCCAATCTGTCTTTCTTGCTACCTGCTCCCTACTCAGGAGAGGTAGCACAAATTGCTTTGCTCTTGAAGTAGTGCTTAAGTGGAATATGATTTCAGTATTGTCCACCTTTAAGATTTCAGATGTGCAGATTTGGCAGTTTTGATATTTCGAAAAGCTTTTAAAGGGACTCTCAGTCAAAAGCAGTAAAATGTTATGGTACTATTAACCTGTACAGTATGATAGCCTTCTGTTTTGATAATAAAATGACGGATTCAGACTGTGAGCTGTACAGCTTGCCCTGTGTAGTGGGATCTCAAAAAAGACATTTATCTTGCTTATGGCTCATTCTCTGGGTCTATTGGACATCCTGATAGGATTTGGGGGGAAAAGAGACTGGACTTATGTGGAACAAGTGAAGTATTTGCAACTTAACTTTGGTGCTCTGCTTCTGTGGAGATACATGTGTGCTCATCGTAATGATTGAGGCTTGTAATTCAAATTGGAACAGCAGTATTAATAAATCAATAAATATTTCTAAACTTTGTTTTATTATTGTAGACTGATGCAAGTTGGAGAAGAATTTTGTGGCAGTAAATCTGAAGTTTTGCAAGAATCTATCAGAAAACAAAGTGTTAACTATTTCAAAACATACCACAGGTGAGACTACTATATATTCAGTTGGTGAATCTAATGGCATTTGTTTTTGTTTGGTTTAACTTTAACTGTTTTCCAAAGGAATTCCACTGTGTAATGAGTGCATTCAGGTTGACGGTGCAATGTTTAATGGTGGCAATAGGACTCTGAACCCTGGAGAAGTGGGAAAAGTGGAGATGCCTTTGCTTCCACTGTAGTTGTGGAAAACTGTAGTTCTGCAGCAGGCAAGCCAGATAAAGATAAACTATGTAGAATTTCATTGGTTTTTCAGATTGCCCCTTAAACTATCTCCTGGGATCCTGAGGATGAATGCCTCTTGAAGTCCATACTTCCTAGCAAAATTATTATTTCTTTTTCTATGCCATTATATAAAAAATGCTGATCGTCTCTGGCTATGAAATGTTTTTTTTTTCAATATGACATTTTTCCTTATATCACATGAAATGCTTAGAACAGAGTCCATCCTTTTGAGTCATGTTTTCATAGTTTTTTCATTGGCAGTATCTAATTATGTTTCATTTAATGTTACCACTGTATCTACTGAATGAGAGCACAGTCATATGTGCTGTCCTGTGCAGCCAGTCTCTGGCCTCAGATGTGATATATGGCTATGACAGTTTCAGAACTTGTCTGCCTGCTTGTTTTAATTGTCTTGATTTCCCAAACGTTTTGGTTTGAATGATCGACAGCTCTTTCATTCTAGGTATCTTGCATTTATCTTTCTGGGTGTAAATAGCTGGGAAGACATGAGAAGAAATTCAGCGTTCCTTGCTCTAAGAAACTCTTACTTTCCTAATCTTGTTTTCTTGTTTTTTGTTGTATGGGAGCTGTTGCATAACAACTAATACATCCAAATGCATTTGTTCTGAGGCTTCCTGTCTAAAATACATAAAGTTTGAAAATTCTGATAGAAGAACATGACACAGTGTCTAAATTTAGAAGCTGAGAACATTAGTTGGAATTTCTTCCAGCTCTGGTAGTTTGTAGCTGGAATTTCTTTCTGGGCATTTGATGAAGATCTCGGTTCCTGTTTGAAAAACTTGAGGCTTAATCAGATGCACATTATGTATTGTCGGGAGATGGGTTGATTAAGATGCCACCTATCTTTTTTTCTGGAAAGCATTTCTGAACCTCAAACTGAGTTTTGTGAGCTGATTTGGAAACTGAGCTTGCAGCTCTAGGTTCTGAAAAGGTGTTTTGATCTACCTAACTGTCTTTTACTACACTTCCTTACCACATAATACCTTACTTGGTTAAGTAAATATAATTTTGTCATTATGGTTTTGTTTATGTTTAAAGAACCTATTTAACAGCTTAGCAAATTGGAGACAATTTTTTCAAATTTTCTGTGAGTAAAATAAAAGTTAAGGAACATTGATGGAATATGTATAGAAATAACCATTTTTTAAAAAATGACCTGTGTTTTTTGTTAAGGTAATGTTTCTTATAATTCTTGTGAAAATAAAAGGAAATACTTATTGATATGACTAAAATTATATGAACCTTCTAATGCTTTTTATGTGTTTTATGTTATGTGGGTATTGTGAAGATGAATTGGCTGATGTTTTCATTCTTGGAAGGAAAAATATAAAAAGCCCTTTCTCCCAGCTATGTCCCTCAGGTTGATTTACATAACAGCTTTAAGCATCTTGCCTTTTCAGATCAAGCTAATGTGGCTTTCACTCCTCTTGTATAGTTAATTGGAGGGAAAAAAACCCCAAACCCAGTGCTTTTAAGGATTCATTAGTACATAAAAGCTACATAGAGCTGAAATCCTCAGAGTCCAGGAGTAATCGGTTCTTTGGTTGTGTAATTTGACATATGTGGTCTCCTGGGTGGTGTTTTAGAGAACTGCCAACGCAGAGGAAGCATTCAAAGGAACTTGCCATGTCATTGAAAAAGTGTAGAAGAGCAATGTAATACTAGAGCATACATCAAGACTTTTTTGGGTAAAAGTTGATTATTTTGAAAATTTAGAATGGTCTTTTGTCAGAGAACATCAGTAAGGTGATTTTTAGAGTGCAGTTTACTTTTTGTTCTGACACATTTGTATAAAGGTGTGTCTGATCACCAGAGCTTTTCAGAGAATGAATGCATCAGACCTTCCATGTGTGTTACTTTGTAGAGTTGTATGCTGGTGCCAATGAAGAGCCTTTGTTAAGTACTTTGTCAGTGCCTTGGTTTCAGCTTTGAAATGAAGCAGAACCTGATGCTGTGTTTACTTTTCTACGACTTTCTTCTTAGTTGTCCTCTTAGAGAATTTTAATCTGTAGCACTGATTTTCACAGCATCTCTGTCTATTGTTTCTGTTAGCTTTACTGAAAGAAGATCTGCAAGCTACAGGTACTCAGTACCTCAATAATAGCACTTGAAGTCTGTTTGCATTTAACTGGTGAATTTAAATAGACACAGCAAACTGTAGTTAGAATTCAACACATTGCGCATCTCATTGAGGCAAGAAAATGTTAATTGTAGTTCATTACAGTTCGTTATTGGAATAGTGGTATTTCTAGGATAATTTATTGGCTAATTAGAAACCCAGCATATAGTTTACCAACTGCTATTTTTTAAGCAAAACAATATACCGTATGTTAAGAAGAAAAGATACAGCAATGTGACCTCAATAAGCACTCATTGCTGTCTTTTCCTACATGAGTTCCTTCTTATATGGCAAAAAGATTTTCTTTATTAAAGGTGTTTCTGCTTATGGCTTTTCTAATGATTAAAAACATAATGGAAACAATGCAGAGATGTAGTGGCTTGGTTATATTTTCCTAACACATTTTCTATATTAGTGCCAAGATAAAGTTAAGCTATGGAAGAAAATATGGCTTAGGAAATTAATATGCCGTTTAACTCTTTTCTTCTCTGAAAAGTTGAGATGTCTGTAGAACAATAGTTCTTTCCACTTCCTTTTGCTGCCTGTTGGCTTCAGTGTGTTTGAAAGAAGCATCTGTCATATGTGGGCTCACAGAGGCTGTTGTACTGCTAGTAGATTGTTTTGTATATATGATTATATTACTTTCTACATTTTGCATAGTGTGAAAAAGGTCCAGTATTCTTGCATAATCATAGATGCTCCTCTGTATTTTTTTTATGGTTGTGTAAAAAAGATTCATTTTCAAGGTTTGGAGATTGACATTCTTTGAGAATTTCTCTAGAGGTGTCATAAAATACACACTGTGTTAGTAGCCACTGCTTTTAGGTGGTCTATCAGTTGAAAGCATAACTTAAATATGTGTTTTCAAGCGTGACTTTTTATACAGTTTTGAAGGTGTTTTTCACTGCGTAAGTTAAATAGTTGTCTCTTTCCATATTTACTCTTGCTGCCAATTAAGACTATTTGTTTATTGTATTTCAGAACCCGTCTTGAAGAATTAAGAATGTTTTTGGAGAATGAGACCTGGGAACTTTGTCCTGTTAAATCAAGCTTTAGTATTCTGCAGCTTCATGTATGTTCTGTGAATTAACACATGCAAATGTATTAATACTTCAATAGCTAAGAGTCCAGGTGTTCTAGAAGTAGTTAGATCCATGAACTACTGTGCAAATGTTTTTAATTGCTGTTAAACCCCCCTAAATTTCACTTCATGATACTGGAAACTTAAGACTCAAATGCTTTTAAAACAGTGATGTTCCTGCTTTAGGCAGATAGAGGTTTACAGAAGATGCTAGAGTTGTTTGCATAATGTTAGCCTTTATTTTTCATGTTTTAGTGTGCTGTTAATATGTCAGTTTTCCACCTCTAAATTATTTATCTGAGAGTAAGATGCTAAAATATGAGTGCTGAAAAGTAGTCATGTGAGCGCTCCCTACAGTTGGCATCTGTTTCTGGAAGCAGGTCATACTGGCTTATTTGGAAAGGAAAATAAAAAGTTCATTCTTCTGTGGTGAAGTCCAACTGAAAGCAGGTAATTAAGTAATTGGTGTGCTTACCTGCTGTCCTAAAGTGATTTTTGTGAGGTTTAGCACGTGGTGGACTAATTTCAGTTGTTTTGCCAAATGAAACATGGGTGTCTATGGTTAGAGCTATCACTAAAGTGCAAAGATAGATCAAGCTGAGCAATCTCAAGGAAATGATAATTTTGCAGCTTCTGTAGAGTTGACTGTAAAAGTAAGCAAGAGGATAGTGGGGCAGTAGCAGCATAGAGGGAAAAGGAAGGAGGACTTTCAGTAGCATCCAGAAGCAAAAGAAATAATATTTTTGATAGAGAGATGGGATTATAAATTCATTCATACTGCTCAGGGGACTAGAGCAGCAGAAAATGGCAGAAGGTAACTAATACATTTTTAAAAACAGAAATCTAACCTTGCAGTCTTTTTAGCTGCATACATTTTGATCTTTAAACCTTTAGAGAAATAATAAAGTACATTTTGCCATTTATGAAGATCAGTAGATTTTAATAGATAAAAATAAATCAACTGAGATAAGTCAAGGTTTTTAGAAAAAAAAAGTCTAAAATCATGCCTTATGTGCTCTACTCAGTCCATATATTTGCAAAATCTGTACACTCACCCAGTCATCAGAAACTTCATATGCAGTGGGTTTGAAAAGAAAAAAAATTGGAAAGAACTTTTAAAAAAATAAGATATTAAGAAAAAAATTTCAGCTTTAGTAAATTACTAGGTAACTTACATAAAGCAAATTACATTTTTGATAGCATTTAGGTCTTGTTTTATCTCCTAATTTCTGTGAAATATAAAAATCACTTAATGTTCACCTAGTTTTAGACAGTGAATACTTTCACAGGAGACGTATTGCATGTCATAGCCAAAACCTCCTAAAATTAGAAAGTTGAGCAGTATAAGACTGTCATTTTCAAGGTTAATTTGAGCCAGTATGAAAAGTGTGTTTAGCAAGCTTTGGGTAAAAGTTTTTATGTAACTTTAATTGTCCACCAGTTTGTTGTTAGACTGTTTTTTATGCAAGTGGAATCATAATAATACTGAAACTGTCTTGTTGGTCATTAAAATTGTACTTTATTTCTATTAATAGGAATTTAAGTTCATGGAGCAGTCACGTTCCCCATCTGTGTCACCTAGTAAGCAGCCTGCTTCGGCAATTTCAACATCATTAACGTTATTTGAGCAGTATTGTAATGGAGGAAACCCATTTGAAATTCAGGCTGACAGCAAAGATGATGAGACGGAAGATGTGTTAGCTTCAAATGGGGTATGGAGTGTTTCAGGGAAGAAAAAAAAAGAAGAGCAAATCTTGTACTCAATAAATGATCATTTTTTTTGTGTGTGTATCGATGATGGCAAAAACATCTTAGTACAAGGATCACTTAACCGCAGTACTGTGTAAAATCTCAAGCCACTTTGCTCCTTTAATTAGGTAGGTTGCTTTGTTTTTACCAGTGCCTGAAAGCCAGGCATCCTGTTTCAAGTTGTTTTGTAGTGGATCAATATTTTTTTTCCACTGAAGTCAAGTGTTCCTGAAGGCTAGCAAGACATGTTCCACTTAAACGGAGTTTAAGTCAGCTTTCTTTGTGGAAGTAATTTTGTCATTTTAGGATGGGCTTTCTGGCTTCTTAGGAAAGAATCATTGTGGGTTATTCCTTCTGTTGTATTTATTCACACCTACATGATTTGCCATGGATTATCTGATGTTTGTTAGGCAGCTTTTAATTGTAATTTAAATGCTCAGGACACTCACTTTATGGTGGGATCTACTATCAAACTGAACAGTAACTTTGTATAAGTTTTTTCAGAATTCTGTCAAAATCTAGCAGTCCCTCAAATATGTTTCAATGTAAAACTTTGTACCATTCTTTTAAATACTACATTAGCATATTATTGATAAGTATTTTCCTCTTGTTTATCTGTTTTTTGGGCTTTTTTTTGTGATAAGGTTGGGCTTAGGTTTATTATTTAAGGTTAGTTAATCCAGCCTTTGCGCTAGTGGCTTTCTGGTTTTCAGCTTTGTCTTTCTTGCTCTACCTGTGGACTTGGGCTGCAGAGCAGCTTCACCTGTATGTCAAACCTGGGTGTGATGCTGCGGTGTCTTTCCTTCTGTGTGCAGTGTTGTAGCCGCTTTCCTACTGTGCCACTTGAAGAGAAAATCCAGTTGAATGGCTGGATTTGTGCTTAAAGGAAGCTGGGGAAGGGCCAGTTTCCTGGTGGTAGTTCTTCACCTGTCAAGTAATACAGCAGTGTCCCACCTTTTCACATCCATAAACTGAGAAGAGTTGTGTGTTTATCACTGTTAGACTTTGTCTTCTTTGGGAAGCAAGAAGGGTTAATAGAGAGTATTTGTCATTCACCTGGTGGCTGGCCCAACTCTAACCCTTGACAAACGGTTACTGTTTTCAGACTGATTGTTCACTGCTCTCTATTTTTTGAAGGTGTGTGAGGCTCAATTACAGCCAGAGCTGAAGCCGCTTAAGACAGTAAGCAGTAGTTTGTTAGTGAAGGATTGCCTCATGCTTTGCATATAGGTACTGCTAGCACTGCAAACACTGTGACAGAGATGGGGTTCTAGTAGATCACTGTCAGGACCCCTTATGCCTTGTCTGGTGGGCTGAGAGTGGCTGCCTCAGCAGTCTGGCAGTGGCAGAATGTGGTTTTGGTGAAACAGGCTGGCAGGAGTTGTGATCCCAGGAATGAAGTAGTAGGCAGATGTGTCACACGTGTAGCAAAGACCATGCTGTGGTTTCCCTGTCTTTAGTTTTGAACAGTGTCCAGTTCGTAGACTTGTATATTGTCAGGGGCTTTTAAGGCTGGCTGCACTCTCCTCTTTTTCAAAGCTATGTGCCAATTTAGCGTTTTTTATTAGCAAAACCTTTAATATATTTTAAAGTGATAAAATCTGAGGTATTTTGATGGATAAAATGTGTTTAGTGAAAAACTATAATGAATTTTGACTTCCCTTTGACAACAGAGGGACAGAATGTTCTGTGTGGAAAAAGTGAAATACCAATAGTATGATGTATTATGCATTTTTCTTGTGAAATATAGGTTAGATTTACAGTCTTGCATATTATAAAGTATTTTTTTTAACCTTAAATGTAAGGGTATTTGGAGAACTTAGGAATAGTGTATAGAACTAACTATAGAACTAACTTTTTTTTAAAAACTAAAATATGAAGTTAAGTTTCAGTTTGCTCAGCGCAATTTAAAATTGATTGTGGAGGATGATGCTTTTGATTTTTCTTCCCTCCTTTTGGAAACCAGTTGTGGTGACTATTTCTTTTGTTTGACATATTTCTAGTAACACAGTATATAAACAGGTTTATTCCATATGATAACTTGAGTTTAATGCATTCAAAAATGGGAACTGAATACTGAAAGATGCTAAGTACATCTGAGGAATTGTATGAACAGTATGGTTGAGGGTGTTCAACAATGCTAAGAAGGCACTTACTTTATTTTCATCAGTGTATTTGGCATTAACTCAGTCACTAGAAAGATAAAATCCTTTCCAAAATCTTTGTGGGCCAGAGAAGTGTTACGCACATTTGCTTAGAGAATTGAGGCACAGGGTAGGTTCATCTAACCTGGCTGGTATTAAAACCAAGATGTCTTATGAGTGTACTCAAGTGAGTATACTCTCCAGGTGACCATCCTACCTTCCCTTTTCACATTTTTCATCTCATTTCTCCATTACTGGCTGTTCTAAAGTGCTGACACATAGAAAGGACTATTATTAAAACAACAACAACAAAAAAGAAGCAAAAAATGACACCTATCTAGGTGTCCTTTACATAGAAACAGAAATAACTTGCTGAGGTAATGTGGGACAAAATTTCTCTACAGGTTTTGTGCTGACCTCTTAAGATGGAGGCATGTTTTAACACTTAAAATTGACGTTATTTCAGAGGGAGGTTGCAAAATTTTGTTTCCAGAGAAAGCAGGCATGTTTCAAGATATTTCAGGGTACAGCATAACAAGGGCATAAGCAATTGATTTACTTGTCAAATGATCTGTGGGATTATAAGATCTGTCAGGATTTCTTTTCAGAATTTTCCTGTCTTTTTAACTGCTTCTTTGTTGCAGTTCTGGACAACTGAAAATGGGTCTCTGGATCCAGTCACCTCAGCTCTGTATCTTGAGCTTCAGTGAGATGCTTTATGTCCCTTTTCTGTAGCTCCCTACAGAAGCTTTGTTGCAATACAGTTAACTTGAGTTTTATAAAACTCTTCAACTCTGAATTTTGCCTAAACATTTATGAACTGATTGTTGCTGCGAGCTACCTGAATTTCTTTTAGTACTTCAAAGTTTTACTGCAGACTGTGCATATTCAAAATGGGTTCATAAGGTCTCTTTAGGTTGAGTTCACTACTTAATAGTTGTGAGTTACTTACTGTGTACTTTAAAGTGATAGTACTTTTATCTCCAGCTCATTAACAGAATTAGGTTGAGGACACCATGTAAAAAACAATTTTCTCAAAATTCTTTTATCTATGATGTTAAGACAGTTAATATGCCAACTGTCAGATTCATATATTGCTATGAATTGTAGTTAGCAATTTGTGGTCAATTTATCATTTTACTATCACTGGATTTTAACTGAATTGGCATGTCATTTATTACATATTAATATATATACCACCATAATAAGTGGTGGTAATTCTCTATGCTAATGTTCCAGCCAAGTTAGTTAAGCTATGACTCTCGTTGTCCTTAATGAAGCCTAAACTCAGCTCATTTTTAAAATAAACCGAGCTGCTTTCATTATAGCTTTCCTTTGTCTGGAACATTCATGAAGCAGAAATTTTGCTGGTGAATTCTAATAATCAGAACATGTCTGTTTAGTCTGTATCTCACACTACATTCTTCTTTCCGTCTGATGTATTTTTGCTTTGAATTTGTACTGTGGGCTTCTCGCTTTTATAATATACTGCTTTCATAGTGCTAGGCTTCAAAAGCCTTCATAGCTTAGGCCCAGGCTCGTGAATTCCCACTGTATTTTGGGTGATTGAGAGACTGGCATTACCTTAGTATATTTTCCTTCATTTTACCCTCTGGGGAGTGGTTGTTCCCTTAAAAATCCTGCCATTTTTTAAGGATCCTGGAACCAGACTGTATTTATCATAAGTGTCATTATTGACTCCTTGGGTAAAATGGCTTTAGAGCAGTGTACATGTTAAGGAAAAGTTAAAAGTATTGTGGAGTCTCTTTGAGTGCAAGGGCATTCTGGAGCCTGATGGATATGCTTAATGTTGTGAACGGTTGTATAAGTGTTCAGGAGAAAGGGTTGTATTACGGAGCATCAGGTATTTGTTTTCCTTTAATCTTTTCTGGGTTAAGAAATTCACTTTGCGAAAAAATTTATTTCATTATTTACGAAGTGTCTAAAGCATCTATACTACAGAGCAACCGAGAATACTTGAAAAGCAGATTGACATTAAAAATTGCTTTTAGCTGGAGTTATATCATTAGACTGTTTCTTAGAATAAAATGGTAAACTGTGCTTTTGGGTTTTGTTGTGGTTTTTATTTTCCTCTCTGAGGCAAGGTTTATCAGTTTGGGTTGCAGAATCCGCTTCCTGGCTTGCTGTGCAGTTTTTGTTTGCTCCATGTACAAAGTTTGTATATATAAAACATACAGATATATACAAAGTTTCTCTCCTTGCTGTTGATGTAGATAGAACAGCCTATAGTTGAAGGAAGTAAGTGCGGAAAACTTGATGAGAAAAAAATTATACTTTAATAGTAGCCGTGAGAAATACTTATATTTTTGTAATAGCATTTGACTGCTAATTGTTTTCTTGAAGTGTTTGTGCTTAGTCAAAATGACATTGATCTCTAATAAGTTAAGTGGTTGAAAGGCTCTCCGGTAGAAATGTATTTTGGAGTGCACTAAACTCAATTTTACAAACAGCTGCAAGCTGGTTTTTTGGTGTTGTTTTTTTTTTTTTTTTTAAATATGTACAATATAAACAAGTATTTCTGTTAAGTAACAGTTCAGTCCCTCTTGCATTAATAATTAAACATTGTGTGGTGCCAGGTTTTTTTTGTTTATTGCCACAGTATGGATAAATTTTGAGGTTTTATTACTGGTTTTTTTTCTGATTGTAAAATAAATAATAAAAACTCAGTCGGTACTTGATATGGAAAAAAGAAAGCAAAAAAGTAGGATGTTGCAAGTATTTACTCTTAATCAACATCTGAGAATAGAAGTTTTTTTAGAAATGCACCTACAAATGGCTTTTTATGATTTTTCTGCTGCATTTTTAAAGAACGTTGTCAGCAGCCTTTTCAACCAGCAAAGTTATTTGTATCCTGGTCAAGGTAAAAGCCAAGAAGTGACCAAAATGCTACTTTAAATGAGTGACAGTATTATAAGGAAAATAATGGCAGTCAATTCATTTTTTTTCTCTTTGTTTTTTTGGTTTTCTTTAACAGTATGAATCAGATGAACAAGAAAAAAGTGCCTATCAAGAGTATGATAGTGACAGTGATGTTCCTGAAGAGTTGAAAAGAGATTATGTGGATGAGCAGACAGGAGATGCCCCTGTGAAAAGGTTAGTAAACCATATTGAGTCCTTGGTCTCATTTACATGCTTTTAATCTCAGTACTCTAATTACTTCATTTTCTGTTTAATCTATGCTCTGCGACAATGGAATAATAATCAAACAATCTTTATGCTACTTGCACAGTTAGAAAGGCTCTGCGCTTAGATCTCTGGAATGGGAGGGAATGATAAACTGCTCATCATTATTGCAGAAAGAAAATTTGGAAAGAAAGATTTTGAAGGAGGAGAAGGACTGTCTGAAGCAGGTGGTGGAAAACCAATTAGTGAGTGTTAGATGTTAACTGAAGGTTCTTCTACAACTGCTGGTGTGCATACATATGATTTCTGTTATGTAAAAAGTGGTTGTTTGCCGACAAATGGCTTGAGGCTTGGGCTTCTGCTTTTGCAGAACAACAGTAAACTTTTACAGATGAAAAAAGTAATTAAATTTGTCTATAGCTTGAAGGCAGTCACTTGGAATTTTAAATCATCTTTTAATAATAAAATAATATATATTAATATATATACACATATATATGATTATACATNTTTATCTAGAGCACTGTACTACTTAGATGTCCAGTTAGACTTACTGAAGCATGCTAACATTTTTTATGTAGAGGATTGCAGGAGAACTAGAGTGTCGTCACTTAGGTCAAAGCAGAGGAATGCTGTTTTACAAAATAACACTCCGGGATAAAAAATTGTTAGCATGATTTCCTAAGGTACATCACATAAGCTTGTAGTGAGTCTGGCTGAGCTGATTTTCCACACAGCAGCAGTGTTTTGTGCTGGGAGCTAGACGGGTGCTGACAACACACCCGTGTTGTGACTACTGCTGAGCAGGGCTCACACAGCACCAGGGCTCTTCCCAACATTCACCCCTCCAGTGGGATGGGGTGGGCAAGATCTTGGGAGGGGACACAACCAGGACAGCTGACCCAAACTGACCAAAGGGATATTCCATACCATATGACGTCAGCTCAGCTATAAAGCTAGGGAGAAGGAGGAGGGGAGGGGGCCATTCCGTTGTCCTCCAGAGCAACCGCTATGTGTCTTGGAGCTGCTTCCCAGGGAGTGGCCAAACATCGCCTGCTGATGGGAAGTAGAGAATAAAACTTTGTTTCCTTTGCTTCCGCACGTGGATTTGCTTGGCTTTGCTTCTATTATTATTAAACTGCTTTTGTTTTCTCATCTTATTTTCCTCCCCTTTCTTTTTGCTCTGCTGAGGAGGGAGAGGGGAAAAAGGAGAGGTGATAGAGCAGCTTGGTGGGCACCTGATACTCAGCCAAGGTTAACCCACCACAAAGCTGCTTCATTTCAACGTTGTTATAAAAATTACTTAATTGGAACAAACCACTGTCACTGTCCACAGCTTTGTGCTGTGAAACTGAAGCATTCTGAATTTTAGGAAGAGTGTCGTTTTGATGTACGGCAGCTAGTGAGTTTCTCTTATAGAATCATAGAATATCTTGAGTTGGAAGGGATCCATAGGTATCATTGAATCCAACTCCCTGCTTCTTACAGGACTACAATTTATGAAAACTTTAATATCTTTTTAGTTTCATCTTCCTCAAAACTGTTTCCATTTCCAGCTAGTTGTTCTCAGCTGTAGCTTACTAGTCTGCCTCTCTTTTGTTGTTACTTGCGTTGTTTTAATCTTTGCTTCATGACCTATGAACTTGAGTTGGAGTGGTTAAAATGATTGCTGAGGCCAGACACGGGTTTGCAAAACTCAAGCCTTGGATGACAACTCAGACTCATTTCTCTAGCACTATTTTATGTATATTAGGACATGCTTTTATTTTTAAATGCTAGAATCCTAACCTGGTTATGCTTTGGCATAAATAAAGTACTGCACTGGATGGCATACTGTCATATGAAAGAAGAGGGGAGGAGGGATTTCTTTTCTACTAAACTGTATTTGTATGTCCTTGAATATAACAGTTATATCTGGTGTATTTTGTTTTGTTTTCTTTAAAGTGTTTCTCGGGAAACTCTGAGGAGCAGAAAGAGATCGGATTATAACCTCAATAAAGTGAATGCACCTATCCTGACAAACACTACGCTGAATGTAATAAGGCTTGTTGGTATGTAGAACAATTGTAAGGTTTTTTTGTATGTATTTATTGTGATGCAAACCTATGTATTATGCCGAATATGTTAAATGAATTTTAAGGCTTTTAAAAATATACCTAGTTGAGCTCTCTTTCCACTCATTGAGAATGTTAATAAAGTAAAAATAATGCACTAAACCAACATGCTTTTTAATTAAATGGACAAATTTGGTTATATCTTTTCAGTTATTTTTACTTTGAAAATTAATCTGCATTCATATATGGATTTTAACCAATAATGGTTGATTATTTGTCTAAAATATTGAATGTGTAAAAACAGTAGAGATAGAAAGGAAACATGTTAATGTTTTATGTTGCTTATGTGTCTTGGTAGGTTAAATGCTTCATTTCAAAGTAGTATAATTACAAAAGAAAGAACTTAAAATTGGAGGTTTTCTTACCCTTTCATTACTCGAGTTATCTCACCTAGAATAACAATTTTTACTGTGTGGTAGACAACAAGAAGAAAAGTGCCCTCCCGTACTGGTAATTTCAGTAATTGGATTGCATCCTAGTAATCCCTGGGGAGTTTAGGGATCTCTGTATTGGAGGTGATCAAGATGGAACTGGACAAGCCCTTGCGCAACCTTATCTCCTTAGGCCTACTTTGAGCAGGTGGTTGCACTTAGGTGACCTCTGGAGGTCCTTTCTAGCCAAAACATTAGTATGAAAACACTCCCCTCCAATTCTAAGTGTAATGAGATTGATTTCTTGTGATCATGACTTTTATTTGATTATCTAGATAATTGTACAATAGCAATTTTCTGCTACTGACTTCTATTTACAAAGAAGAGGAAGTAACTACCTACGTTTATCAGGTTAGGCAAAAGAAAAAGGAATTCTGTATGTTTTATTTTAAAGAAGTTTGTCTTCAATGTTTCTGTGCTTGGAAATGATTGTGGTACTTCAGAGTAAGTTTAAGAGGGACTACTCTGACACATGGTTAGTACCATTTGCTGTCATAGAGGGCAGCATATAAATCAGAAATTAATTTTCTATACCTTTTTTGTGTGTTTTTTTTTTTCCTCTTGGAGTATCTTCAATGCAGACCTTACATAAGAATGGAGATTATTCTGTCATAACTGTTCTGGTATTGATCTGTGAGTTAGGTTGGAGAGATTTGCTTGCTACCTTCTAGGATTAGGTTTTGTTCTAAGGAAATTTAGGATTGAATCTAGAAATCACACTTGGCACTTTCAGGCAAACCACTTGGTCTTCCCTGCACCTGCCCTAACATAGTGTATGAGTAGGTGGAGCTGTAGTTCTAGTTTTCCGATTTTACATACAGAGTCTTTATTGGATTCTGGCCACAATCCCAAGCTTAAAACATTCTTTTCAAAGCTCATACATATACTTTTTTCCCTTTCTGGAATTACATTTAATTTTCAGTTTTTCTTCTATTGGGAGTGTTTTATATTGTTTCTGTAATGAGTTATACTAGTCTTAATTTGAACATGGAATTGGAAAGGCACCTCTTGCACCCCTCCTTCAGGAAAACGTCATTTAGTACTGCTTGTAAATATGCTTGTTGTGAGCTCCAGCTTAAAAATACTTCTGTTTTGTTCCCACCACTCTGCCTAGTAGGAATTCTATTCCAGTAGCCTTACCAACCTAATGGTTAAAGAAAAAAGATAAAATTTATCCACCTATTTTGTGCCCACTTTATCTTATGACCAAATAAACTACTAGGTTTCACAGAGCGTCTTTTTCTTTAATGCACACTGCTCTGCTGTTTTTGCAGAAAGCAATCCTATTTCTTCTCAGCCTTTGCTTTACTAAAGGAAATGTGCCAGGCTTTTTAGTATCCTCTGTATTTCTCTGCCAGAGGCTTAAGTGCCCTACTTTCTTACCCGTTCTTTTTCTGCTCTTGTTATAGGCTTATCAAAATCATGTGCAGTATTTTGGATGAGATCTCACTGCATTGTGTCACTGTTGTCTTGCCTCCCTTTTGCACATCTTTGGATTTCTCACAGCTTCCTTGTACTGGCAGTTTAGTCCATCTGTAATGAGCTTGTAGAGCCAGCAGGTCCTTCACTTTCCCATTTTTTTCCAAATGTTGAGATTCTAGTTTGTAGTAGAAAGATCAATGGGTTTAATTAATTGGCCTCCAAATGCATGGTTTTACATTTTGTACTACTACATCCAATGAAAAAATTACATCCAGTTTTTATTACAGCAGTCATCAAGGTCCTCCAGTTCCTCCTATACATTCTGTCAACCCTTTTCTGTTTTGATGGTACCTTCTTATTTTTTTCCTTTATCACACTCTTATTTTTGTGCCAGAGTCATTCATGAAGATGTTAAAGAGGCCAGTTGCTGTAAACTCCACCACTAGCTTTTCCAGATACCTCCCTTTTCAACACACTTCATTCTGTGTTCTCTTTTATTAAAACTTTACACATTTAAAAAATCTAGATTCGCTTGTTTACTGTTAATACTTTCACTAAATCCCAGATAGATACAGTGGACAGTGTCCTTTGTCTAGAAAATCATGTAGGTTCCCTAACAAGAATATATCTCTTAGTCTGGTATAGTTCACTTCTGGTAGATCCATGGTTTGTTTTATGTTAATTTTGCCTCCATACTTCCATTTCTGTCCCTTCCATACCTTCCATACTTTCTTCAAAACTTGACCTGCAGTCCTGCATCTTACAGATTAAGGCAGTGGATCACTAGTTGCTTGGATGAGTATTTTCCCTTTTCCTGAATATGTTTTTATTTGCTGTTTTTCAGTCATAGCAGTACAGCCCGTGTCTTGACTGCTTATTGTGCACACAGGTTATTACACTGGTTTCCAGACAGGTGAATTCACAGCCATTCTTTATTATGTTCTGATTCCTTCATTCTCGTAGCTTGACTGTTTTAAGGTCTTTTCCAGGTCATTCTTAGTGTGGCTGGAAGTGGCCAGTTCAGTTGTATAAGTCACCCTGTTGCTCTTCTTCTCACTTTTCTTACTGTTAGTATCATTGCCCTTAATAAAAAACAAGGCAAACTGTTCATTCTTGCTTTTGGGCTCTCTTGTTTGTCTGCTATTTCTGCCCTGTTCCATGCCCCCAGTTTGGTTTGCTTTTGTTAGTCTTCTCTAATTGGAAAACTCCTGGTTTTTACCATCTTGGCAAGTCTTTTGGTACTTCTGGCTCTTAATGTAACTTCCTGAGCAAGTAAGTCTGGTTTTCCCCTTTGTCCTTGTAGTGGTAATTTTCTGCTTCTAGTTTCTTTTCAGTATCTCTTGTTTCTAATATGCAATGACCCCAACTCACTTTTACCTTAATGTCTTCTTTTGAAGTTTGAATAGGTTCAAACTGGAAGAGAGTAGGTTTAGACTAGATGTAAGAAAGAAGTTCTTCACTATGAGGGTGGTGAGACACTGGAACAGGTTGCCCAGGGAAATTGTGGATGCTCCATCACTGGACGTGCTCAAGATCAGGTTGGATGGGGCCTTGCACAACATGGTGTAGTGGGAGGTGTCCCTGCCAATGGGAGCGGCTTTGGAACTAGACGATCTTTAAGGTCCCTTCCAACCCAAACCATTTTGTGATTCTGTAAGTGCTGGAAGTAATATTTCGAAAGAAACCTGGTAAATGTTCAGTAGTTTGAGCTACTAATGGAGAGCCTCTAGAAAGTCAAGCTACTTCAAGTTGCTGAAACTCCTAAGTGGTGTTTTCAAGTATTTCTGAAAGTTTCTATTGCAGTGTGGATTTGGGCTGTTGATGCTAGTTGGAAATGTTCTCTTATACCCCTTTTTCACCCAACAGTGCAACTAAGTAACAATATATAGAAGTTAAAAGTTGGCGTCCTACTCCAGAGAGCAACTTGGAGGAAATGTTCTTGGAACACTTGTTGTGTCAAGGTGCTTAGTGATGTAGTAATAGACAAATGTTCTTGCCATCAGAAGATTTTTATAGGGACAATACTTGTGTACAGTGTATAGCCTTTTGGAAAAGCGCAAGCTTACCTTGAATACTCGGGCAAGCTGCACAGATATTTGGAAATGTAACTGTCCAGAACACGACACATCATCCTTATGTCGTGTATGGGTTGCAGGCAAGTTTGAAAATGTGTTTAGCACAGAGTAAGAGGAAAAAAAATCACCCTGTGACAATACAAAGTATTCAGGTAGCACATTTGAAGGTGACAGCTGCTTTCATTAGGGTACCATCCTTTCCCAACCATCTGAAAACTTTCACGATGGGATGTGCTGGAATTGACTGCATTTGCATTTCCCTTTTGGAAGCCAAATAGAACTTTTTGAGTCTACTTTTCAGTTTGTTTATAATGTTTGGCTCAGCTAACATATAGGTAAGTCCTGAGTTTGGTTTTGGTTTTTTTTCATTTTTATTTTCCCAAGTCAAATGCACAACAACAGAGAATGGGAAGGAAGAGGAGGAATTATTCTTCTCCCTGGATGTTCCAGGGTCCTGGCATAGTCATTTTCTGTCAGTCTCTCCATCTAGAAAAATTTCAAACATATATCTTAAAACTATTTTGGTTTGATAACCCCAGGAAAAAAAGGAAGGAGAGCAGGAAATGCTGTGTTGCCGATGTGAAACATTATTCCTAGAACTGTTGAGTGAAATCCAGTCTTGGGCTTATAATTTCTATACTGTGCCTTTCTATTACTTGAGAAATATCCATATATGCATGTATAAACACAATAATGAATAAAATCTTAAGTGGCTCTATATATCATTTGCCAGAGACTACGTTGGGGAATTATTCTTTTTTGGCAAAATGTATCTGAAAGTTGTAGAGGATCCAGAAAGTTTATATTTTGAATTTGGTACCAGGAGACCAGGAAGGGTTCAATGGTTTAATATGAATTTACACTCCCATTTGGAGAAGTCTTGAGGCATTTGTGGTGTCTTGGTCATCATATTTAGCTTTGTTTTTAAACCTCCCCATCTCTAAAATATTACTAAGTTCTTAATGTTCAAGGCTAAATAATTAACTTAATAAACCTGATTTTGAGTTGTGCTGAGGAAATTGATCGTCTGTGTTTAATTTTGAAGGGAAATACATGCAGATGATGAATATTCTGAAACCAATTGCATTTGATGTGATCCACTTCATGTCTCAGCTCTTCGATTACTATCTGTATGCAGTCTATACATTTTTTGGCCGAAATGACACGGTATGTAGAAACATTATTCATTTCCAAGTATCACTGTGCACACATAAAATGAGAATACAGAGATCTCTTTACTTAAAATATGACCTAATACGTAATCCCCAGAAAAATTAGTGGCAACTCAAAGGGTTTGAATGCAGAAATAAGAAAAGGCTGATGAGATCAGCAGTAAGGGGAATAAGTACCGGGAACATCGTTATCACTGGAACATGAATCCTATTATGTTTTGAATAGATTCTGTACTCTTTTCCAGCAGTATTTTGAAAGGGAGAAAAGACAATGTGAAATACAAAAGTAGCGGCAGAAAGTGGGGAGCAAAGCAGCAGTCTGCAGGAGAAGGGTTTTGGTTTGGAGCCTAGAGAGTATGAGGTGATTTAATTTTCCTGTCTGTATTTCTCTAAATCAGATAAGAATAGCAAAAGGAAGAGCAGAAAGGGGCCCTGAAAGTTAGGTAGTAACTCAGGTTTAAGAGGTTTGAAAAACATTTTTTCAGACCTAGTATTCTGTCAAAGTAATTGCATTAATGAAAACAAGTGGGTTTTGAATCATCTTGTTGTTGAAATAAATGCTTGTTGGTAATGTCTGTACGTAGCATAGATCAACTTTCAACTAAATGTCTCGAAGCATTTATGAAAAGCTGCATGTAAAAACAATTTTCTCCTCTCTTGGCCCCTAAATTACTCCACAAGTAATAATATTGTGGGGTTCCAAATTCATCATCATCTATTGGCAAATTGTAATGGGTTTTCAGACTCAGCATATGGTTCTAAATGGTTTTGTGCTGTTCTCTTTGGCAGGACAAATTTATTTGCAAATTGTTTGTGTTCAGAGATGGGAGGGGGTTTGGGTTTTGCTTTTGTTGTTGCTGCTGTTGGAATTTTTTGTTGTTGTTGTTAAGGTAATTGATTTCCATTGGCTTAGTCAGCTGCTCTAGTATTCACATCGTGCTGCATTTATTTATTTGTATTTATTTATTTGTTTGTTTATTTATTTATATATTTTGCGTCTCTTGTTTTGTGTTTTTAAAGCCCGTACTGAGTTCCTCACTCTCTACTTGTAGCAGAGAACAGCACAGTGCTAGGCAGGTAAACATTATAGCAGATGGGTGGTAAAATTGTGATGTTTTTGTAGTGTGCCTACTTTTTGTGTTGACAGATTATTTTCCATGGGAAACATAATGCTTACAAAGGGTCTATGAATGTAATAAACCCTCTTGTAATGCCACTTAGATGTCCGCACTCCCCATAGTGTTTATAAAACCTTAGAAAGTAGAGATGGGTGATGGTATGTGATTTAGACCACTGAGAGTGTTGCTGTTGTATTTTTATTTGCAAAATAGCATTGAATAGGATTCTTAAAAGTATGCTGGTAATGTCACTTTCTTAAATGGTTGAAATTATTTGTCAGTATTGTGTTTATGTTCTATGTGTGAGTTAGTACACACATAAGAAAAGTGATTAATTGTAAACAGTTCATTGCCAGTTGAGTGAAAACCAAGGATTTAAAATACACATTGTCCAGTTCCATGTCCAGTCATGATGCCAAGTCATTGATCTTTTCAGACCTCTTTAGAATGGTTATCCTATGTAATCAGTATTTGGCTTTCTTCACTGCCAGAAGTTACACATCATTGTAACCAGAACTGCTCTTTCAAAACCTTTTCAGTTTGTGGGATGCAAGTTAAGGCTGCCTTTCCTCTTTATCTCAAATTGGAGTGACCTCACATGAAGTAAAAAGGAATTGTCTCTATTTAGTATCTGCTCACTAAAGTGTAACACATTCATGAACATACGACAGAATAGCCTTCATGAACAGAATAAATTTGAGTTGACTTTTAATGTTTTCTGACAAGACTTTATAACAATTTGTAAACCAGTGGCCATTCTGAAGGACAACTTTTTTTTTATAACTACAAGGGGTTATGAAGAGTTGGTGATGAGTTATATTATTTTGTAAATTCTCTAATGCTGTGCTCACTAGCTTTACTAGGTCATCAGTTTGTGGAATTTTAATATTTATAATTTTATATATAGAAGTACCAAAAACTTCCATGAAGCAAAGCAGTTGTACTGATGAATGACATGTTCTCTGTGAAGTCATGAGATTCTATCCTTGTGGAAAAATGCTGAGCTGTTTTTTGTTGTTGTTATTTGTTTGTTTGTTGTATGTTTTATTTCCCCCCTCATACATATTGATGTACAATTGTGACCAGGCTGTAACTGGTTGTCTGATAAATCTGGAGTTATTTATATGTAACGTTTTATGGAAATCTAAGTTTGTTTTACATTCCTTTTCATTCAGATTTTTGAAATGTGAAATTGCCATTTCATAGAAAGAAATATGTCATTATAGGATAAGTAAGTGCAAGTTACTGATAGCTGTTGAAAGCTAGTGATTGAAAGGCAGAAGGAGAAAGGATTAGTGGCAGGTTGTGTGATGTGTAGTTTTGAGGGTGCAGTTGCAAACTTCTTAAAATAAAACTTAATGGCAGAAACTTGCAAATACTTTAAAAAATACGTATATGTTTTTCTTTTTTCTGTTTGTTATTACCTTAACAGGGTGTCACGATCTGCCCACAAGGGGTCACGGGTTCGCCCACAAGGGATGTGGTCCCACCCACCAGGGCCCCAGACCACTCCCCAAATGGAATCAAGGGCGAGGCACAGGGAGAATAGCCAGTCTTGAATTTCCAGTCCTTATAGCCATATCCTGAAAAAACCTGTATGATGATCAGGCTCTAGAATTCAGCAGAGCGTACTTCCAATGGGAATTCAGCTCAGATATAAATTTTCATTGAATATATAGGAGGATTGGGGCAGATGGACTTCTTACGTCAGAAACTCCAGGAAATGGACACTTAAATTATGCCATGTTGTATTTAAAGGGAGCAGAGGAGATGACATGAACTCGAACACTTCCCTGATTTAATGCACTGAAGGGAAGTCCAGTAACAGAGTGTGCAGCAGTGCTCTAATTGTTGTTCCGTAAATCACCTTTTGGTGTGAATCACATACCAGAACTGTAGTCAAATACTTCCAGATTCTTGACATCAGTGTGTGTTTCCCAGCTGTCCCATTTCCACTTCCTTTGTTATGTTAGTTTGTTCTTTGTTTTTTTAATTGAAACTAGAAGATAAGTAGCTTCAGTAATTCCACATGTCTAATCAGATCCCCAGCTGGTATAATTCACTGCACTTACCGGGAAATCGGTGTAGCTGTATTGATTTATCCCAGCTGAACATCGGCCCCATAACACTTCTGATCTGTGAACATGAAGATGGCACATTTCTCAGGTAGATCTTTATAAGCATTAATTAATAATGACTGTTTTATAAAGAGAAATGTATAAAATTCTACATATGCAAGTTAGATATTTAATAAGGAATTACAAGAAATTTTATAACTTGAGAGAAGTCAAGACTATTGGGCTTGGGTGTGGTGTGCATGCAAGTCTTGGTGAGGGAATCATGGTGCACCATCGTGAACTTGTCACCCAAACGAGAAAGTCTCGAGTCCCACACCCAAATGCAGTATTATAACAATAAAGGATAGTGGTTCTTTATTGGTATGAATGGTAAGCTGTCATCTTCATGAAAGGTACTTGAGTCATTTTTCACACCAGTTCAGTGTCGAGTGCTGTGACCCCTGTTGATTTTCTTTTCATTTTGTATGATTGTGATTATGTGCTATTAGAAAATTCTAGCTAGTGTTTACAGGCTGAAGTTTTTCTGTATCACTGTAAAGTTTAAACCAGTGAGCTTTCCTTTCCCAACTTAATTAGAATGTATTTGTTCCAGTTTGAATCAACAGGACTGGGCCTCAGCAGCAGCAGATTACGCACCACACTGAACAGAATCCAGGAGAGTCTGATTGATCTTGTAAGTACCTAGATTTTGTTAATGCTTAGTGGAATAGAGGTTTGTGTAGGAAATTTAGGAATTGTATTTCATTGTGGATTTCTGATTTTTCTTTCTGTTCATATTCAGTCTCTGTAATGACAAAAGCTTCGTTTCATGGTGTATCACAATGTAGATATCATTATTGTATGAAATCACTTGTTTCTAATATACAATGAAACTAGTTTAATAGCTTTTGCTAGTTGTAATAACAAAATTATGTATTTACATCTCCTAATGTATGGTGGCTCATGGAATAAAGAGAGACATTCCAGTGTTATCCTTATTAAATGAGATGTTTTGTAAAAAAAAAACAACCCAAACCAACACAATAGATAACTCATTTTTCTTCAGTAAAAGAATAGCAAAACAGTAAGCTGTCTTGAAGATCCCTCACGTTACAAGATAAGAGAAGTAGTATACCATGTCCTTCCTTTAGTCATTTCTGAATTGTGTGGAGCTTTCTCTGACACATTTTATAGATTATATCCCGTTGGCCAATTCATGAGTTATTTTCAAAATGTGAAAAGTAAGTATGGTGCTTCCATCACACTGGTAGCAGATCACTGTCCTTCCCATCACATTGCAAAGGGTAAACAGGAGACTTCAGGTAGGTTTTGTGGATTTAACTGAGTAGCAGAATTTATAAAGAAATATTGCTAAAAACTATGCAAAAATGGAAATTTGTAATTCTTTTTTCCACCTAAATATAAAACCCTTGAAACATTATTGACACAGTTCTGAAGAGTATCATACATGACTTGTATAGTGATTAATACCATGGAAACTGCAGGAAGGATTTCCTTTTCTAAGGCTTCTGCCTTAGAAAGAAGCAGGTGCTCTGCTCTGACTTTCACAAGGATTTGGCACTCTGCAAAATTGTGCTTTATGCCTTTTTAATTCCTTGAAGTATTACATCAAATCCTAAACTGTTCTTTTAGATAAGCTTCTACCCTTCTTACAGGGTTTTGAGGCCATTTCTTAAAGAGTCAGTAGAGGGAGCGTAAGATAACTAATAAGCCCAGGTGTCTATAAAATGGAAAAAATCTTCTCATATTGATATTCATCTCAAAGGCACTGTATTCAGAGAGAAAATTAATTCTAGGAAGATCTTGCAAATCAGTTAAAGATTATGGAAAAATGGCAAGTTATGGAATTAATTTTTTAAACTTTGTAGTCACAGTTCCTGACAGTGCTTTACAGTCTTGCATTTTTATATCAAAGTAATTTTAAAAAATAAATTCTAGAAGTAATTTGGAAAAATAACAGGACTTCTTTTTCTTCCTCAGTCATTTAACAGTGCTGTTACAGATAATGTTAGTGTCAGTTGGGATTAATAGCTATGTTCCAGGTAAGATTTGAAAGGAGGAAGAAATCTTAGCTAACAGCTATTAACTTAAAGGCATTCCATGAGGTTTATTAATATCTTATGGATTTATGCTGGTCTTATGCTGTAAATGGAAATTTTTCACTTTTTGATTCATGAGGAAGAAAAGGTCTTCTGGGTATTTTTATTGTTTGCTTATTTTTAAGAGTTAATGAAAGTCGGGATTAATTTTTACTGTGTTGTAAAATGGGTATTTCTCAGAATTGTATGAACTGTTGTGGACTGCTTTTAAAATTCTCCTCTGTTATCTTAGAATACTGTAAATTGACTTCTGAAAATACTCACATTTGTGTTGTGGGGTTCAGTCTCAGGGCCTGTTGGGAATTTTGGGTTTTTGCATTGACTTCTATTCATTGTATCTTTATTAAGGCGTATAATTTCAGTTCCTAGTGCCAGCATCTTTCAATATTTTCATAAAGGTGGTCTGAATGTTTTGTAACTGAATCTGATATCTGAATCTGATCTGAATCTGAATTCTGATAGTTCTAACTAAGGTTCATGCTAGAATTGCATGTAGATCAGAATAGTTCCTCTGATCTGTCAGTGCCTGTGAAGGCTGAGCTCTATGAGGTATGTCAAGACTCTTCAGTAATTTAGACTAGATCATTCCTAGCTTTCCTCTTAGACTTTGTCCATTCTTTTTTTGAGATACCAAGTGGATGAAGGCCTATTTATTCTATATTTATTTTCAAGTGAAAGAGAAATAATTGGAGGGTTTACAGGCAATCTCCTCCAGCTTTTTGTAGATGTTTTGTAGTTCCTCTTTGGGACTGAATTAGTGATACCTAATTTACATCAGATACCTTTCAGGGTACTAGTTTTCTTATTCAGCTGAATTTTAAGCTTACTTTGTGAAGGAAAAAGCAAAGTGGAAGGGGGATTCCACTTCTGGCAAAGCAAAGCAAAGCTTCTCTAATGTTCTTTCTCACATCTTTGTAGCATCTTCTGTGTGAAGAGTATGGAGGTCAATTGGAGGCATTCTCTGTAGCCCCTTATGGACCTGCTCTATTCTACATTTAGACTTCCCTATTATTACAATGCAAGAAGTGTGTGCCTTTTTAATGTATACTGTACTTACAGCATACTCACCATACTTGAGAGAGAAGTACTATCCTGGTTTTCAGTTGGACCACTCAGAGGCAGAGAGTTTGGTTTCTGACTCATGCCTACTGAGCAAAAAGGCCACAACAATTTAAAGTGCTTCCTCTTCTCTTCCTTGCATCCCTCCCCATGCATCATCACACACTGCCTGCTTTTGCTGGAGGGTCCTTGTCCCCTCTAAGCAGTGCTCAGCTGTCTATAGCTGAATAGCTTCTCCTCTGTTTCACAACATAATACTTCATAGCAAAGGCAACCGTACTTTATAAACGGCAGCAAGTTCACCTGCAGTTTACATGAGTGTTTTAAACTGTGAAAAGGAAATAGCTGGGAGATGAACTCAGTTAACCTCGCCACAGGGCAGTAATGTGACACCTCAGCTGTGATACATACTATTCAATGTCCCTATGCTTCTCCTACACTCACACAATAATAAACATTATAGTAAACAAAAAAACCCAAACAGTAACAACCAAAGCTCACCATTTCAGCTGGGATTAAAAGCACTCCTTGTATTTATGATACAAAACCATGTTTGTAATTTGGATGTTTTGTATGATGTAATCAGAATGACAGTGATGAAGGGACTTAGCTTTTTACAAGATTGAGCAATCATGTTCTTTAGGCACTACTGCTTTAAATATGCTTCCTATAATGTTGTAAATATACCAATAATGAGGTTTTGTCCAACTGTGGCTTTTGTTAATCTCTGCACTGCTAATACTGATACTGGTTTAAGCACGGTCTGAAATTTCTTTTGATGTATAAATTAGATAGGTTTAGTTAAAAAATAAATAAAAGTGGCCTATCGGTTAGCAAAACTGTCCTTATTTGCTTTTTTGTACCGAGTTATGTGGAAGTGTGCTGGGAGCTTACAGAGATTGAGTAACCTTTTTTTTTTTTATGTCTAAGCAACTTGTCTTTGCCTTAAGAAAATACTTGTAGGTTAACTCAAAAGTATAAAAATACAAGCACTTTGAGTATTTCTTTTAAAGTAGATTAGGGTGCAGTTTCATTTCTGAGAGGTTAGAGAACAATATGACTCAACAATTTTTTTGGCTTTGTTGTACTGAACCTCATATGTGTATCTGAACTTCGTATTCAGGCTATTCCACAGCCAGTACACACTAGCTTCTGTACATATTTCTGTGATGCAAGCAGCTACAGAGCTAATAACTTGGATCTTGCAGAAATAGCGCTCTACAAGCTGTGTTTCATTCATAGCATCAGGATATATTAAGAGGAAAATGCAGAAAGAGAAGAGTGAAAAGGGGAGGAAGAAATGCTATTGTTTCAGCCTTGGTAAAATGCTGAAGTGCAGTTTTGATCAGGCTAAAGACATTGCAGCAAGTGCCTGTTTCTGAGCTGCCTCTGTCTCCTCACTGGCAGTTCCCCTGAGTAGGGTATGCAGAGATACCTACACACCTTCAGTCCTTGTGTTTGTCATTTCTAACAGGAGTGTGCTTTTCCAACAGTAATTATGATCTTATTAGTCTACTGAGACCAGTAAGCCCCCAGGTGGGTACAAGGCATCAATCAGATTGATGTGATCTGTCATAATTGGTGATTTGGAAGAGAAATTTCTACTTCTGATTCATTGCTTTACTAATCTCTAAGGAACTTTCTTATGTTAGAGTCATAGCATGCTTTGGGTTGGAAGGACCTTTAAAGGTCATCGAGTCCAACCCAGCTGCAGTGAGCAGGGACTTCTTTAAACTAGATGATGTTGCTCAGAGCTCTGTTCAACCTGACCTTGAATGTTTCCAGGGATGGGGCATCCACCACCTCTCTGGGCAACCTGTTCCAGGGTTTCACCACCCTCATTGTAAAAAATGTCTTTCTTATGTAAAAAATTTCATCTTTAATCTTCACAAAATGTAACTTAGTCAAGGTACTGCCATTACCTAAGTGTTATTTGTGAATGTCTTGGGTGTGCAGATAGCTGCCTTGAGTGATACTGCTGCTTCCACAAGTGAAATTTTTTTGGGGGCAAATAACCGTGGAATACTGATAAATATTTCATTGCAAACTGTCTTGCTCATGTGAAATGGAGTTTTCGAATGAAGTTTTTTAGAGTTACTCTGCCTTACAGCAGTAGAAAATAAATGACCACAGTAAAGTATATAAGCATTGCAATGCAATGTATAGAGGAACAGACGGAAAGAATCTCTGGCATAAGAAGTATTGGATAATGTGTTTTAAATTGTCTTTACTTTAGCTTTTGGGCCCTTTCCCCATAAAGTGTTTCACCACCCTCAGAGACGGTAGGTTAGAGATTGGTGGTGCAGAGATTGAAAATACAGATTTTTCAGCTGTACAAATAAGATAAGGAGTAACGGGAGGAACAATTTTTTTCTCCTGCCTGACTTTGCAACCCATTTTGGCTTTGACCCTTTGATGCTGTGGAACTGTACAATTCAGTTATGCTAGCCCCAGTTCTGGAAACAACCAATTCAGTTTTACTTAAAATGTCACAGCACAGTCCTGCATTACTTAGTGTGGACGTGTACCCTGCTCCATCCTGGTTTGGCATACCAATGGCAAGCTTTGAAGAGATTTGGGATGGCAAGCTGTGGGATTTGTTACTTGGCATGGCAGTGCCTAGCACAGGATGCTGCTCCTAAAAGATACATCTAAACTCCTCACCAAAATGGTAGCTGTGAGTTGTGATTCTTGGTGAGGTTTTGTTTGGCTGAAGATAATTTCTGCAACTTCTACATTCTTTGCTTGGTATCTTGCTTCTTGAAAGAAAAAAAAAAATCTGAATTAAAAAAAAAAAAAGACAATTTTTAGGTTTTTTTTCTTTCTCTGTATGAAAACAATTATACTACATACATAATGACAATGTTTAAAGTGTTGTGGGAATTGCTTGTCAATGGGAGAGATCTCTGTGTATGTAAAAGAAACTTCTGACATGACAAGCACTGTAAAAATATGCTAGGAATTCTGCAACTGTTTTGCTTCCTCACATTATTCATTTAGAGCTCTTGATGCAACTTTCTTTTGTTTTACTGTGTTACCCAAGTAGACTGGAATGACTTACTGAAGTTTTCTAGCTTACGTCTTTGAATAAATTTTCTGGCTTTTGGCAACTGCTCTGTCTTTCTTTGGGCAGTCACTGACTCATCTCATTTTAGTCACTTCAGACTCTTCTTGCTGAGCACCCAAACCTTGGGCTGATTCGTAGTCCCAGAGGAGTGCATGTGTCCTCAGAGATGCAGCTAAGTTCTGGGGAACCAGCAGCAGCTCCTCCTGAAAATCTTTGGATAAGAAAAATGCTGCAGTAGAAATGTGTGTGACAGGACCAGATTGGATTGCGTGTTTTTGTAAGGCAGTAGTTCAGGTTCCCCAGGGTGTGGCAGTGGGTAAGCTTTTCTGTGGAGGCTAATTTGATACTTATTTATAAGGTGTAGTTAAACACACAGTGATGGCTGATAGAGGCCTTGTTGTGTTAGGTTAGACAAGACAGTAAATAAACTTGCTACCTTTTGGTATTTTTCATGCAAGATGGAGGCCCCATCCCTGGAGACATTCAAAGCCAGGCTTGATGGGGCTCTGAGCAACCTGATCTGGTTAGAGATGTCCCTGCAGACTGCAGGGGTGTTGGACGAGATGACCGTTTGAGGTCACTTCCAACCCAATGCATTCTGTGATTCTGTGTCTGCCATTTAGCTTTGAACACTAAGAAAGAAATGAAGTGCAAAGGTCCCAGAAGCTTCTATGCTAATTTTATTGAAGTCTGTTACTGAAGTCAGTGGGACTGACCCAACTGAGGTTTGGGACATGCTTGTTTAGTGGCAAAGAGTGTGGAGGATCCACATTCTTGAAATGGGAAACCTCATGCCTACTGCAAGGCAATGCTGATCCACTCAGCCCTGGGGCCAGCACAAAATGAGTGCATTATAAGTGTTGGCAAGCTTGGGGATCCCTTACATGATGCTTCATAATGCTGTAATGGTATCATTTATCTGCAAAGGGTTGTAAATAAATAGAAAATTAATAGCATGGTTTCTCAAGATGGCTTGTTGTTTGTTTATTTAATGATCTGATCTCTTAAAGTGTGTTGAGTTGTGATCATTGTAGTAGCTTACATTGTTTACATTTTAGTTTCCTAAGAGCTGAGTCAAGATGACCTGCTTTGTGAGCTTTGTGCCCCTCAGCAAGCAAATACTAATCTTTCTAGTCAAAACGTAGTTAGGAGTATTGAAAACTACAATTTTTAAACCTTTACATCATCTCTGAAAAGCACTGTTGCCCTTGAATGAAGTGTGCTTTTCCAATTGACTTTACCTGTCATTGTCAGCATCAAGTTTTAAGCACTACTAGGGATGTGTAAGTTTAAAGGAGAGGGGAAAAAACCTGACTTGTTGCTTTCAGAAAATTTCTTCTAATAAAAAAAATCCTGTATATTAAGAAACTACTTGGAGTTAGTTGAGCAGTTTTCAGACAGCCTTTGAGTACAACAAGGGGTTATGCTTTCTTTGATCAGTGCTTATTTTCTTGTACTCTATGCTCATGTATTACAGAAACTATCAATTATGGTTTCATAAACAGAGGTGACAGAGCGATCTTGTCTTATGTAAACATCTGGGATCAATCTGCTTTTCCTTCTCCATCAGCACACATCAAGTTCCTGTTAACAGTGTCACTGTCAGAGCTGCTGTAGAGTATTCAACTCACAGAACCTCTTCAGATAGTCTCATTTTTTCCATGCCTTCCAAGCACTGCTTTGTATGTATATTAAATCAATACAATTCTAAAGCTAAAGTGTTGTGCAAAAAGTATTAGGTCAGAAGAAGCTCAGCTTTGAAAGATAATTGGTTATTAGTGTGATCTGCAGAGCTTTGTACACTGGGGACAAGTTGTGGCGTTTACTGTTTTTTGCTTTAAGTTGGTGAAAGTGGATGATTATAATTAGCAGTCAACTGTCTCCACCATAAATAGCAGATAATCAGTTATTTTGGTCATAAGTTCTGTTGGATAACTGAAATAAAGGCATCTTTCTGAGCTCATGATGAGATCAGCCACCTTAAAAATGTCTCTCTTGCAAATTGCTTGTCAAACTTTTGACTTGGATAATTACCTTAGGTAGATTATATTTCTGATTTAGGTGGTTAGTTTATAATTTCTTCTTCCCACTAAGATGGAAGGCTTAACAGAGGTTTACCACTGGGTTCAGCCTTTTGAAATGAAAGTGTACTCTTGTTAAAGAAGACTTTTGTTGAGGAAGAGATTGAAGGAGAGGTTTGTTCCTTACAGGGATATTTTTCTCTCTTCCTAGTCCTTAAAGAATTTTTTGTGGGAGTAAATAGCTAAGTGCTACAGTAAAATACCCCAAAACTAATCAAACAATATCACACTCACACTTACCTGACACCTGTTATTTGCTTATATGTGCCTTTCTGTTGTAAAGACGTTTCAGATGAAATTTAATTCAAAGATAGCTATCACATAAAGATACTTCTCAAAGCACACATTATAGGTCATACTACTGTTATTAGCAACCCTTAAACAGGTAAAGCAGCCATAAGCCTGCCTGACACTTCTGTATCCTGGTATTTCCAGGCCTTTATGGCAGAGTAGCTTTTATAAATAATTATCAGTGGTGTATGTCAATCTTGTGTAGCATTAGGAAACTCAGCTCTTTTCCTGTGACAGTATGGGGAGGTTAGACTAAGACTAGAGAAAACTGACAAGGTAAAACCTGCTGTAAGGTGTCTGCACACAGGGATATTTAACCTGTACTGCTGTACCTGCTGCAGTTGATTTGGTTATTGTTCAGATAAGTTTGGTGCTTTTGATGAAATCTTTCTTTTGATCACTGTGGGTTTTTTTCTGTTTGGCAAGGAAGGAGAAGAGTATGTGTTTTGCCCAGTTTGCTTACAAGGATGTTTTGTAGGTTGTAATATGTCTTAGATACAGAACGATTCTGCTCTATCAGCAAGACCTGCTATGCTGACACAGAGAAAAGCTAAGCAAGTTTGTTCTGCTTTAGTATTGGTATCCGCACACGTAGTGCTCGACACCAATATGTTCTCAGTGTAACTTGACATCTCTTGAAATTAAAGTTGGGCTTGCTGCTATTTAATTTCCAGGATTCTACTCTCCTTCTCCTTCCTCCTCTGGAGACTGGCATTATTTCACCCACTTTCAATTTTACAGGACTTTACCTGTTCTCCATGGGTGCTCAAAGGGAATCTCTGACAATAGAGATTGCCTTGCAGATTTTCTTGAATTACTGGAAGGGTTAACTTTAACAAGTCCAGTCCATTGCAAAACATTTGATTCCCTTAAATCATCCGTAGCCTTTCTTCCTGTTCCATCCAGTATGTTTTGTCCCTTTATTGCTGCTTTCAGTCATTTGATCATTTCTGTTAATGAAGGCTGGAGGAAAAAACACATGCATCGCTGAAGCCCTCTCAGAATGATCTTGTGCTTTTCTTGGGACTGGCACACGGGCTGTTTCCTTGGACTTCCTCTTTACTACCAGCATGCTTTTGCAATGCCTGGTTTTGAGAACAAGTCAGGAGAATGAAATGCTCATGCTGTGTTTGGCCAGTTTATTTGAACCAGAGTTTGACTGCCTGATTGAACCCAAACATGTCTCTGATGTAGCCAGTTTTCTCATGTACATTTTGTGTCTTCAGGTGCACCCCAGTTTTGGCATTTAAAACATTCACAACATATTTACATTTATGGTAAGCAGGCAGGTAGAAAAAAAATGTTTAAAATGTATTTCAGTACTGAAGAGCTGGGCAACTTTGAAGCCTTTATATAATAATCGGGTTGTTTACATAATTTGTAATTAGTCTTTGAAAGAAACAAAGATGCTTAAAACTTTACTGCTGATACTCTTCCCAAACTCTGTGGCTCCCTGTCTCTCCTAAGAATAGAGTTGGTTGGTGCGTGTGTGTTTGTTTTTCTATCATGCAAACATTTCAAAGCTTCTCTTTTTTTTTTTTGTTTGTTTGTTTGTTTTGGTTTGGTTTTATTTTTTTGAGAATGACATGAAGTGAAAAACAGAAAGCAGATAAAGAGTGGGTTTTCATAGTTAATTAATGGTGTCCTTGGCTCAGTTAATATTTTTAGAGAATTGACTGTTATGCCTAGATGATTAGGTGTCATTGTCTGTGTGCTGTGTACTTGGGGATGTGCTAGGTAGGTATCTTCAGAGCTACCTCAAAGAGATTACTTCAGCAATTATCCAGGCCTTTTGGCTTGCTTGGCCATTGCTATAGACTCAGCAGAATGCATCTTCACGGTATTGTGAAATGGCAAATTTAATTGCCAGTTTAATTGCAAATTTATCTGACTGAACGCGAACACAGACCAGAGCAAAGAAAAATCATTTTTCAAACAACATAGTGATGTGGCCAGCCTTTATAATCGTTCCCATGATCAGCACAACTGTATCTATTGGGTTTACCATAAACTTCTGTTAGAAGTTTTATCTTCTGCTCACTGATCTATTTCTGTGAGATCTTGCAGTGCTACAAATGATGTGATGATGGTATTGCTCAGTCAGCAGTCTGTTGTAAATGTCATAATCTCTGTGGCGATCCTTCAAGGCTCCCTGCTTGATCCACTTTCTGCTTCTGTAACCTATTACAAAAATTTTTGTAGAAGTCTGAAGATTTCCTCACCTTGATAGTGAGAACTCCACTTTCCCAGTCTGCACTTCATTCCATCTGTTGTAGCCCATTTTTATGTTTGTTTGATGTCTTCAGGAGATGCAGAACCAAAAGAGCCTTTCTGATTAGCAGATCCACCTCCCTGTTGCCTTGGGCTGTCACATCACAGGAAGCAACTGTCAACTAAAATCCAAGATAGCTGAAGTGGAACTTGTGATCTTTTTGTTCTTCCACACCTCAAACCATTTTTAACAGCTTGGACTCTGTTATCTTCCCAGTTGTCTTATATTCTTAATGTCACTTTTGGCTTGGCTTTCATCCAAGCAGTAAACACATTCTGGTGCTACTTTTGTCTATAGCAGCAAATTTTTGATCTTTCTGCTCGTTCTGTATCACTTAAATTCTCACCAACTCCTTACACATCTTGACATAATCAATTTTCACCTGCTCTGCCTTTAATTGCTGCAGTATAACCACAATGGGTCTGTCAGATTTTTTGCTACCAGAATAATCTCCCTGTTGTTTTTTCCCTTTTCACCTGCTCATCTGTGCAGTACCCTTTCTTTTGGCTTTTCAAGATCTACGGTGCATGTTCTTCCTTGTCTCAATCCTGTTATTTAGAATGAGTTAGGCCACCTCTTAGTTCCATCAGTGTTTCTAGTGCTCATCGCTCTCCTTTTCTTCATAGGCAAAACTGTCTGAAAAATATGTGAATAGCAATTGTTCTATTTCATGTTACTCCTCACAGTTGTTCTCTGCTCTGAAGCCTAGAAGAAATTCCTGGTGACTGTTATGGTCAGCTTGAGTCCATTTTTCTTCCACCTGCTTGTGATTCTTTAGTTAGTTCTCTGCAATTTACTCTCCATTTATTTCTATTTCTAGTTGGGAAACGAAAAACCCAAACACATGCAAAGTTGCTTTATTTATTGTCATGGTTTTGGCTTCATCTTTGTCCAGCTTTGCAATGATCTTAGAATTATGCTAATTTGTTTATTGAGTCCAGCCATAAATGTCATGTTTAAGAATTATTGTTGTTGTATTGTTTGTGTGTTCATATGCTGACAGCAGACATGTTGTGCAGCTGATCTTGCTTTTGAAGAAGTTTTTACCACTACTTTGTCACTGTGTTATTGCCAGAATTTATTTTCATTCCATACAAACAGACTGATTTGTTGCAGCACCTATCTGGCCCCAGAGTTTCTATCACTAGGGTCATAGAAAGCTCTTACTTAAGAAATCAGTGCCATATCATGCCTACCTTCTTTATCTGTTCTGGGTTCTATATCACCTTCACTTTGTAGCGTTTCTCATTTGTTTATAGCCTGTGTGTAAGCAGTAAGCATGGTATGAGAAATGAATCTAAAGCTAGAACTACATTTATGTTTTCATGTCCTGATAAGGTTTTGGGAAATAGCTAAGCTTCAGAGGGTGTCTACCTATAGTCCAATATGGTAACTCTGGGCATTTCTTCCTTCTGTGATTCCTCTTCCAACTATAACTTGTGCTTACATTCTTCAAATGTAGAGGTAGGGGTTTTCCCTCTTTCTTTTCTTTTTCTTCCCTCTTTTTTTCCCCTTTTTTCCCCATTTCCTCATGGTTTTCTCCTGCTTTCTGTTTTTTGGGGGTTTTTTTGTTTGTATGTTGGTTTTGTTTTGTTTTTCCCCTGGGTTGCTTTGTTTAATTTTGCATCAGACCACTGCCATAGCCTGTTTCTTATTACAGATCCTTTGTTTTCTACAATCAAGGTGTCTTTAGGATAGAAGTTTCCATGGACTGACAACTTGTTTAAAACCATGATGTGTTTTTTACCTAAGTTAGCCACAGCATTAAGCAGTAAAGCCTATGCATAAGTAATATTCCTTTGATTTTTCTCCTTACTGGTTGCTGTCAGGTTGAAGATACTATGTCCAAGGATGAGAAGTCAGTCTCCCTGTAGGCAGTTGGGCTAAAGCCTGTATGGACATTAAGGCAATAAGAAGTTTGTTCTCTGCCTTTTTTTTTTTTTTTTTTTCCTTTCCTGAGATAAATATTAATCTACATTATGTGATTTCTTTTTTCACCTATTTGAACACCACACCTCTTCAATTAGAAAGCTCTATT
>VZZY01006531.1:68915-96719 GCA_013400335.1 Eurystomus gularis | reverse complement strand
CTGCAATAGAAATCCAATGCCTTTATTTCACAGATTATCACATGTAATTTTGAAAACTAAAATTTCTCTAAGTGACGTGCTAGGTTTGCAGAGGAAAAAGAAGGGAAAAAAAAAAGAGGAAAAATCTGCTCAACGCAGTAGATTGGGTTATAAATAAGATATAAATTTTATTTATCTAAAGATATAGATAAATAAAATTTATTTCACTTCTAAAACTTAAGACAGAGCCCTGGTTTTGTATCAATCTACATTAGCAGAAGTTCTCTCCCTGTCTTATCATTTGGTATGGCATAAAAGTGTTTGGGGTTTTTAAAAATGGCTTTTACAAAATAAATGACTATGAAACATTAATTAGGATTATATTTAGCATTGAATATGAACATTTCTGGTCATTCTAGTTGTTTTATGCTGCTTCAAAACAAACAAACAAAAGGCCCCCAGTATCCCAGCAATTTTCTCACCTATCACGGGTATCTCCCTAATTAGGAAGACGGTGATAAAGTACAGAGTGGAATGAAATATAGGGAAAATAAAATCTAAATTATCTAATTACACTGTCTGTCATCACGATTATTTCTTGTTCTCCATGAAGTGGCATATAAAATTGAGATTAAAGCAAGCAAAGAGATTTTGACTCTTCCCCAAGGAAAGAACAGTCCTAGTAACTCTGGTAGAGAACATCTACCTGTAACATTACAGGGTTAGACTTCTACATCTCAGCACTGTCCCTGCCCGCTGTGCTGTTTTGCTTCACTGACATAACATACAGTACTTCGCTCTCTTCTTAAATCGTTTGCATTTTTTATCGTTCATACAGATATTGTAAAATCCTTTAGACTTGTTCTGGATTTACTTATCATAAAAACACAGTTTCCAAGAAGAAGTCTTCAAAAACTTCCTATGTTTCAAAATCTTAGCGCAGTGGTTTCAAAAAAAGAGAAGTCACAGATATTACAGACAATTTTGTTCTGTCATTTTGATCTTTTTAATCAAATCCCAGCTGTTCAAAGGACTCAGACAAATCTAGAGTGTCTTCAAGAGCTAGTTGTTCATTTAGATTTTGGTTGACCAAGCAGTCACAAAAATCATAAGGAGACGGAGAGTACTGTAGCAACTTCAGAGCTGGGTAAGGAGTATAATTTTTAACAGTTAACTGTATATTCTGGGGAATTTAGTATGGCCCAGTCTTGCATTGCTACAGCTTGGATTATTCCATGCCATATATCAATGGCATATACATTTGCAACACTGGAGTACACCAGTGACTACTAGAATATAAATGTTGGCATCTGAGACTTTTGAAATAAAATTAAACTTTATGTGACTTTTCTGAAGATGCAGGAGGAAAACTGTCTGATTAACTTATTTTTCAGTTTGCTTCTGATTCTGAAAATAAAATCAACACCTGCTGGGGATGGGGATAAAATCTTCTTTTTTTTTTTATTTGACAATGAAACAATTAGAAACATATCTGCAGGTAAAAAAAAAACCTCCTGGGTTTGATTAATTTTGGATTTTCAGAGTTTTACACTGAATTTAAAGTAGATTTCAGAACAAAAAGTATCAAATAACAAAACTGGAAATTGGCATTTAAGTATATCTATGTTGAATAGAACAATTCCTAAGGAGATGGAGAAAGACAGAGAGGGAGAGAGCAAGCTGCCAAACATACTCACAAAACCTGAATGGATTAATGAAATGTCTCACTATCAATAGATCCGTATGTTTGGCTAAATTATATTTTGGAGGAAATTTCATCTAGTTTAGTCAGTCAGCTTGATGCAGCTTTCTGCATAAATTCTGGAAAAGCAATGGCCAGTAGCTGAAGATTTGTCTCCTTGCCATTCATTTCATAACTCAAAGAAGGAAAGGCAATGCAGGCCATGAATATGATGTCCCGCCTGTCCTCCTTCCCCACCACAACGCTGTGGATTTCAGTCTATGCCAATTCTGAAAGGGATTAGGCAAAGTCACAAAGGACGGATGAACCCATAGAGTAAGTTACCATGGCATGGACATACACACTGGCTCCAGAAATCTCTAGACTCTGCCAGAAACTGCACAGGTCACAGAGGAATGATCACCCTGGAGAGGCCTTTTTTTCTATAAACATTCTCCATTAGCAATTGTTAGAGGCAGGATGGCGCTTAGATGGAGTGTGGTGCAGGTTGCACAACTGCGCTCACATTCAGTGCTCTGGAATGGCTTTTCTTACTTCCCTGTTTGACTCATGGCAGTAAATCCTTTCCATTTTCTTTTTGTTATCTTGATTGAAAAAGACTACATTAATAACAGTTTTTCACTCTCTCCCACATCTGCCAGCCCATTCCCTTTAACCATTTCTCAAGCCCCTATTTTGCTTGCCCCTCCTCAAAATAAGTTAACTTTAACTACAGCAAAACAAATGGCTTCCTGATTGAGCAGTCATTTTGCTTTTGACATGTTCTTCTCTAAATGGAACTAAAATTTTCCTCAATTCTAGGTCCTGCTTCACAAGTCTCCAACTTTGGGTGTGAATACTTTTCAAATTAAACCCAAGCTATTGCAAATGAAAACTTGCTAAAAGAAAACGGACAAATTCAGATGAATGCCAATGAACTCAGTCTAATTATATTTGTGTAAAGCCATTACCCTTTAAGAAATAAAAGTTTAAGAAGAAGAGTCTAACATCAGAGGCCAACAGTGTTGTGTCCTGCTTTTTCTGCTGTTGTGGGGGCTTTTAAAAAATAATTAAAAATTAGCTACTGCCTCCACCCTGAAATGCATGCAGAATTTTAAAGTTCCAGGACTGTGAGTGTAGTTCCAGTGGCAAATAATTTGAATTATGTTTCAGGGCTTCCAAGGCACCAGACACTCCTAGGAACTTTGTGTTACTGAAAAGTAATAAAATAGGAATTGGGCTGACACAATTCCAGAACTACAGAACTGCAAGTTCTTTCAATAAGGGCAGCTGACAGACCTATGCTCTTACCAGGCTTCGACAGGTGCGTTTAGGTTTACTTGGGTTATTGCTCTCAGACCTATAAACCTCTACTGAGCCCAGACATTGCCTCTTTCAGTCAAGATCATGCAGGGATGCTTGGGGCAAGTAAATACATAGAAACTTCCAGAAATACATAACTTCTCACATTCCTAACCTTCATGCTTCCCCCAAAAAGCGTAAAGCAAATCTCTAAGCATAAGGACCATGCATGCCAAGATTTCAACTGAACTGCTGTAGAATGCATTTCACCTCCTAGTTGTGTCCTGCTGCTTTTTCAGAGCTCCCAGACAACTGTGGAAGGCAACCGTGGACATGGAAACATCTGCATTAAAGGCAATTTTACTGCAAAAAGTAACAACAGATAGCACCATGGGGTTTATTTTTTTTTGACCTCCTATCTTCCTGACCTCGAAAAGTGAAGCTTTCAGCTGCCAGCTGTGCGAATAGCTTTTCCTGCATCATCATTATTGTCAAAAAGCTCAGAAGATGAAAAATAACTATTTGTCGTATCTATGCACCATTGGACTTTGGATGATATTCTGGAATTGTAGCTTGGCACTGCCCATTGCCTTCGATGGGACCATTAGAGTAACGTATGGGAAATTGGCAAAGAACTCCACGGATGCTGCACTAACATTCAGAAATGAGATGCCAAGGCTTTTTCTCTCCAAAATTTTGTATATATAGGATTATAAAGTTTGGCCACACTTCAAAGCAGGGACATCTGTAAAAAATTGAAAAGAGCATCTTGTACGCAGCCAAAGTCTCTAGTTACTACTAGTTTTGAGGCTGTCTTCCTCATTTTAATATTTCATGCACATTTTTCATTTCTTGCATGGTACCTCAGAATACAATACAGTTGTTTTGGCCTCTAGGGAGAAAAGTACCTCACCCAAAAGAAACTGGGGAAAATGACATGCAGATAATTATCTCACTGCCATTTTGGGAGGGTCCAGGGTGTGTCCCAGTGTGTCAGTTCTTTTCACTAGTTCCTCAAATAAACAGAGTATTGTCACTGCACCATCCTGCCATGTAGTATTCTCGCAACAGCCCACTGATGTTAACAGAAAATGCAAAACCACAGTTTTGCTTCCTGCCAGTGATATGTGGGACTCATTATTATCAGCCCAGATTGCCAGTGAAAACAAGACCCCACAGCAACACAAAATTAGAATTGTACCCTAAGATCTATAGTGGACACAGTGGAGTCCCCTGTCCTGCTCTGCTTGCTATGGTGTCTCACATACATACATTTATTACCTATTGAGGGTAATGGGCTGTTAGCTAATTAGAACACTGCTATTAATGGGTTCTGTTACAATATAATGCTTCGTTACCAGAGCTCTCAAAGAAATCAACAACTTCAAAACTCCCATAATCAATCCAATTTAATCTGATCTATGCTCTGTCAAATTGCATTTTAAAAGGCTTTTATAATACCAAAATACAGTTATCTAGTAACAGCATTAGCAATGTTAATTTTCTAATCAGAACGCAAAATCATTAATTATCCATGCCTTCCTTAAGTAAAAGAAGATGCAGTTCCTAATCAGCAACCCCACAGATCCTTTGATATTTATGAGTAGAAAGGGTACATTCTCTTCTGGCAATACCTGTGAGGCTTTTGTTCGTGCCAGCATGTGCATTGAACACATAATTGCTTCACTGGGTCTGAGCTTCTCCCGTCTTTGCATCTCATGCCACCACTTACACCTGCACGAGACTGATGCTCAAAAGCGTAAGCAGCACTCTCTGGTGGTCCCTGCTTCCAGGAAACCACAGTCAGTCTCACTAGTCCAGAGGTGTTGGTTTGCCTTCATCCCTTCAGTCTGCTTTTATGTTAGCACAGTATTACATAAAAAGTCAATAATCACAGTGGGATTGGATATAACACCCAAAATAAGAACAGTAATTTTGCCTCAGAAAAGGGTCCCCACCTATCTCCAGCAGTGGCCAAAAGTGAGTATTTCCCCTGAATATTCTCCCAGCACTCAATTATTTACAGCTCTGGGTGTTTCCAAGTAGTTTGGCCTCGTGGATCTCTTCTCCCAGCGCACAGCTGTAGTGGGTCTGGCTGAGCTGGTTTTCCACACAGCAGCAGTGTTTTGTGCTGGGAGCTAGAAGGGTACTGATAACACACCCGTGGTGTGACTACTGCTGAGCAAGGATCCCAGCATTCACCCCTCCAGTGGGATGGGGTGGGCAAGATCTTGGGAGGGGACACAAGCAGGACAGCTGACCCAAACTGACCAAAGGGATATTCCAGACCATATGACGTCAGCTCAGCTATAAAGCTAGGGAGAAGGAGGAGGAGGGGGGGGGCCGTGCCGTTGTCCTCCAGAGCAACCGCTACGCATCTTGGAGCCCTGCTTCCCAGGAAGTGGCCAAACATCGCCTGCTGATGGGAAGTAGAGAATAAAACTTTGTTTGCTTTGCTTCCGCGCGTGGATTTGCTTGGCTTTGCTTCTATTATTATTATTAAACTGCTTTTTGTTTTCTCATCTTATATTCCTCCCCTTTCTTTTTGCTCTGCTGAGGAGGGAGAGGGGAAGGAAAGAGGGGGTGATAGAGTGGCTTGGTGGGCATCTGGCGCTCAGCCAAGGTTAACCCACCTCAACAGCTTATCTGTACTTGAATCCACGCACTATTTTTGCATCCCCGGTTCTCTTCAGAAAAGAGTCCCATAGGTCTACCACTTCTCCTGCAAAAGCCACACTCTTCGGTTTTGAATCTCTTGCATATCAACATTGTTGGGGAAATGCAGTAAAAACAGATGAAATAAATTAACTTATACCATTATTTCTCAAACTCTGGAATTTCATCCCACTCTCTGGAAACAATTGTTTCCATACTTCAAATGTTATTAAAAAGTCAGCAGGTATATAAATTTTCCTTAAACAACAGCCCAACAACAAACAGAGGAATTACTTTCAGATTTTTTTTCAGGCAAAGATTAATGTGGGAGAAGCTCACACTACATATTTAACAAATTGCTAAAAAAAAAAAAAAATTAAAACCAGAATAGTAAAACAATAGCTCAATGACTGTTCTTGCTCTTTACAATTAGGGAGTTAATTTTGCTTGGAGGAAGTGTACTTCATGCTCCAGGAATACGCCGTCTTAAACTTGATGATAAACCAACAAGCAACTGTACATCACACACTAAAATTAAATGACAGCTTTAATGGTACTAGGCAAAATGAAACGTATTGCTATGGCTATAAACTTCTTCATGACAACACTATAAGACAAAACCAAGAAAATATGCATAGATTCCTATTTATTTTTATACTAGTAATAGATTGTAATGTAATAGTCTATTTGCTCTTTAAAAAAAAATTCTATTTTTCAGAGAGAGCGTTTCCAGAGAATAAAGACAACTATAAAACACAACTATCATGAAGTTTCTTACACCTATATCTAAATATGTAAACGGCTCTCACACTGTGCTCCAGCTGTCAAGAAGCTAGTCAGGGAATTTAGTTCCTTCCAATCTTGCCGGTAACTGGTTCCTTGGCCTCAAGCAAACACTTCACCTTTTTTTCCCTATTTGTAAAACATTTGTGCTCTGGCCTGAAGAACACTGAAATGCTTTGAACGCCTTGTTCAGCTAAGCATTTAGAAGTATGCTTGGCTTTATGCATGCACGTAATTGCAATGGCTTTAATAAGTTTTTGTGAAAAAGCAGGAAAACAAATTTTCTCTGAGATAGGCCTTGGAGAACAGTATTACCTGCACTCCATTTTTAAAGCAGAATCACTACGTGTGCATTGGGTGGATCATATAGCAATGATTATTTTAGCTTGTAGCTTGGCTGTCCAGTGCATTTACTTTTCATTGATAGGGGATAATTTACTTCTGAAGTATAAAAGTGCTCCCTTAAACTCTCAGAAATGGGGATTAGAAACATGTTCTGAAATAATTATTGGCACAGAATAGTTTATACCACTGATTTTTTTTTTTCTTCAACTTTTTGTGTATTTGCAGTCTTTTGAAAAAAGATTGCTGTTGATGAGAACATCTAGGTAAAATGAAATTTCCGTCTTTGGCACACAGATGATCAAACTGTCGGAAACTGGACCTAGAGTCATTTTACCACACACGTACCTAGAAAACGCTATTGCACGTACAGCATATATATAGCTGATCATTGAATCTTCCTGAAATTTCCAGCTGTCCTAAAACTATAAAAGAAGGGAGTTTTGGCTGATTCTATTCATTTTACAAACTAAAATTGAAACAGAAGTCGGTGGTTAAAGTCACTTCACATAATTACTGATTCTGTAACCGGGTGAACCAATGTGTGTACTCCAGCAGAAAAACTTCTGATTTTTTTTCCCCAGACAAAATAAACTGCCTTTGACATACGCTGACTCAACTAGGAGAAAAATCGAGCCCTAATTTTTAGAAAAGTAAGAAAGAGCATCTCCCATTACCTTTCCGGCTGCTGGAGCAGTGGGTGTTCTCAGCACACCACTGCTGGAAATCAAGCCCCTAATACCTGATCAGTAAAAAATCATAGAATTGTTTTGGTTGGAAGAGACTTTTAAGATCATCAAGTTCAACCATTAACCCAGCACTGCCAGGCCACCACTAAACCATGCCCCTAAACGCCACTGTACATGTCTTTTAAATACCTGCAGTGATGTTGACTCCACCACTGCCCTGGGCAGCCTGTTCCGGTGCTTGACAACCCCCTCTGTGAAGAAATTCTGTGTAACATCCAATCTAAACCTTCCTTGGTGCAATTTGAGGCCTTTTCCTCTTGTCCTATTGCTTGTCACTTGGGTAAAGACACTGACTCCCACCTCACTACAACCTCCTTTCAGGTAAAGGGCAACAAGGTCTCCTCTGAGACTCCTTTTCTCCAGGCTACACAACTCTAGTTCCATCAGCCTCTCTTCATAGCAATTGTTCTGTCGACCCTCCACCAGCTTCGTTGCTCTTCTTTGGACACACGCCAGCACCTCAATGTCCTTCTTGTAGTGAGGGGCCCAAAACTGAAAGGCCCAGATCACTTCTGTTCTCTGCAGCAGCAGTGATGGAGAGCTTTCCCCCCATGACCACTAGCTGCTGAACTTTGCCTGGTACTAAGAATTAGAGACCTTCCCTTTCACCTCAGCTTGCATAGGCTGCCTGCTATCAAAGACACCAGCCAGGCTCTGGATCTCTGCTCTGCTCAGCTCTCCTGACTCATTACAGCACACAGAAAGCAAACGCATCCAAGCAGCAACCGAAATAATATTTTAATATTCTACATAAATGGTGAAACATTTAGAAACTTAGTTAATGGATAATGCAAACACCTCTGAAATCCCCACCTCAAAGACACTGAAGAAGCCAAAACCTTTTTCTTTTTTTTCCCTTTGTCCAGTTTGGGAAAAAATATCAGCTGTGATGAAAGACTAAGGATTGCTTCTGAACTTCATTCTATAAGCAGGTGCTCTCGCAGTAGGCAATGGGATGCCTGGCTTCCACGGGGAACCAGGTATCTGATGCCCTCGACTTTTCTGAACTTTTTAGAATTACAAGAACCTTCTTCATTCAGAAATGCCCCCTTCCCACCCATGAATTATGTTCCAAACTTCCATGCATGACACAGAGTAAGCCAGTGGGCCTGGTGGCTTTTTAAGTTCTCCCCCAGAGGTTCATGTGTCTTCCCAAAGCCCAAGTGCAGAAGCTGGTGGGGGCCAAGGAGCCTCCTGGCCAAGCCCTGGTCCAGACAGTTGAAGAACCACCATATTTAGGAGCATCATAAAGTGTATCCACCACTAAACCTAAATACAACTAGAAGATTTCATTAAATGTCATTTTCATCATAAGTGCTCAAAGACACCTTCGCAAGAAAAAAAGGATGAGATGAAGAAACTGAGAATTTCCATTTTCTATCTTCAACTACATATTTCATTTAAACTCAGATTTCAAACTATGGGCGTATATATTGCACAGGTACCATTTATTCACCTTTAGGTTAAAAGCATTCTCAGTTATAGTGATTATCTCTAATGATATAAAATTAGATATTCATCATATTCTTATAGATGATTACTCCTCTAAATCCCGCCTGATGGTTAGGCAATAGTGTACTCTGCTATTTAGACTCCAGTTACAGCTATGTGATATACTAAATATACATTACATTTCTCACATGCTACTTGTAATTTAGCTTGAAAAAGAATTATTGAAACAGATGTTTGTATATTTACAAGAGAAAGACTGAAAAGTTCATTACCTACACATGCTTTTAGGTCATTAAATCAGTGACATTTCACCCGTCACACCACCCAAATTGATAAGCAGTTCCTGGAATATTTATCACTAAGTCAATTAAACTTATATATTCAGGAAAGACTGGAAGGGTTTCCTTGACATGGTTAAGAAGTATTTTATTCAATACATCCAAAGTTTAAATGGTTGCTGTTAAATAACTAGAGAAATATTTGCTACAGAACATAACAAAACTGCTGCTCTAGGTTTTGTGTTCAGCAGCTCACATTTTACTGAAAGATCAGTTTCAGAATTCTGAACATTTGTGATGGATGTACATTTGTCCTATTTCCAGCCCCTCCTCCTGGAGCAACTTCGAGAGTTCAAGCAAAGTAGCTGCAGCAAGACAAAATGGAGGAAAGAAAAAATCCACACGTTCTACTCCAGCATCTATTATCTACACACCATCTTCCATTTATCTTCCTTGCACTGCAAAGCCATTGCTGTCTATTTGTCTACCTCCTATTAATGAATTATAAATATACTTGATAATTAAAATTTGTTATTTACAATCCTGGCTATGCAGTGGCGTGATGTGTGATGTAAAGCTGTCACTCTGTGTTAAAAGCAAGGTATGCAGCTCCCCAGGTCTCCTGGCAGCGTTTCAAGAAGTCTTGCTAGAAACACTTAGCAGATACGCTCTTACAACACAGTATATTAACCCTAAAGAGTAAGAAAAAAAACCCACATAATTTCAAGGCATACACACAAGCACTAGCTATTTTGCTTCTTATAAGGTCTGAAAGTTTCCCTCCCAAATCACCTATTTCTGGAGTCACTTACATTCACCTTAGTGGTTGCAATTGAGATTTTAATGACAGTACTTGCTGCAGTAAGCCTGAGGCTGATAGCGTTTAAAGGATCCCACCTCAATGGAAGAACAGCTGATGCCCTCTCCAGCCCTGCTGCCTGGCCCTCTCCCCTACAAGGATGCAGGTGGGCAGGCACAGGGAGGTCCTTGTCCAGATCCCAGCTCCCACAGAGGTGGCCACTGCTCAGCATGGGTAGCAGCCAGCACAGGCTGGAGCTTAACGCAGGTTTGCCCCAACATTCCCAGATAGCTGCAGCCCCCACGGTTGCAGTATGGTCCTTCCCACTTAAACCCGTCCCCATCCTAAAACTAGCCCTGTCCATTACCCGGGTGTGTGCAAGTCCATTCCTGAGGCCAAGCTGGGCTGGGATGGCAGCAGCAGGGACACTGGCACCCCACGGGGAGGCATCTCACAAGGCCTGTGCGGAGCACTGCCACATCTCGAGGTGGCGGTGAGGCAGCAGTTCCTCTGCAGGTCGTTAATGACCCATGAAACAGCACTAATCCAACATAACATCTCCCTGGTGTGCCTCTCTGAACTGGAAAGGACCAGCTTTGCCCATGTTCACCCACTTTGGAGTTTTAAACTCTTTCAAGATTTGCAAGATTCATGTGGGAGGTTCTTGGTTTGGTTGTCAGATGGTTTTGAATGTCAGATAAAACAAAACAAACAAAAAAACCCCAACAACAAAGCAAAGCCATCATCCCAAGCACATCTGAAAGCTATTCATCTTACTCACACCTGATCACACCACTAACCCTCTTCTTACAAAGGCATGCATGTTAGAGGACACTAATTTAAAGACATTTTCTGCCCTCACTACAGAAGGGCTTTCCTTCAGGTCACAGTTTGTCTGACTAAAGATTGCCTTAGTCATAAATTAAAGCAAAAGCCATTGACTACAGCAGCCTCTCCTCTTAGGAGAAAGGCCTTTGGTGTCATAGGTTTACACTAGAGTTAGTTTCTTACTCTTTAAGACAAAAATACCTACCTTTGGCATTGTTTCAGTGAAAACCTGACCTCAGCCTGAGGAAAGGCTGTCCCTGTGGAGAAGTGAAGAAGAAACCTGGCTTTCATTTCCCACTCCTTCCCAGGAACTACTGTTATCTCCTTGCCCACTTGTGCTCCACATCCTTCTCCCTGTTGCTGGGTACCAGAAAATGTCACGCTTCCAACATATTCATAGGAACATGAAAAACACAGATGGCAAGCATGACCAAAAAAAATATATATGTGCATATAAATCATCCCTGATGTTAATTCTGATTGAACAGGTTCCCTTCATAAAGCTTGGTGGACATGATGGCCCAGGGGAAGAGGAGGAGGCAGGCAACACCACACCTGGCAGTTTACTGAGACTTGACTTCGCTTATTTCCAGCTGCCCATTCTCTTCTTTCCAGGATGCCCTCACTACTGCCTAGACCCAAGGGACCTGCTGTATCCTCCCAAGATCCAGAGCACACTCTGGACAATACTGCTGAAAATGACACAGCAGCAAGAGGGGCAGAACAAACTGCTGAAGATCACCGTCATCCTGCGAGGACATGGAGTGGGACAGAGACAACTCATTAAATGCTTCTACAGTGCACATGCACATCCTCAAATAGTGGAAAACAATGGTTAAGTGGAAAGAGGTAAGTAGAGCACCTAAAATACAGTTAAATATACTAGTTGCTGCTCTGGGGTAAATTTCACTTTTGTTTTACATCTCTGCAAATTCTGAAAATTGTCTAAAGCCTCTGAAATGTCTCTGGCTTCCATGCCCTGTGAGGGACAGCAGAGCACTGAGCCAAAGCTTTGCCCCAGGAATTCCCAGCTGCTCATTTTTTTGTTCTCGTACTCAGTGCTCTAAATAAGCAATAGGATGAATATTATCACAGAGTTTAAAATCTATGACAGAAATAATAAAACTACCTATATGAATAATGGTAAGTCAACATCCTTCATGGACTACCATAAATCCAAAAGCTGCCTGACTGCTAGATTTAGCATTTCGATCACTGAATTAGCTGAAAGAAGTATAAAAATGCATGTACAGGAGGACAGCTTTCTGTTAGCTATACACATTTATACAGACTTCCAGGCAACAGTTTCAATCAGAAATGAACAATAACTTGGTACAAATAAATTAACTCCCATCCATGCTTCCAATGGAGTATTGGGATTTGTCCTGCCAGGATGTGTGGCGCCTCAAGTCTCTTAAAGTCTCTTCCTGGAAAGGATTTCCTAAATGTTTACGGTTGTCAACATAAAGCCAAATTAGAGAGCTTTAAAGGTATTTAAGTGTTTTGTAGAGCTTTCTCTACATACATAAGAAAGAAGCCAAATAAGATGTGTGTGCCTCTGCAGCTCAACCAAAGACACCATCCCAGGGTGCTGCAGTGTAAGCCTCAGTGACCTGTCCCCATCATCCCAAGCCGCCTTTCTTGGTGACAAGCCAAGAGTGGCTCTCCTGGCTGGGGTGTAGGTGCAGTAGAAAAAGGCCCCAGAAAGGCCAGGGTTGCGAGCCATCATCTCTTCTGCTCTCATGTCCTCGGCACAGCAAAACAGAGATGGAATTACCGGGGCAGACAATGAGAGCGGCAGAAACATAAGATACACCAGCAAACCTCTGCTGCAATCCTTTGGGACCACTGTCCGGTATTACAACTTCCAGGGGATTAGATCCTAACAGAGAGCAGGGACCGAAGCATCTTCTGTTTGGTCGAGATGACCACAGAAGAGTGTGAGAAGTATTAACGGTGTAACTTCTGACATTTGCTTTCTCCTACAATGAGGAATGGCTGGTTGCAGATAAATGCTTTACACTCACTGTGACACTGCGAATGGCCCCATCCAGGCTGCCCTCTATGGAGGTCTATTGTGGGTTACAGTTGGCTGTACAGGGAGCCAGAATTGTGGCACATCCTGGATTTTAGGAAGTCTGAGCCATTACTTGCTCCCTTGGAGTCAAGCACTGGGATAGTCACATTAACTGAGGTGACAAACACAGCTTTTTCAGTCACCCATGGCACAGATGCGGGGAGCTAGTCTGTTGTGTTCCTGCTTTCTGACAGATTATCCATCTCTGTTTGGACCTACTGAGAGAGGTGAGAAAAAGGGGCAGGCTCCCTCTAAAAGCTGGAATTGTTCTTTATTCTTAATGTGGAAAGTTACAGGCCGCATCACCAAAAAAAAAAAAATCTAGGATTTTAAATCACTTTGCTATTTTTATATCAGTGAAAAAATGATGGCACCAACTTATTATGGTCACATATACCCTTAAGGAACTTATCATCATCACAGCACTAACAATAGGTACAACGTTTTCAAAGAATGATGTTGGACCTCATAATTTTAATTAAGTATGGAGCACCTTTTTGGGCCAAGAAAAGGCCCCAAAGGATTTTATTTCAGTAGACAGAAACTGCTAACTTACTGTACCAATAATCCAACAGTTTTCAGACAATACTTTCACAGACAGGACCAGGTGGGAAGGTAGGGCTTTATCTTAAGGCACATCTTGAGAAACCAACAGGCTTAAAGCTACACCTGTCTGTTACATTTTTGGTTGCACACATTTAACTCTCACTAGTGCTCCTAAGATCTACATGATGTGCAGCCGCGAAAGAAGAACGGTTAATGTAAGCGTGCTCCCTCTCAACTGAAGAGGTGTCACCCTTTAAGGTTCTCCTGTCTTTTATAGCCACCCAGAGGAAAAAAAAACCTTCTTCAAGCTGCTGATTCCCCTCATTCACATTCTCCTTCATGACTTTATTTGTTCAGTCAATTGCTCACCGACGTTGAGTAGGAAGGTGGCAGTACAGCTCTGCTTGACCATACCAAAGATAAGGGAGCAAGCACCCGAGGCCATGGAGAGCAGTTTCTCAAGGTGATACCACTGGCATCGGATATCCACACCTTTTCAAAGGGGTAACATTATGCTGGATCGCATTTTAATCTCACAGACACTATATAAGTTTAAGGAGCTGCAATAATTATTATTATCCTATTATTGTAATTGCTCAAAGGATTTTCTGCTAGTCTCCCATTCAGCATAGTATGTGAAAGGCTGACAAAGAAAATGTGATTAAGGTGTGAAGCTCTGGTGCCTGCCAGCTGTACTGAAGTGCAAAAGATTCCCATCACAAACAGTAACTGAAAAAATGATGGGCTTTCTGGGGCTTTCATTAGGAAATAAAAATAGAAGAGTCCTTCAACATCTGTCGGAGACTCAGAGAAGAATGGAGGACAGCAATCCAATTCATCTGTATAAAATGTCTTTGTGGTACAACATCACCACTCCCTCCTCCTTTAAAATATTAAAGTATTGACCATGATGGAGTCTAAGGCAGGCTGGGGGGAGTAAGACAGAAACAGAAACAGGCACAACTTTTCTGAGGTTGTGTAAGGTTGTGATTTCTTTTCTGTTCATAACCAAGAAACAAATGTTTTCTGCTCTGTCCCTTTCCTTCCTTCCCCTGCAGTAGTTAAGCTGATGGCTATTTGTACTGTGTTAGAGGAGCTAGTAACATGTGCCAAACCCAGAAGCCACAGCAGCCTGCCCCTAGGTGCGGGGTAGGAAGGGGATGGGTGACCGAGCTGCTGGGATGCCAGCTGCTGTCCCCAGTGCAGCAGCACTTCTCCAGCAGCATGGAGCTCAGGAAGCACCGTGCCCAATGCTTCCACTGGCGGTGCTTCTTGCAGACCATTCTCACTTTGTCATGAAAAGCTGGGGCATGCAAAGCTAAAAAGCAGGGCAGGAGAGCAAGACGGTGGATGGGAGAGAGCAGAATTTGTCTCTTCTAAAAGTATTTTTTGGTTTTATGCTCTTCCGTGTTTATTAACTACTCCACTGGACATGTGGACTAGTCATTACTTCCCCTTCCATACTAAGTTTTCAGCGTAGCACAACTACATGTCCACCTTAAAGTTTTTCAAAGTCACATCAGCTCACGCTAGCTACAATCCCTAATTCACAAGCACCAGCCACACATTTCTGCTGTTTTCAGAAGCAGAGAATTCCCCATGCAGCTAGCAGTGCTGCACGTCAGTCCTTCCTCCACTCCAAGAAACCTCCTTCCCTAACATTAAATAATGCATAGCTCCTCCTGTACCTTGAACCCCTTCTCCCACCCAACTGAGATTAAATGAAGGGCAAACAGAAACTTCAGGCACAAGGTCTCAAACTCGTTCAGCTCTGTACTAGAGGTAATCTGTCGCTTCTGAGTCTGCAAGGGACTCTGAAGAACTGGAGCATCTCCTGCCTGGGCTCCAAATCATCGTACACAATGCCTGGCCAAACATTGCCAATTACACACTGCACACTTTGCATTTGCATTAACTGTGCCTGTTCTTTTTCTGAGTTAGTTATCTAAAAACACCTTGTCATTTTCCAGCTGATTTTAATAATAACTGTATAATAAATCATTTAAGCAAACCATTTAACGGATGGAGCGGTGGTAAACAAGACGCTGCAAGTACAGCTATTAGTGCACCATAATTAATTGCTGAGGTCTTGTGTTACTATTTCTCCCTGTTTAAATGACTTGGGGTACAAAAAAATAAAAGGTTTGTCCTTTTTTTTCACCCTCTTTCCATATATGTTGGCTACTCAGAACAGCACAACAGATCATCAAAGACAGCTATGGGAGCACTTCTTGTATTCCTTTATTCAGCCTTTTGCTTTCTGCATTAAATCTCATTCATCATCATGTTTGTGTTCAGGCTGCCGTCTCCTTTGACACACTGAGGAGATGAAAGCTGTGACTTCCAAAGCTAAATTTGTAATTCTTGGTATCTTAAGCCAACAGCCCAAACTCTCCAGGTGAAAGCAGAGATTCACCTCCCCTGTGGGTCATAGGAAGGGAAATACGTGTAACATACATGACCATTAAGTTGTATTTGCAGGTAGATGAGTTTCTGAATACAAGTAACAGGGATTAGCATGCATTTGTTAGCACAAACATACTTAATGGTCTTTAAAGATATTTACCAATCTTATGTTACTATTGCTTCAAGTCATAATCCCTGCTATGGGAAAATGTTCTTTCTTAGGAGACGGAAAGAACCCACCACTTGTGTCCACTGGAAGTATTTTTTAAGGGAACTTGAAAAAGGCCCAGTAAGTCCTTATGTGTCTTGCTGTGGCATAAGCCTTGCTACTAAGAGTGTCCCACACTGCCCCTCTGCGCAGGCAAGACACGGTATCAACTAGCCAGAAGAAACCTTAGAGGGCTCCAGGAACTGCACAACTGTGACAACTGGCTGCAAATCACGCTGACTTCACCATTTTTCTAAATTGAAGACCAAAACCAAACCCAGCAGGCAGGTTTTTTTCTGCTTGCCTACTCTGTATGACTTGTACATTCAACACAGATAAAAGAGTGTGGGTGATACATCCAAGTGATACGTTGGTGACGTGACAATTTACCTGTGATTCTTTCAGTCTTTAATTCAACACTGGATTTAGCTGGAAAAAAAAAATGGATTGAATATAAAAATTAATTGAGGCTGGCTGACTAGCATCTCGTTGGTCAGACTGGGTGATCAAAATGATCCCACCTAGCCTTAGCACACAATAGTGAACACTATTACATGTTATCAGCTCTCCCATTTATTTTGGTGACCTTTACTTTTTCTTCTTTGAAGCAGTGATGCTTAGAGCCATCAGACAACATTACATTCCCCTGACAGCTTTCACATTTTTTCTGTATCATCTGTAAGGACTTGTAACTTGGATCACTTCCACATGGCACTACTCCTGACCTGCCAGCCACACACTTCTATGGGGCATATTTAATCCTGCAACAGATGCAGATATATGTCCTCCCAACAAACCAATGTCCTCCTAACGGTCCTTTCTTTGGACATTTGCTTGTGCCTCCAGACAGCAACTCCAACTCATAGCTCTATAATAATGTAACACTTGCAGTATTACCATGTTGATTTTCCCACCCAAGAGAAGCACGGAACAAAGATACTGATTGAAAAAAAAAGGACCCGAGAAAGAAAGCCTCCTGACCAGCTCTGAACCGGAGGCCACAAAAACATCTAGATACAGAGACAGCATTAACAGGGTGTGCAACCAGCCCCAGGAGCCAGCTTCTTACTGGGCTTGTGCTTTCTATTTGGAGGAGAAGTGAGAAAAACTCCTGAATCAGACAAGAACACATGGTTATTGATTTTCAAAGGAAATTATTCTCCCAGTTGCAGTGTTTTTGAGAAGTCCATTCTTAAACACTTTCCTCAGTTTTAACAGATGGAAATTACCAAGTCTGGAGGTCTTTATTAGCAAGCCTCTCCAGGACAGATCCACACTGAAAACCTGGAGGAAATCGCTAATACAACATCCTACACAACTTTGCTGAGACTGTGGGTCTGTAAACTCTTGTTCCTTTTCCCCCCATCATCTTAGGTGAGGAAGCAAAGGATTAAGTGTACCCATGTGCATGCACTTTTTAAAAATATTACAGTTTTTACTTCTGAATTTTACATGAATGTATCTATGCTTGATAAAGTGTTTTTCACTTACAGGCAATAATGTTTTCCAGACCTGAACACAGCTCCATCCAGATGCATATCTCACACTAACCAGAAGTGTGAAATACTGCTACTCTGCATTAGGAATATTAAAGTAGAACAGGAAGCTTTTGCAGGCAAATCATAGAATGGTCTGGACTGGAAGGGACGTTCCAAGGTCATCTAGTCCAATCCCTCTGCAGCCAGCAGGGACATCTCTAACTAGATCAGGTTGCTCAGAGCCCAATCGAGCCTGGCCTTGAACGTCTCCAGGGATGTGGCATCTACTACATCTCTGGGCAACCCATTCCAGTGTTCTACCACCCTCATAGTAAAAAACATCTTCCTAATGTCTAATCTAAATCTACCCTTCTGTAGTTTAAAACCATTGCCCCTTGTCCTAGCACTACACGCCCTTGTAACAGTCCCTCCTCGGCTTTCTTGTAGGCCCTCTTGAGGTACTGGAAGGCCGCAATAAGGTCTCCTCAGAGCCTTCTCTTCTCCAGGCTGAACAACCCCAACTCTCTCAGCCCCAACTCTCCCAGCCTGTCTAATATAATACACTACATTCTGTACTCTCATTGCTCTACAAGATTTTCCTGTCTTTCCTCTGTCTCTACCTTGAATATGTATTACACAAATCATTTTACCCAAATAAAAGATCTGACCCTGACATTGAAAAAAAAAAACAACACAAAAACCTGTGATATCAGTGAAATCTTTAACAAAACAAATGAAGCATAATGTATAACTGTGAAAGAAATTAACACCAGAATATTTTGTACAGTAATTCCTATTAATTTTGTATAACTTCTATTACTAACATATGCATCTTCTTTTGCATCACACTGCGAAAATGTAAATTCCACATCCATTTAGAAATGCATTTAAAAACCAAGGCAAGCAAAGTGTAGCAGTCTCAATCCTTTTCAGCAATTAACTCTCACTACCTGTGAACTTTCCTAAAACACCTACTTGATGGATACTCATTGGGCATACCTGAATTGCACAAAAAGGTAATGTGCAAATAAAATGAAGTTCAAATTTTATGAGTTTAAGAGAGTACTATGCAAACACACCATAAAAGCAACTGGGAGAGCATGCATGCAGTAATGGCACAGACCCTACCCACAGGGGGTCTGCAAGTGAGAAACAGAGAAACCGTTATGAGTAGCTAAAAGCTGATATATTTTAATATCAGTCTTCAAAAAGTGTATAAAGCCTTTCCTCACAAAGAACCTAACAAAAAGCTGGTGAAAAGTCTAAGTGATTTTGTTTCTCTTGTGCTCTATTTGTATTTACAGAAAAAACCCTGCAGTCACGCTTGTGTTGTCCGTGACTTTAGAATATAAAAAGGTACTGCACAGGACTGCATTTTTCAGGTACAATGGTTGCATATAAATACAACACTGAAATAGCCTGTGGAACACAAGAAAACAATAGCCCAAGTGACAGTCTTTTAAAATCGGCAATTATGTACCAGAGGTCCCATTTCTAAACAGATGGTTTTTTAAAAATAACAGAAGTTGATCAATTTAATACTTTTAAAAATTCAAGCTATGAGACATAAGAATGAGAACCTGTTCACCTTGCAAAAACGCTTATTCCTACTATTCCTTCATGGTCCCAGGTTTCAGTCTGCAATGCCTGCTCAGGCAGAGCCCCTGTTTAAGTCACAGACAGCTCTGCCTGGGGTAAAAACTGCAGGACAAGGGCCACTATTTGAACTGGAATCTGTTAATGTTAGTATAGATGGCCAAAACTCATCAAGAACAGTAGCTTGTCAGTAAATGTTCAGGTATTCCCCCTTGAGTCCAACATAAAGCTTATCTATGATAAGCTTCTTTGGAACCTCTTGAAATAAAGGATGGGCTGGATCTTTACAGCGCATTGCCAAGACAAAGGTTAGGAGTATGTGACACCCCGGTTCCATCTTCTTACCACAGGGAACCAGAAACCCAACAACCAGCTGCAATTATTTGAACAAGTCTGTTAGATTCTTCATCAGGACTATGGGAAAAAGAACAGGGAAGAAACAAATTTCTCACAAGGAAGTAACACTATTGAGACAAGATAGTTGACCCGTGCATTACAGAATCATAGAATCATTTCGGTTGGAAAAGACCTCCAGGATCATCACGTCCAACCTCCATCCCAGCATCTCTCTGTCTTGAAGCACCATATCTAGTCATTTTTTGAACACCTCTGGGGATGGTGACTCCATTGCTTCCCTGGGCAGCCTGTTCCAATGCCTAACCACTCTTTCAGTAAAGAATTTCTTGGTAATATCCAATCTAAACCTCCCCTGGTACAACCTGAGGCCATTACCTCTTGTCCTGTTGTTAGTTACTTGGGAGAAGAGACCAACAGCAGCCTCACTTCAACCTTCTTTTAGGTAGTTGTAGAGAGCAATGAGGTCTCCCCTCAGCCTCCTCTCCTCTCACACAGATAAGGGCAGATTTTCCAAAGTGCTCAGTATTAAGCAGTTCCCATTGGGAAGGCAGGTGCTGCTGAGTACTCTGGAAAATACTAGAATGTCTCTGAGGGCCCAAACGTAAGATAGCCTCTCTACTTAACCTGGGTGCCTGAAAACGGACATCGCTGATACAGAATCTTTGAGAGTACTCAACCCATAATTGCATTGACAAAACAACGGAATCCATATAAGCATTGTTAAAAGCCAGTAAGATCTTTAAAATAGATTGTTTAAAAGTTAAGTAAAAACACAAACAAGATAGAAGAAGATAACAAAACATCTGAAAAAATGGTTAAAAGTAATGCAACACTAAAATGTCCAAACGACACTGTGATCAGGTACTCGAGCAAATTTATTTTCCAAAATTCAGAACAGTTATTGATTTACACAGGAATACGTTACCCAGTTTGACTTTGTGTCTCAATACATAACTTAGGCAAAGGTATGCCTGCCTAAGTTGCAGAAACAGACTTGGTGCTGTACCAATTCAAAATCTTTGTCTCAAGCCAGCTATCCAGAGGAATGGAAACCCAGAGAAGAGGCCCAGTTTTCCTTTTGATTACACTGGTGCAATCATACGGAGTTCTTCACTTTTGCACTAGCACAAATTTCACCCTCTTTAACTTAGCCGTCTATTATGGAATAAGAACTATGAGAAAAGATTATTTGGTCCAACATGTTTAAACCCAGAGAACTTCACCTGCTCACGATCTGAATTTGCACAACTCATAGTGGGATCTAAAACCATTAAGAAATCAAAGCAGACGGCTTCCTCTCTCATGAACAAGCAAGCCTCAAAACAATCAAGATCCAAAGATGAAATGTATGAGCTATTTTGACTAGCATACAAACATAGATTGCAATGATAAAGCTGAGGTTAATCAATTTAATTTACTTGTTGAAGTGCCTTGTCCTGTACATGAAGTACTGCACTTGCACTGGCTTCTGCAGCTGGAATGAAGAAACACAATCTTTGTTATTAGTCCTCTGAAATGAAGACGAAATTATTTCTGTAACCTGTAATATAGCTTTTGAGTTTACAGTTTTAGCCAGTCCAGTAACATGCTAGGACAAAAGCCTTATTTCATGCATGTTCTGAATTTTCACTGAAGAAATCCGACTATATTCCAGCAAAGGCCCATCATTTATTTTCCCAACAATAACCTTGAAAATTAAATTGACTCTGATGGATTGGAGCTATTGATGGTTGATTTTCTCTCTGCTGTACAGCTATTTACAAGTATCACATTTAGAGCTATGGAACTCTTTGAATATAGATCTTCTTATATCTTAAAAATATACAGAATCCTTTCAGCAAATGACATCCAAGTGCACACATACTCTCCGATTCCATCAGCAAGATAGAGATTTGTAGATAAATTGTTTTTAAGCAACTAGGGTCTAGCTTGAGATAAACTCCACGTATTAAAGTAAAACACTCACTTCAAATGTTTTTTTGTAATCAGCCCCATTTTAGGAGGGTCCGATTTAATCCAGTTCCATTTTTCTAGCCGACTGGCACACTATTTGCTTTTGCAGTTCAAACCTGACCGTACGGTACGCCTTTATGGTAAGTCTCAATATACTCCAAACTGCATCCTTGGGAATACTGTACTTCTCTTGATAGCAAAACACCATTCAGCTGTATGAAACCTCACTTTCTAAATAAAGAACACCATGGTTTTAAATGACACTGATTATTAAACTAAGGTTACACTCCTATTGCTAAATTGAGTTGTAATTATGAAGCAGAATTAATAACCAAATTTAATGAAAATCCCATTATGATGAAGCTTAGCAAATCAAAGCTGAAACTGCTGTAAGTAAAATGACAGACAGTCACAATATAAAGGCAATACTACATGCGAGTCTATTTCCTCAGCTTTGGGGATGTCTCAGCAGAAAAGTTAACTCCAAAATGACATTGCCTCTCCCCTCACTAGCAAGAACAGACCCAGAGACAGACCCACCGAGAAGGCAGGGTGACAAGGGATGTTCTCATCTGTCCTCAGGGCTGACCCTGACCTTGGTGGATCTCACCCAGAAACTACATTCATGCTGGTGAGGCAAAATCAGGCCCTTCAATTTCAGGTCATCAACCTTGCATGAGTCCGGAGGGCATAACAGTCAAAGAGTCTAACTCTTGGAAAAACAGTAAAGTTATTCAAAGATAGGAAATTTTTAATTCCAGGGGGCTTTTCTTCTTGTCCATGTGGCACATAATAAACAAAGTTGTATTTTGGGGGTTTTGTATCCACTGGGATTAAAATCTAGTAAGAATTGAGTTGTGCACAAGATGAAACAAGAAGAGTGTCTGATTTACCCCAAATTACACTTATTAGGAATATATTCATCTCAGAATACACATGAAGTCAAACAGATTCACAGGGAAAACCTTCACTCTTAGTACGAAACACTGATCAAAGACTTGAATTGATCTCTTTTCTTCCCCATTTAGCCTAATCCTGTACATGAACTGCAAGCCTGGTTATACATCAAGGATTTTTGAAACTTCAACAGAAAAATTATCAACCACAAGAGCTGGAAGGCAAATAGTTCTTCGTAAAATTATAGAGCTGCCTCTCAGAAGTATGCAAGCTGGTTTAATGTTGACTGTGTTACTGAGATATACTAATGTAATATAGATGGCACATAGAATGGAGAAAATTATTTTGCATTCAGCTAAAGAATAAATATATACAATCCTCTCCAAAAATCAATGCATTTCTCCAACATCTGAAATCAAGCTGAAGGTAGGTTTCTAATCATGAGCAAAATTTCCTGCTTATAATGTACAAACCAATGTATGCCAATAGTCAAATGTTTCAGCTCTGGTGTATTGTGTCCTGATGAGTAAGAATCTAGTACTATTCATGTTTTTCATGTTCTGCAATAATTTCAGCTCTCTCTGTCAGTAAGAGAGATTCTCTGAATAATGTATGTAGTGCAAAAGAAATGAAGAGTTTAAATAAAACAAGCAAACAGGAAGGAGAAAGAAAGAGGACTAACTCCAAACTGATACAGATCAGATCAATTTTGCAAACTTACAACAGAGTCTATCTACTTAAGCAACCTGTTTCATAAGCATTCACAATTTAAAAAAAAAAACAACAAACTAATGTTCTGGGCCTGTTTAAAGGAAACAAAACCATGTAAGATAACCATTAGAAGATAGGTATTAAATTGCATATACAGAATTATTGTAGTTCCAAAAGTACTCCTGGGTGAGCATTTGGGTATATGCTTTTATTTACTGAAAATAAAAAAATATTCAAGTTTTTCCAATGCTGCAGTGAGATACCAGCTAATATGCCATGCGCGATCCCTTGAAATAGTCTGTTTACTGTCCCTAAGACACGCAAGGGGCCAGACCCTGAATCTTCACAAGTAACCTCTGCAGCAAATGGAAACAGAAATAGAGGTAACTGGTCATGTCTCAGAGCTTCATGCTTGAACTCACATGAATATTCATTTCAGTCCAGCAGCTCCAAGGCTTTTGTACTGTATATCTGGGGACGTGTGCACTGAGTAATTTCTACACAAATAGCAAGATCCAAAGCCACTGTTTCACAGCAGTTCAGCAAAGAGTTATCATTTCATATTGCCATGAAATCACTTAATTCAGAGCTGATGGTGGGGGTTCTTTAATTAGGTTAGAAAATCTCACACATCTGCGCTTTAGAAGCCTCTATCAAGCCAGCAAATTCAATCACATGGAAGCCGGTGTCCTCCAGCTATCAGACAATTGATTTTTGCAGGATTCTGCTCATATTTAGCTTAAGGGACATGTGATACGTTCATTCTGTTGTCAGTTTGCCTATGTTTCATTAGGAAAAGGTCTGTTGTTTAAAAAATATTCTTCAGTATTAAAATGTCTAAAAAAGAAGCAGCAGTCAGATTATTGGCATGAGACTGCAAAATGTGAAATAAATACAAACTTGGACCAACACAAAAATACACATTGGTTTAAGTGGAAAGTACAAACCTAAATAAGGCCTACAGGATTATTCCTATTTAACACAGATATATACAGAATTATATGAACATATACACGCATAAACACACATTTACTTTCCCCCTCTTTCTCTGCCTCTCCCCATACTGTAAAGATTCATCCTCTCAGAGTTATTAAACTCTTCAGAACTGAAACTGGGTTGATTTAAAAAAGAAAAAAAAAAAAAGATCAGGTTAAGAATCACTATAAATGACAGCAAATACAAGCAGACAGGTTTTCCTCAGTTAAAACAATGCACAGTAAACATTAAGAGAGAGAGAAGAATCTGCTGCGAACAGTCTAAATGAGGAAAGTTTTGGGCAAACCTTTTTTGACTCTATGGTTTTAGTCTCACACAGAGAAGTGGTTCAATTTTAGACAATTTTCAATTTATGCAAATCAGAATTAATTCACTAACGTTCAAACAGTGCAATACTCTTAATCCAAAAAGTAACAATAGCCTCAAAAACTATTTGGTAGAACCGGGTGCGTAGGCAGAATCTAAAATAATTGACTTCACCTAAAATTATGTATTTCAATACACAAAAATTTCAGTCTCCTCCTCTTTCACTAGAAATGAAAGTTTAAAAAAGCTACTATGTCATTTGTCTTCACAGAATATATAATCAGTGCCTGCAAATGTTGACATGCATTGTAATGTTTTCTCAATGAACTACACCTGCATAGATCTGACTCCTTCCAGTTTCAAAGCATCTTTTAAAATGTTTTCTCCTTATGGAATTTGATATTGATATTCACGCTAAACACAACTAATTCATTGCTTAACAGAATTCACACTTAATAGGACATCAATCTTTCCTGCATAAAATGAATGGAACCATTTTGGCAGCTCATCAGCTTTTCCTGTTAAATAAGGTGGCAAGGTCATCTGAAACTTGGGAGTACCAAAGACTCATAGAAATGAATTTAGCAATCACTCCATAAATTATACCTGAGAACTGCACAGTACATTTTATGTCTACATATTAAAAAGCGCCAGAGAGATGCCTGTGAGAAAACAGAGAGAAACACAGTACTTATTTTAAAGGTACAATGAAGAGTAAGACCTTCTCCAGTATGTTTCTATTTTAAACTCGCTCAGCAATGTTGCTCAGGGCATCTACTTCCAGAGGCGATTCACTCTTGAATGAAGAGGAGGGATTTGAAAACTTAAGGGCCACAGAGGAAAACCTACAGAACCCTGAAATACGGACATCAAACTAGTAACGCTACTACTGTCTTCAGCTGTGCCACACTATATCCCACTGCCTTACATAATAACATGAATTCCTTTTTATAAGCCTGGAATACATGAATAGAAATCTCTCTTTGCCACTTTCAAAGATTAAGCAGTATCCAGCATGTGTTTTACCCAACGCTAAAGACCCTGAGGTGACCTAAAATGTAGGAAGTTCAGCTAATTATACTCTGCTTAAAAAAACCCAACCAAACAACAAAAAAACCCACACACACACAAAAAAAACAACCCAAGTAAATGTTCTCTCATGTGGAAGGGGCATTTCTTTTTCCATTTTCCTCTCACGGTACGTGTGCATCTGTACGTGTGCAGGTGTGTGCGTGTATAAAATATATAGTAGGAAGAGAATATTTGTTCCAGTTGAGGTGGTCTGTGAAATCAAGTAGATCAGATACTAACTTGATTTGGCACCAATGTATGGATGCATAGGGACATATCCACAGGATGTATGCATTACGAGATGGCAAGAGACATTTACAACCTAGAATATAAGAGCAGGGCTGCCTCAAGTGACATCACCAGATCAACTGCAGCGTCAACCAACTCAGATATATTATCCTGCACACCACTGCTTCCCTGTCTCCTTTCCAGCCATTAGAAGAGCATTTGTGAGCACAAATATTATCGTATATTATCAAACACATGCAAGGCGTGCCATACCCAAAGGCAAACAAGAGTAACTGCGGAGTTTACAGACTCATCGAGACATTCGTAATTTTTCTTTACAACAACAAAATTCATCTCCATAGAAACTGGGAAGCACGAACCTACAGTAATAACACTGAAGTAAATGTCACATCAGGTTAGGCAGCAGAAGGCAGGGGAGGGGATTTTGCTCCAGTTAGAAACTACCAAGGACTGCTGCCGCTTTTGCTTTTCTGCAAAGGATATCTGTACTGAAGACAGACTTACTGATGTATTTGCAATGCTAGATAACGATGTGGTTTCCTGTTATTTTCACTGCAGTTTACCCGTAAGGTGGTCAGATCAATGGCACGTTTACTTACAGGCATTTGTTACAGCAAAGCTGTTGGCTGTTTCAATGTTGTCTACATGAGGAACCAAATTAAAAGGTGCTTCAGATGCATTGGGGCTGGTGTTATGAAGAAAAATTGCTAATCGAAAAGCAGTATATTCCTGATCTGTGTTCCTGATGAAGAGACCACCTACAAAAAGACAGGAAAAAAAGCAAAAAGCAAAAGAAGCAGGGTGAATAATTTGCAAGCTACTACCTTGTAACACCAAACAACTTCCTCTCTCAAAGCTGCACACTAAGGCAAGTCCTAAGACTTTAACGGATAAGGAACGAATCATATCCGTAATCACAACCACTGCCTTTAAATCACTGTCCTCAATCGATTTCAACCTCCCTGATGTATTCACGCTTCTTTTCTGACTTCTCCGTTTCCAGCCGTTCATATACAAATACCCAGATTTGTCATGATTACAGTGACCTTTGAAAGTGTTTAGCCTCCATCTCCCCGACACCGAACGCTCCGGTAAATCTGCTACCCAACAGCCTCTCACATTAAGTGGCGGGCTGAGTAAGGGGAAAGACGCTTTCCGGATCGAAAAAATAAAACACCGACTCCCCGTATGCTAATCTGCACTGACCAGGAATATAGTGAACTTTGCTGTTCTGCAGCCATGTGCAGGCAGGGAGCAGCTCCGTCTTATTAGCAGCATCTTTACAAGTCCGCGAGAAATGATGCAGTGATGGAGCCGAGCTGGAAAGCATTCAGATAACTGCGTCCCATCCTCAACACGTCCGGAAAGAGGGAGGCATGAGGCGATGGGAAAGGGGCGAGGATGGGGCACAGGACTACAGGGACAGACCTACAAAATCCTAAACTTTCCAACTACCAGAAGGGAAAGAAGCGTAGCTCTGTCTTCCGCTCCCCACCCGCGCCGGCTCCCGCACCCTCCGATGCGCCCAGCTCGCCATCCCTCCGGAGCCAGGCGACGGCGGGGGATGCTGGAGAGGGCTGGAGCTGCCCAGCGCCGAGCCCCTTCCTCCCGCAGCCACCCTGCACACCCCGGGGCTGGGGCCGGTTCTGCCAGGGACAGGCAGCCTCCCCACCGCACGTACACACGGAGCCACCGAGACACCAGCACCCGCGGATCGCTGCTGGAGGCTGGGAGACGGGATGTCCAACTCGCTCCGGGGAGGACCGAAGCCCAGTGCAGCCCAGTGCAGCCCAGTGCAGCCCAGTACAGCCCAGTGCAGCCCAGCGCAGCCCAGTGCAGCCCAGTGCATCCCAGTGCAGCCCAGCGCAGCCCAGCGCAGCGCTTACCTATTTGCACGCTGCTAGGAAAAGCTCCCATTGCTAGTCCCCAAAAGCCAGAGAACAACAAGAGAAGCTGTCTGCAAATTATCCTCATCTTCTCTTTCGCCTCTCTGTCTCGCCTTCTCCCGCTCGCCGCTGCTCAGAGAGGCATCGAGGACGAGGCGGCTACGAACAAAACCGAGAATTTGAAAAAAATTAAAAAAAAAAAAAAAAAAGAGGGAAAGA